>VYXC01009087.1:2685717-2696529 GCA_013397175.1 Platysteira castanea | reverse complement strand
TTTTTCTCCCAATAGGAATTAAAAAAATGATGCTACAAGCTTTTTTTTTGTGTGTGTATTTTGGGATTGTTGGGTTTTTTTGTTTGTTTGTGTTTTGTTTTTACACAATCCTATTTAGTCACAGAGAATATCCAAAGCTCTTTTTCCTCAGCCAGAAATTGCAACACAGATGATGTCCCCGGCGCTCCGGCGTTCAGCCCAGCAGCTTTCCTGCTTAGCTTTGTTTTGTGTTTTTGTTTTTAAGGGCAGAGCTTCCAGAACCTCCTTGGCTGTGCCCCAGGCTGATTTGCAGCTTTTTTTTTTTTTTTTTTTTTCTTCTGCTTCACAAGTCTTTCTGCTTCTTTCTCATCAATAGAAAAACAGTCCCAAAACAATGCTCGGTGAAGCTCCTGTTCCCCAATGTCCTGCACATGCCCTATCAGGCTGAATAGTGGCAGCTACCAGAGTTTTAAGGAAGTCTCAAGGTTTTTTTCAGCTACCTGGTTCCACAAAGGAGCTTTCCAGCTTCTTGCCTGCATTTTTAATGAATTCACAGCTAATTCTAAGACCTGTCGTGCACTCAAGGAGCAGAGCACAGAAAGCTTAATGCCAAAGCAGTTCACTTTTGGATTGTTGGGCATTCAAGTCCACTATGAAGAGGCTGCAGACAAGGAATTCTTTGAAGAAATTAGACAGAGATTCATACCAAGAGACGGTTATTTTGGAGTGTTGGAATGAGTTTCATTCTTGATATATATTTACTACAGATTTTTTATTCCCTCTTAATATTAGCTATGGGGAAAAGAATCCTCATACTAAAAAAACAAACAAACTTTTTGCTGAGGTTTCGTTTCTTAACACTGTTTATTCTCCAGAAGGATTTCACTGTTTTTTTTCTTTGATGTGTTAGTTTATCTTTTTTTTTCTTGGTATTTTTCCCCAAGAAAAAATTTGTGCCTCCACATTTCTTTAGCAGGAGCTGAGTACGTGAATATCTTCCTAATTCTTTTGATAAGTGAATAGTTTTGCACAATTTCAGTTATCTAGAAATATTCATACCGTGTTCTGTTAGTAGATAAATGCATTTTTTTAGTTTTAGGATGAGTTCAATGCTGTGAAATTTGTAGTTACACAGTTTGGAAGGAGGGATGGTCTCCAGGAAGCAATTTTTTTACAATGCTGTACATATGGTGATCTAATAATTTAAAATAGAGTTAATTAAGTGTGGGGTAAATCCATTCATTGATAGTTCATGCTTTACAAGTTGAGAGCTCTCTGAATTTATATATATGCATTTTTTTTCTAAGCTATATACGCCTGAATAACCATATCTTTATTTCCCTCTTGTTTTCCGTGGTTTCTGGACAGACTAAAGACCTGTGAAAAATATGAAAGCCAGGAAGAATAATGTCTGCAACAGAGGGGGGCATGTTTTATTCACAGAGAGAACTATTTAGGTCCTGGAACTAAACCATTAAATATTCCATACATTGTTATCAGAGGATGCTCATTTTCGTTCCTTGTCAGTTCCATATCTTTTTCTGTTCTTTACACAGCTCCTTGTCCCTCCCTAGCGATCCCAGCTCTGGTTACTTGCCTATTGAGATTTTTCCCTTTTTTCTTTCATTCAGACTTCAGATATGAGCCTGGTGTTTGACTCTCTTGCCCCTGAGGCTGCAAGAGTACCAGAATAGAAGGAGCCCTTGGTGAATGCAATGATGGATCTGTTTCATATCTTGCTCTTCAATGACATTGCAGGAAGATTGCAAACCACTCTCACACATAATTTCAGTAGTTCAGATGAACATGGGTGTGGTCACAAGACCATCTTGAGATTTTAGTGACAAGAATGCTTACAGAAACTCAGTTCCTAAAGTGCAGAAAATTTTGCTTCAGATGCACCAATTTGATATTCAAGTCAGGAACTAATTGTAGTTACTGCAGCCGTCCAAATACATGAGAGAAACATAATATGGGATCTGTGGTTTCAGACAATTATCTCAGGCTGTAAGTGCTGAGTAACAAATCCCCCAGAGAGGCTCTCACACAACTAGAAACTACACACCAAGAATTATTTACAGAAATCGTTCACAGGGTGTTTCCAAAGGCAATAATAAAAATATTTGAAAAAAGCCCCAGCAATCTTGTTATGAGTAAAAATTAGACCTTAAATCATCTAGTAAATTGTTAATTATTTATCCATCTCTGCTTGGGAGTTCAAGTGAGTGTAATTGGTTGGTCCCTAATGAGATTTGGTGGGGATTCACATTTTTCCTTTTGAGTTGATAAAAATCAAATTAGGAGAGCCTCTGAGAGTGTCTGTCAAAGGTGTGTATGCAGATGGGCTAATTCCAGTGGTGCTGGGAAAGGTCTGGAAGGGCAGCAGGAGAGGGAAAGAAGGCTGGGAGCAGAAGGAGACACTAAATCGGTGGAGGTTTTCTCCTCTTTTTCTGTTTTAATATAAGAGCAAATTGAACACTTAGTGTCTGAATTAATGTCTGCTCTCCAAACAGACAGTGTCACTGATGTGAGGCTTTCCAGTTTCCCAAAGTATCACCAAGAAAGAAAACTCAAACAAAACTGGATTAAATATTCTGTGGAACAGGGAAAGCAAAAGTGCACTTCTACAGGAAAATCGAATGTGACTTGAGATGGGAACTCAAGTCCAAAGTCATGCATAGGAATTCAGTTTATTTAGGGCCATCCTTCTCCTTAGGTCCCTGTGCTTTGAGCCAGTACCAGATATCTGTGTGCTGTGCTGTAGGAAAAATACCGCACCCCACAAGCAACTCGTATTTGAAGTGCCTCAGATAAATTTGCTTTTCTGTTGCATTAGTATGATTTCCATTGTAATGAAATATTGCTGTTTTAATGAATTTTAGAAACCTAAACTTTAGGGGCCTCATGTCTTTCTTATTTTGAACTATATGGCTCACAAGCAATAGCCAATAGGGGAATGTTACCTGTGTGTTTCCTTTACCTTCCTGCATTGCTTTCCTTGTCTTCAGCTTTTACAGCTCGAGATTTAATGGTCTCTACAGCCACAGTGATTCAGAAGTCTTTAGCAATACTTCCCAATTTCAAGTTTGTACAATAACCACATCTTCATTTCAAACAGGGATTAAGATCAGAGGTATATGTCCTAAAAGGTGCTGATGCTGAAATGTGCAGTGTTTGGGTTGTGCTCCGTCAGTTTAATCCCGCAGACTGAAGTGAGGAGGAAGGATTGGGCATGCCCTCAAAACATCTTAGAAAGAAACATTCACAAAACCCAACAGGTGTGATAAATGGCTTGTGGAGAGCAGAGAGACAAACCCTTTCTGCTGTGTTTGGTGCTTTTGCTGATCACACAGTGCTGCTCTCCTTGTCCTGGCTGTCTGCTGATAGCCTGGGGTTACCTCCCCACTGACCTGCCCATCTGCTGCCGGGTGGCTGCTCCTGCCTGCCATCAGCTGTCCTCTGCACTGCTGGAAATGCTCCTCAGAGCTGGATCAGACTCAGCCACCTGTTAAAAAGTCCTTGTTTTGGAACTGGGAGCCTCCTGCCCTTTGAGCTGCATCAAAAGTTGAGTCAACAGGAACAGCAGATGTCTGTTACCCCCACTATAGCTGTCTTCAGCAAACTTTGAAAATACTGACAGCAATAATAATAAAATCTCTATATTTGCCACATGATTATTTAGATTTTAATGCAAACAGCATGTGCTAGCTCAAATTGTCTAGTCTAAGCACCCAGGCATTGCATTAAAGGGTGCTTTTGAACGTCACTTCAGAGGTTTCGATGTTGTTTGCGTTGGGAGCTGCCAGATGTAAGATATTAAAAGACCTCTTGTGCCACTGTCAAGAATCAGATTCTTCACTATGGAAGGCATCTGCCCTGAATGCTGGATCTCAGCACACCTGGTGAACATCTGACAAGGAGAGCTCTGGCAAGGGTTTGAGCCACGCCAGATTGTTGTGAGCACACTCAGCTAAAAGTCCGAGTGCTGCGTGCAGTTGAAGAAGCTGGTTTTTGCTACACATTTAAAAGCTGTATTTAAAAATTCCATTCCCAAAAGACATTTTGAAGCATTGATGACAAACAATGAGGACTTTGATTTCCTTATTTTTTCATGGAAATGTTTTTCGTCTTTTTTTTTTAGGTGGGAATGTTTAGTATTGTATTTAAAAATATAACTGGCACATAAAAGACTTTGACATTTACAGCTTCATTCAGGAAGCACAACACCAAAATATAAAGCAGAAAAACTTTTTTTTTTTTTTTCCATAATTATGGTAGAAATCCAAAGAATTAATCTTGATTTATATCAATGTAAATTAATATATTTTGACCCAAAGTCATTCTCTTATTAGTGTATTTGTTGTTTTGTCCTTGATAAATGCTTCAGAAGACATTTCTTACTAGGAAAGCTCTCTATAATTAGTGTCAAGTCCAAGTAAATAAAAGACTGTAGTTGACTGACAATAATAAGGTTTATTTAGTGTTCTCTGGCCTTTAATTAAAGCTGTATTGGCTACACCTTGCAGGAGCACAGCAATCACACCTGCTGCATCTGAGAAAGATCACAGTTCACCTCACACATTTCTTCTAACAAATACATAAAAAACGGCCATCAGAGAATAAAATAATTGGATACGGATGCATGGTGCACTTGTCATTAAGTTTTATTCTTCAACACAAATAGTTTTTTACTGAAGGTAAGAATAGAGAGCAAAAGATTATGTTCCCTTCTGTAGCTTCTCCTAGAACAGGGTCTTTTTGTACGTGTTTGTTGAACATAAAAATTACAACAGTTCCTTCAGCTTTGTGTAATTTGGCTGACTATGCCCTTGGCTAGGAAAATAAATAATACTTGAGAGTTTGTTAACATGTTCGTTTAAAATCTGGATACTTATGGAAATGTGGAAAATCCCAGTGTAACTTCCTATTTCACAGCATTTTCTCCTAATGTTATCTGTTATTGCATTATTTACTGTGGCATCAAAAGTGGTGGAAATTGAGGCTTCAGATGATCTTAGGGAGGAATGTATGGTAACTTCCCCAAGTATTGCATGTCAGAGTGGTCAAATCCTGCACAACAGGAGCCGTAACTTGCACTGAAAGCAACTGGAAGGGCAGAGGGGACTTTGGTGAATTTTGTGGGTGTGCTGCCAAGGCCTTTCAAAGGGCTCTGATAGACTGAAGCTGCCTGGATGAGGTGATGTTCAACAAGAAAGGGAAGTGGTTACCAGGTAGCTCTTTCTCATCTGGTAAAGCCAGTGAAAGATCCATTTTTTCCCTCTGTGTTCAAGAGAAATCCCTTCATTCTGCCAACCAGTGCGGTAAAAATATCACTCCATTCTTTCCACCTCTAACTACTAACAATCTAGACAAAATCAGATGGAAGATCCCTCTTACTCAGGACTTCTTTTTTCTGTAAAACTTTACCTTACTCTGATTTTTATGACTGAACATTTTTAATAGTCAGTATGTAAGATGGCAGTTTTTAAAGTAGTAGTAAAAATATTCAGTTTGGAGTGGTTTTACCCCGTGACTCCAAGATCCACTGCCTGTAACCTCTTTTTTCTTTCTTCCAACCAATTCCATTTTGAGATCTTCATTCCCTCCTTTACTTTGGCACTAAGGCATTTTCATCAGCTACTTTAATAGTAGAGTCAAACTCATTTTCATCAAATTATAGAATTTTTGGAAATATTGCTCAATAGTTCATCAAATTGTGGTTCATCCATATGAAGAATATTCTTGACCGTGCTCTGTATCAGATCCTGGATAGTTAATGCTGCACATGGGAACATTATTTCCTCACTCCTCTAACCTCCATTAGAAGTTCAGCCCTTTGAGCTTCCAGAGACGCCAGGCTACTGTCCATCTGTCAAGGTAGAAGCTTATTTAACTAAAAATGTGTAAGATCTGAACAACCCAGTGATAATTAGCCAAATGGCTTCCCCATCAATTAGCCATTGCTTTGATCAGCTGGCCACTGCAGGCACGGGTGATCATCATGTCTGTCCCTGCAGCAGCTTTTCCCTGCAGTGCAGGGCAACCCACGGACCCTGTCATGATCTTCTTCAGGTGGAAACCTCTCTACCTTGCTGGGAGCTCTCTCTCAGCTACTTGATTTCAACTTTGTCTGTAATTTTGCTAAATATACACTCATATATGGGCTGGAGCAGTCTGTGCTAAATTCAAGCAAAACAAAAAAGCGTCTTATCCCATTCCTTGAGTAACATACTAATGGAAGTGAGCAGAACCTTGACTGCTTTCCTATTTCTCTCTTTGCTGCAGGCTTTTTCAGACAGTTTCCATGGCTGGATGTAAGGCTGTACACCAGCTAGACACAGATCCAGGCCTATATTCAGCATCCACATAACATCTCTCTTGGGAATAAAACTCTTTCTTGCTTCAGTTCAGCAGGTTTCTGCTCATCTGCATTCAGATATCTGCTATGGAGTGAGGCTGACATCTGTAATTGTCCTGTATGCATCAGAGGGAGATTTATGTTGGTTTGTAGTTGTTTATGAAATACCAGAGATGCGTGTAATTGAGGAAGAGAAATTTGGTTGGGCACTGCCATCAGTTTATCTGGAATATTTTGTTATGATTTGTTACTGCATTACATCTTCTTACTAGATGGTGTTTAAATGATCATGGAAATACCAGTTGGCCAAAATGCTACATTGTGTAGTTTAGCTGCTGTAATAAGGAATATCCCCTACATTTAAGGCTGTGCAAGTTAATTAACACATTAATTATCGAGTCGGAAACCACTGCAGAGTCACAGCACCTAAACTATGCATTCTTCATTGCTTAAGGGCCCAGAATACTGGCTATAAGAGAAGAAATGTTTAAACAAGAATTGAACTAACAAGAAGCACACTGGTTTAAGTGGCAAAGGGATTATTCTGTTTGGTGAAGGAAGTATAAAAAGTCTTTCCTTAATATGTTTTTGGGTGCTCAGGATTGATCAGGAACTGTCAGCCCTGAGGGAATGGCTGGATTTGGAAAAGCTCCTCTGAGAGGAAAGCTGCTGGTTCTTAGAGCTGGCAGTGCTGAGGCTGGATGGCCACCAAGACAGGTTTTACACATTATCACAGAGAGTTTAGGAGGTAATGATACATTTTTTAAATACAGCAGCATTCTAGTAAGACCTCACCACATGAAACAACAATGTTCACAGCGCACTATAATCATTCCTAGGAGTACCATGAGTTTTCATGGGGCATCCTTATAGGTGTCAGATCTCAGCAGAAAGCTTCGTACATCTGAGAGAGAAAGACTTGACTACCAGATTCCTTCTTGTCTTTTTATTTCAAGTGATAAAGGAAATGTAATATCATTTTGACCAGCTTATGTTGTATGGAATTAAAGTTCTGAGTTTCAGTTTAAAGGCCTAGAATTTGCATATTAATTGTAAACAATATTTGCACTTTGTTGTCATTTCTAAGGATTTTTTTTCCTTGAAAAATATTGATAATAATCTGTCAACACAATTACTTTTTTTCTTTTAATTGGGGTTTGGATTTGTGCGATACAACATAAGAGAGGGATAAGAATTAATGATTTTAAATAGGGAAAACCAGAACCATTTACTAAGAAGATTTTGTTGAAAGGGAGCTGGTAGCTGGATAATAGACTATCACAAGCAAGACATGATTATAACTCTTTTAATAAAAGAGAATCTATGGGAGAAATTATCAACAGCTGAGAAACAGGATTTTTCCATAATTGTCACTGATTTTCATGATAACAAGGTTAATTCTTAGCATTTAATTTTTAAACATTTTGCAAGTATTAATTGAATTTCACAGCATCCTGCTGGAGTATGTGCGAGTTAATAGCTTGTGCGTTAAATCTCTGACATTCCTGATCTCGTCTGGGGCTCGGAAACAACACTTTCCCCTTCACAGCTTGTCTCTTCCCGAGAAGCACAGAGCCATTACCCTTCCACAAACTTTGCCTCACCTGTGCAGTTCCTCCAGTTTGATTTGCAGTTAATCTTTCCGCTCCGCTTCTCATGCTCATCGTTCCAGAGGCAGTCGAGTGAGGTCTGTACAAGCCCAGAACCTGAGAGTTGTAATGCAAACACAACAAACTGTCACTCCTTAATAGCACCAGCTCTATTACTGCAGCTGCAGCAGAGCCTGTTCATAAAACAAGATGATATTCTTTATATACTGCTGGTTAATACTGAGATGTATGTGCTGTCGGCTGAAACACGGTTAATATTTTTACTGCTTCACAGGTTTTTTATCATGCCACAACAGTCCACCAGCAGACATACAGAGATCTCTGAACAAAGGCAGCCGTCCGAGACATCAAATACACATTTGCCTTTTGGTATAGAGGAGAAATATCTGATTCTAAGCCATTCAGGCTGAGGGGAATTGTGTTCACTTTAACACCTCAAGATGTTTGTAAAATCAGCTGAAGAATGGCCGCAGGCCATTCCAGAAGTTTGATGGCAGGGAAAGTCCTGGAGGTGCCTATAAACTGCAGTTACACAAAGAGAGCAGAGGCACCGTGCCTTTCATGCTGCAGAGCAGAGGACAGAAATAAGAGTAAGGGAGAGTGGAAGAGGCAGGGAAATTATATGCCTGCTCTTTGCACAAGATAGGAGGACACCTGGGATAGGAACTGAAGGAGAATGTGGGGCCATTGGAGGGATTACAGGCAGGAATCAGGAAGAAGAGTTGCTGCTGTTCTCCATTGCAGGAATGTAGCAGCCTTCTGGAAAGAGGGGAAAGAAGGATTCAACGGCTGGAAACAGTTCAAAGACCAAGGAAATAGTGAATCATAAAGGGAAAAGATCCTTAATCACCAAGANGGGGCCATTGGAGGGATTACAGGCAGGAATCACCAAGAACCAAGAGAAAAAAAGAGTTCTTTCATAACCATAAATTGTATTAATAAATGGAATGGTATCTTGTATCTTCATCCATCCCCCAGAAAGGCCAGGTTGCTGTAAACACANAAGAGGAAAAAAAAAAAAAAAAAGAGTTCTTTCTTAACCATAAATTGTATTAAAAAATGGAATAGTATCTTGTATCTTCATCCATGCCCCAGAAAGGCCAGGTTGCTGTAAACACATGAGTGTCCCTCTCCCCTTCCCAAGATAACTCAGACATTCCTCGAGGCCTGAGTCTGCTGCTATCCTTCCCTCCACGGTCTGCCTTTCCTCATCCCTGCCCTCCAGCTCTTCCCAGTGCTCCCCAAACCCTCCCTTGTCTCCCACCTTCACCCCTGGGCAGCCCTGTGTGGGGTATCCCAGAAGTGCTACCCCGAGGTTCCCTGGCATGGCAGAGTGTGTGAGGTAATTGCCTGACTCACTGGGGCGAACCAGGGAGAGAGGTTTTTCACAGCTCCCCTGTTAATGGAGGCAGAAATAAGTTTCTCACGAGCCAAGCTCTTGATTTGCCCAAATCTTCTCAGAATATACCTTTAAAAGTCCCTGCCTATGGCTTGGTTGAAATAGTCCCAACAGCTTCAAGAGCTGTAAACTGTCTGTTCAAGTGGAAAAACACACTTGAAAAGTGTAGCTGTGTTCTGAAGTGCAATGTTCTTCTGGTTTTTAACATTATTCCTAAATTCTTCATTACTGTGAGTGCCCAACTGCACACACAATGTGTTCCTTTCAGGTTGAATTCCTACTCTGAATTATACATGAACAAAAATGAATGTCCAATGGCTTTGCCATGAAAAGATTATCATGTCAAATCCCAGAATTTCCCTTGCATATCTTTCTGTATGCTTTCTGATTTTGGAGCTCATGAGACACACAACATTTGCTCTGCGAGCTGTGTTATTAGAGATAATTATACACAAGCATCTCTGCAGGACTCAGGGACAGGAGCTTGACCTGAACACGTGAATCCAACAGAGATCAGTGCAGGATATATTCATAACCTTATAATGCACACCTATGTGTGTTTGAATATGCATCAGTGTAAGCGTGCCCAGCTGAACAGCANTATAATGCACACCTATGTGTGTATGAATATGCATCAGCTCAGTCCCATGTAAGCGTGCCCAGCCCAACCAGAGCAGAGAGGGACATCCAAGTCTGCCCAGCCTTTCTGCCCACTGACAGGTTATTTTTAAGCCAGCCCCTGTATTCCCAGGGTGCTGTTTAGTTCCACGGATTCTTGCTGCACCTGCTGACGGGCACAGAGGAGCTGGGTGCCAGTTGTTGTGCTGCTCCTCCTTCCAGCACCACACGTAATTATCCGTGTGGCTCCCACATCCTTCATCAGTGCTGCTGCTGCTGCTTTCTCCTACGTGTCGGTGCCACCTGGTCCCATGGCGAGGTGATAGACAGGAACAGCCGGCCTGGGAGGAAAGGCAGGAGAGGGAAGGTGAATGTGAAAAAAATACAGGAAAAAAAGCATAGAGAAAGGTAGACACGCACATATTTACAGTCTTACAGAGCTTATTTGTGTTGCAGCCCCAAAGGGTGAGGTATTCACTTCCTCTCCTCTGCTGCTGCCTACTTCTCCTGCAGTTTCTTCCATGTCTTTCAGACCTGCTAAGAAGGACAGGAACAAGGTCACTTTTTCCTTGGCCAGGAGAAAAGCTGATGCACAGAGCTTCTGGCTGGCTCTCTCTCGCCTGCAGACAGAGCTGTCTAAATCTGCAGTGCCTGCACTTTCCCCAGGGAGGGGAAACTTAACAACTGTTCTGCATTTGCAATCTATAATACAAGGCTTTAGCGAGATACACTGAATGTGACAATCCCAGAGCCCTGAATTACACAAAGGAGTCTCAAGTCTACATTCAGATCTGTGTGTAAATGGAATTACATACTGAATTATTGCTGCCTACCTAACAGAATCACAA
>VYXC01009087.1:2647008-2685704 GCA_013397175.1 Platysteira castanea | reverse complement strand
AAAAAAAAAAAGCTGGAATACTGCTGCTTTATCTCAGAAAACATTTTAAAACCTATTACTTTGAGTAGTCATTCCCATTCAGCTCTTACAGAAAATGGATGGGCCTGGGCTTCCCTGCTGAAGGTATTATTCCCTTGGGTGTAGCTGTTGATACTGTACTTGTTGTTTGTATGTGAGGAAAATAACCTCCAGCACCCAGATCAATTCTAAATTGTAAATATGCAGAAGAAAACATTAAATTCTGTGTAATTGTTGTACAGAAACATGCAAAGCTTGTGCTAATAATATCCTTGTGAGCCTTCTGGTCAAAAAGGCTCGGAGGGATAATGACTTCAACCAAGGTTTTGGTAGTTTCTTTATTTTTGAAGAGGATTATCATTGGTGCTCACATAGGACCAAAACTGAGCAGGAAACCGGAAACTTACAATGGCATTACTGTCATATTTCAAGTGTCCTAAATGTTCTTCTGTTTCATTACAAAAATAATAATAAAAAAAAAACAACACCAAAAAAACCCAACCAAACAAAAAACGAACCAACCAAAAGGAACCCCAAAAAACCAAAAAAAACAACCCAAAAAATCAAACCCCAAGTTCTTAAAGGCATATTGGTGTTGAATACAGGGAAGTGGATTTTTGCCTTCACTGAATGCAGCATAGCTAGGATATGCTGCAGATGAGAATCCCAGAATAAGCAATGGAAGAGGCTTTTTTCTCAACTCTTTGGTCCTACTGTTCAAGTTTCTTCTATTTCTTCCATTGCTACACAACATGCTTTGTTTATTAAAAATCAGGTGGCATAGCTGTTATGTGAACCTGCAGCTATTTATGTATTTATGCTTATGTCCTTTCTGGCTTTTATTCAGTCTTTTCAAGAACCAGCTTTATGCCTGTGAGGAGATAAATATAAAAAGCAGTTTGCAAATACTAACCCCATACCTATGGTAATCACTGTCATTGGGTTTTAATCCCCAGCACCATGGATTTCCTCCAGCAGAGTCTGTGGTGACACTGCTGTGAATTAATTCTGTATTGCTTACCAAATTGTTAGCAAAAATAATGTTAGATTAGGCCCATTGAGCTCCACTTACTATGGATGTGTGGTAGAATTTAGGAGACCAGAGTTAGGATAATTTTGGCTGGTTGATAAGTTATTTTAAGGGATGGCAACGACACAGTTCACGTTCGTTAGAATACAAATTGCAGCTCGCTGATGACTTTTTCAAATCACCAATAAAATATTGTGCTTCCTCCCTGCTTCTCTGTCACACAAATATAAGTTATCTCAGTCTTTAGAAGCCACCTGGGAGAATTGCTTTTAGATGAAGGAATTAAAATAACCTCATATGTTAAGGTTTATAAGCCACAAGGCTCTTGTTAGGAAACGTGCTGCCATGCCATGGTAGTTGCACAGTCCCGTGAAAAAAGAAATGTGTTTCCAAACCAGGCTGTAAACTTGCTCAGAGAGCAGGAGGGGAACCATTTGTCACCCACGTGTCCCTCTGTTGTCTTCTCCACCGTTTGGATTCAGACTAAATTCTTCTGGGCATACATTGTAAGGGCACAGCAGGGAATTCCATGCACTTCCGTGGCCCACTAGTGCAAATTATCTGGTGCAGAATAAACCTTTTTTAATATAAACTGAGACTTCTGAAGCTCATTTAATGACTATAAGAATTATAATAGGAAAGAAAAGACACATTTATCAATAAAACTAGAGGAGTCTTCCACATTCATGATTCTCTAAAAAATCCTGCCAGAGTGATTCAGTGATTTTAGGATTTCTTTTTTTCCAAAAAATTAAATTCACTTTTGAGCAAAAGCATTTTTTAAGTTGAAAATTTCAGAAGCCTTTTAATAGCATCTTCACATATTGCAAGTATCCTTTTTTTTTGCTGAGTGAAGGATTACTCTCTTTTCTTTTTTCTTTTTTTTTTTTAGTTGTATGGTTGGCTTCTTTTCATCTAGCTACATCTGTTACTTTTTATAAATAAGCCTTTTCTCCCCCTAAGGATCAAGCAAAACTTCTTCCAAGCCTTCTATTCTCAAGTGTAGCTTCAGAAGTGTAGAAATAATAGCTTTAATACTTGGCCTTTATTGGCTAATTCAATAGCTTTATGTACTGTAACCCAGAAAGGTAAATGTAAGGGGGATTAGAAGGCAACGGGAGAAACTTTTCCTTTTAATTCTGACCCCAAAATAACTTCTCTGCAAAGGTCCATCTGGCCAAGGATCCAATCTCTGCCAGGAGCCAGGAGTCATTGTTTGGGGAAAATATTAGAAAAAGGGCTGATGGGAAGATGAGGAGTGTGTGCCCTTTGTTTTGGGAAGATGAGTGTCTCCCACAGGGTTGCATCTGGATCTCCTTTTTCTGCCTAATTTTATTATCTTCTTTCAGCCATTTGGAGAAATTTTATGATTTTTCCTCCATAACCTCCATAACCGTGACTTTTTCTTCCATGGCCATAGCATGACCATGGTGTTTGTTGTCTGTTGGATCCTAGTAAGGCAAGCAGTAATTTTAACCAGGCCAGGCACAGACGAGATCCACACTTCTTACACTTCTTCACAGCTGAAGGATCCACAGCCTTCACCAAACTTTGTGTGTTAAGACTGGAGCCCGCTCAACCTGACAGATGGAGTGGGACAAGTGAGGTCAAGATGTTGTCCTGTTTTCTTGCTAAGCCTTCTGTTGTAACCTTGGAGTCAAAATTTTCACACACTTTAATGTAAATAATAGCCAATGTTTACTTAACTGTTCCTTTGCTTACATTTTTGTACTATCAGAGAAAGTTTGATGAGCATCCTTTTTCTCCAGTGGGATTGAAGAAGAAGTGACATGTCCTCCAATCCCTTGTGGAATTGAGAAACCTATAAGTACGAGAAATGTAAATTAGCTTTCCTCTTTCCCTCTTTCTGCTCAACCTAGCAAGTGTCAGAGTCTGTTTTCTTGTGTCCTCTAGTGACATCAAGCCTCGTGCTCTGCACTGGTGTCATCCTTCAGGTCAGGGAGGATTTGTGGGAAGCCCCAGAGGAGCTGGCAGCAGCTCACTCTGAGCCAGAGGGAACATCCTCCTCCTTCTCCTCCTCCTCCTTCTCCTCCTTGTCCATTTGCCTTGTCCTTACTTGGTTTCCATTGTGAAGGAGTGAATTTTAGCTGCCCTCTGAAGGATTTCTACTACAACTTACTACTGCTGCCTAATTCAGGGGCTGACACAGGGTGGGTCTCATCCTTTCCAGGAAAGGAAAGCACTGTTTTGACAAACAGCTGTATGTTTTGCCATATTCTTTGAGAATCTTTGCAGTAATGAAAGTCTTCCTGAAATTAGATATAATTTATCATGTGGAAAAATACATAGTTTATTTGGTTTTTTTTTTCCACTTATTAGCTACTCCCAAAGGCTGTAAATCTCAGCTTATTTCGTGGCACACATCTGGAGTGGATAATAGACAGCAGCACGGGTTCACTGGGGTTACACTGTGAGAAACCCTATGGGAGTGACTGCTGGTTATTATCAGTGACCTGAATTGTATCAGGATTTCAAAAATAAAAGTGAAATCTAACAAAGCAATGATGTGCCAATAGGAGCCGATGTATCCACATTCATTCCTCTCTTCAACAAGCACATTTGGTGAGTGCTGTTTATGACATCTCCATAATGTAAAAGGTTTATGGTGAGGTCAGCGAAATTCATCCATCAAATTCAAGTCTTATTACACAACATTCTGAAAGATCCAAGTTTTATTATGCATTGTCAAAGCCACTTTTCTCTGACTTCAGATAAAGTAGTTCATTGAATTAAATGGTCTAAATCGGTTTTGAAAACATCTCTTTGCTTTGTGGTGCTGTAGTACTTACAGTATTTTTTTTTATTTTAAATGCACAGAAAATATCTTTTGAAATAGGAAGATAAATCAAAGAGCAAAATATTCCAAGGAAAATTGAATCTCCCAGTCCCCCTACATTTTTTTCTTTTTTTACCCTCAGCTACTGTCCAATATCTCATCTTCTTGTGTGAGCAATATAACCCCACATCTGGAATATTCTGGTGGGTGGCCGAATGTACAGTGCTGGTGGGAGGGAGTCTGCTACTGCTCTGAACCCAAGAGTTCGTTGTCTCTTCTGGTCTTTGTAATTGTGCTTTCCTTCAAGATGGTGTGAGATGATGCTGATATTAAACAGGCATGAGCTTTTGAAAGAAAAAAAACCAGATTTATTTTTATCCAGTAGAAACTTGTGCAATCAGAGCTGTGGCTGCAAAATGAGAGTGAATGTGACAATTATAGCGATACAGATGTGGCCCCCCTTCATTGATTTCTGTGCACAAGAAGCCTCAGATCAATAAGGAAAAAATAATTCAACCACGTGTGAATGCATTCTAAGGACAAATCCACAGACTGGGAAGTTTTTCTGAATCTCATGATTTACAAAGTTAGATTTAAAATCACATGGTGGCAAAGTCACAAAAGGTTTTGTTTTTTGTTGGGTCAATCCAAAGGGCATCCATCATTCACTGCCAGTGAAAACTGTGCATTATATTGTGCATTATATTATTTTGTAAGGGAAAGAAACTGTAAGATGGATAATGGACATGAAAATGTATCCTAAGGCTTTTAATATATAACATGTATCTTGATCTAAAAAAAATCAAATAATTATCTTTCCTAAGTAAACCACAGCTTTGATTTTTGTAGGTTCAGAAAAGTCTGGCTTTTTGAGGTTGTCTTTTATATTCCAAGTGAGTTCAAAAATGTCAATTTTATTATAAGTTCTAGATTCTGTGCTTTGAAACTCCACATGTACACTAAGCAACAGAAAATGCTCTATACCCATGTATGCATCCTTTATTAATAGGAGCTTGATGGAATTTCAGAGTGCCAAAATAAAAATGAAGAATTAATATGCATAGAAGTTGTAAATTTAATTAGCCAGTGTTATCAATTAAGCACACTCAGTAGAACTCCAGCAGGAATTTTGATTTAGTATATCTGCCAAAGAGTTGAACAAAGTGCAAAATGAATATTCAATTAAAAACTGAAAATGATCGAATATTCAGAGTTTTTTTTAAATTCAGTAATCTACTGGAACCAGTACGGAGGTAAATATTTATTCACTCAAAGTGATAGTGACCCTTTTGGAACAAGCAGGGTGAGATCCTGTAGTTCCCCACTAATTACAATTAAGTATAAATCGTAATTTCTGGGTTTTGATCTAAGGGTAGAGATATTTTTTTACCGGAATATTATGGGCATGGCACTGCTGAGCAGCCTTTTTTTCTCATTTATAAAGCACTCTTAACAATTATTATGATCGACATAGCGATATTTATCAATTAATCTGAGAAATTAGAGATGAAATATTTATGTTGTATCTTCTGGTCATCCCTGTTTTAGTTCAGGATTGCCCTCAGGAGTATATATTGTTTGATGAGCCTTCCACCATTTCCATTTGAAAATGAAACGGCCATTAATGGTATATTAAAAAACTCCCTTAGATTGTAAAAGGTGGGCATAAACTCAAGCGGTTGCAAAAGTGAACTTGCTGAAATGGTTTCACTTTTAACTGCTTCTTATGGACCAAAGGAAAACCAAGATGATGTATAAATTTTTATATTTTTTTAGCAAAGTGGGGGCATTTTCTCAAGTATACAAGAAAACCTTTCTAAAGAGTGTCCTTAGTCCTCTGTAAATGAAACTGAAATGCCTTAGATTTGCTCATTTGTCCCAAATTTAGACAGACTCATTCCTCAGATGTAACGAGGATCCTTTGCTTTGTTGCAATGATTTCTTTTAAGTCAGAACAGGTTTCTGTGTGAATGGGAGGAAAGGAGAGGGAAAATGTGCATTTTGTATCCTTTCCTGATAGTTTTTCTTCTGGTTGTGCTTCTTCCTGTTTTACTCATTCATCTTCAGTCCCAACCATTTGGAGCTTGGGCTAAACTTCTCATTTTCCAGGCTGAGAACACCAAACTAGAAAGGAACTTTTAATGCAAGTACTATTTCAAAAAACAGAAATAAGAAAAAGATAAGAAAGTCTGTTTTCTCACTGGATGTAAGCTACTAATTAAGCTGCTATCAGACATCCTGGCAAGCAAAAGGGCAATTTTAAAGTGTAGCACAATTTAATGTGGTACTGTCAAGCATGATCCAAAAATTATCTGAAAGTCTTTATCGTGAAGCTGCTGGAATATTTGTGTTGCATTAGCATCACCTCTGGTAATTAACACTTCATACTTCAATTTTTGGTAGATCCAATATGCCTCAGCAGAGAGTACCAGCTTAAAAAGGGAGTCTGCTATAAAATCCAATTCTGTAAAAGACAATTCTGATTATATGTTAAATCTGCCCCCTACCTACACTCAGTATAGTCAAGAAAAACTACCTGCTGCTTTTTTTAATAGAGGTACATCTCTACTATATTTTCAGCATAAGAGAAATTGAGCTATTCATGTGTCAACAAGAAAATGGATAAATTACAGTTAAAGGGAATTCTACCCTGAGTTACTGGCGAAAAAATAATAATTTGTATAATAAGCTTATATCTATGTTGAGTAGCCACAGGGTAACACACATTACACATTTTAAAATATTTACTACACAGAATTAATTTTTTCATGTGCTCATCGCCCAAAGAGAAACTAAAATTTAGAGAAATGTAGATAATGAGTTATAATATTCTTATATGGGAAAACATATTTTGTGCTAGTGAGTCTCCTGAGCAAATCACCACAGTACCTGAGATCTTATTGCAAGGACCTTAGCTATGTGACCAGCATAATTATTGAAACTCAAACCGAAATACCATCTCATAAAGAAGGACAGTTGTCTTAATAGAAGATAATTATTGTAGTGACACCATCAGGGAAAATATTTTAGCACAAGGAAAAATGTAAGCAACATGATAGAGTATAGAACCATAGAATCACTAAGGTTGGGAAAGACCTCTAAGACTATAGAGTCCAACCTTTGAAAGTATTTAGTTGTGTTCTAAAGAATATTTCTGTGTGGTTTTTAAGTGTAAATACCAATTAAACACAAAGCTTTACCATAAAGCTGTCAAAATCAAATATCAAATAGAAAAAATAAAATAATCTATAATAGTATTTAGTGATTTAGACTTCTTAGTTTGGAATTCAGTGACAAAGAGGAACTTGTAGAGGCAGCAGCTTTTCCTTGTCAAAGCTGGATTTCAGCACCCATCTCGTCTTCTTGGGTAGGACAAGTATTTTTATTTTGTTCCATGATTTCATGTCAAACGTGAAATGTGGATGTTCATATTTAAGGAAATCTCATTCTGCAATAAAATAAATGAAAACTAAAGAAGTTGTTAGAAAAGCAGGGCATGAGTCTAGGCTAGAGCCAACTGCACCACGAGCCAAATGAAGAAACAAATAAATGCGCAGAAAAACGTAACATTAGGGTAAGATCCTCAGAGGCAGGAAAAGGGTTGGCATTTGGTATTCCTGAAATACACGGGGGAAAAACAAGAGCAGCTTGGAGTGAGGGCCGTTGGAGTTCTCAGCAGGATGAGTGGCAGTCGCCACTGAGGGACTGACGGGAGCCACCCGCAGGAGGCGGGGTTTGGTGGGATTTGCTCTGCGCGGCTCCTGGGGCTTTGCAGGCGAGCTCAGCACCAGCCCCAGGCCCGGCCAGTCTGCTCCTGCTCCTTTTGTCACTGTCCCACAGGACCACAGCTGTCACACAGAGCACTGCTACTGTCCCTAACCTCAAAATCCTAGGAATGGAGATTCCTGGGAGGAGTCTTGATGTTCTCATGTTATCAGGAGGCACTGGTTGCGCTATCAGTGGCACTATGGCACTATCAGCGCACCACAGGGTTCTGATTGCACCCGTGTGTATAAACTGCCTCCTCTGCCAGCTGCATTTTTTTCTAACTATTCAAGTTGTCCTTTTTATCTTCTAAATCTCCTTTACCCTTTCTTAATCCACCCCTATCTCAACCTCTTACATCCATCTATTTTCCATAGGCTTGTCCAGCTTCTTATTTTTTGCGGTTATAAGAGTATTCCAGGTGACACTTGCTGCTGGGTGGTTGATGTCATTTTCCCATTCCAGCCATGAAGATCTGAGTGTTCTGTGAGAGACAAAAATCACACTCCAATCTAAATCTTCATCTCCTACAGTAATATTGAAATTACAGCTGTTTTTGGAAAATCCAGGCTGTCTTCCTTGACTTCTGAGGCCGTACCATGCAGAGCTTTCAAGGTCTCTGTGGCAGTAAAAGTTCAGGATCCTGCACACTTCTAAGAGAGGGAAGCTGCTGGCTGAGAAATTGTACATTTTATACTGCTGATTTAGAAACTCAGTTGTACAGAGGGGTAGAAAAACAGATTTATACCAACAGTATACATTGCTTTAACCATAAATTTACGTGGCTGAAGAGTCACCAAAACAGTAGTTTTCACACTGGAACTCAAATTGTGCACTAGATCTTCCCAGAGGGAGCAGTCTCTCTTTCCCTATCTCTACTCCTATTCCAGGACCACTGGTGTATCTTCAACAATAATTACTATCTTGTGTAACTCTTATAATGTGATCTTAGAGCTCAATAAAAGGTGTTCAAGCAAGTTAACATGTTCTCCATCTTCTAAAAGGCTATTGAAATTTAAACAGCAGAACTTACATTATTTCTGCAGCTACTGTTGTTCTTCACATTGGATTTCTGTTTATTATTCTCCTGATTTTATTTATGGCAGGTGCATTGTTTGCAGCATGATTCAGATGTAGGCGAGCAAAAATCTCTAAAAAGCTAAAAGATATGGTTACATGAAGAGACTTACTTAAAGTTATTCAGTAGTCTTAAAGATTTCTTTTACCAGGGGTTTATAATTATTTTTTTTAAAAAGAAATGTTGTATCGTGCCACCTGATAATATATATTTGGGGTTTTATTTAACCATTTTTTTACCTGTGTACTGAAGTTGTTGGAAACAGAGTTGACCATTAAATATTGCAGGATAGCATGGAAAGGATGAGGGATTTTGTTTTATTTTTTCCTCAAGGATGAACTATGGATTAGAGTGGTTCTGCTACCAAAGTATTACATGTAAGTAGCGGGTGTCTGCACATTATCCCTGCCCAGGTACGATAATTATCTCCATTTCCTTTTCTTTTTGTAGATATCCAGTGGTCTTCCACTCAATTACTCATTCTGTTTTAATCTCTCATCGTCTTATTTCTTTAGCTTATTTAAGTGGAATTTGCTCATGCAACACATCTGTGGAATTCTTTACCACATTAATTTTGCTTCAGTTTAGTTCAAATCAAAAGTAGATTAATTCTGTAATTACAGTTCTTACTTGGTTGACTTGTTGGCTCTTGGTGTTTTGCTTTAGGATGCACAGAACACTGAGTTGTAGATTTGTTAATTGCAATGTATTCATTTGAAAAAAGTTTTATGAAAATCCATAAACAAAAAGCTGAGAAGATATGGTAGCTAAAGAGAGTCAAAAATAAAAAACTCAGAAAAATTCAAAACAACAAGAGGACCTAGAAGTTCTGTTAGTAACTGCAAAGCACTGAAGCTTACAAAGTTGAGGAAAAATTCTAATTATTTACTGGAAAGAAGAACTGTGAAGGAAAAAAATTACTGAATAGCAATGCTAGCAAGAGGAGATAGAAACTGGCCACGGATTTTGTTTATGAAATTGAAGGTGGGGGGGAAGAANACACAAAAAAACCCCAAAGAAAAGATGCTTGAAAGTCTTCCGGACAAAATTTGTCTTGCTTTTTTTATTCCTTCCNAAAAACCAAAAAAACCAAAGAAAAGATGATTGAAAGTCTTCTGGACAAAATTTGTCTTGCTTTTTTTATTCCTTCCCTTTGTTGTTTTGTTTTGTTTTGGTTTGGTTTTTTGTTTGTTTGGGTTTTTTTTTTGGACGGAGCAGCCTAAGATATAATTAATTCTGCTGGTCCCCCTTGTGTTTGAACTTTGGGATGGAGAGGATGGAACTGCACAGTTGAAGAAGAGCAGGATGTCAAAGAGAGTTTTCAGAGTTAGAAAGTGTCGGTGAGGGCAGGGAGCGGGAGAGGTGCTGGGATGATGACTCTGGGATTTCAGACAGACCTTCCTTGGTGACATTGAGAACACCCTGGCAGGCATTTGGAAGTAATTCTCTGTATTGATTCTGTACTCAGTGGAAATGATTATTGTGTTTGTGCAGCAGCTGCTAAACATGCTAAGCTGTTTTATCAGCATCTTTTAGTTTTAATATTCTGAACGATAACCTTTGGCCACTGCAGTCCCACACAGAGAAAGGAGTGCTAATCCCCCCTTGCACCTGAGCTGATTTTATTAACACATTTCCTCTCTGACTGACAGGCTCCAGTCATTAAATTATTAAATCCAAATTAACCCCAGACTCTGTTTTCTGTGTCATTTCTTGTCAGGGTCAAGGGAAACCAGCGCGAATTATTCACTGGCTTTTTTTTTCCCATGTGGATTATAGTGTTTGAAACAGGGATAGAACTATTTCTCTCATCTGTTCTTAAAAACTTTGATGATTCATTAGAAACAACTCTAAACAGATCAAAATTCAGGCTTATTAATACCTACTGTAGAATTAGGAGTGCTGACCAGTTTGAGAAGAGGCCCTGGCTGCCCACACGTGTTGGTTTCCTGCAGAAGAGGTACCAAGTTCTTCTTTTGCACGATAAACCCAATATGGCTCGGAAGAGCTGCTGCACCATTAGTCAGCCTATTTTGCAGTCATTTCTATTCATAAGGGGGAATAAAGAAAGCATCCAACTTCTAAATTCTCTAAATGAGGTCTACCTCCCTTTCTTTGAAAGAAAATAGAGATCTTGTTGCCTGGTAGAGCTCAGCTGGGACCTGTTACCTCTCAGTGATTAGGGGAACATGCTTTGTGCCCACTCTTTTCTCAGTCAGGGAGTACTTTTCTCCTTTGGGGGGAAAATAAGAAAAAAAAAAAAAAAAAGAAAGATGGGATAAAGCTTTTGTTACTGACCAGCATTTTTCAGTCAGGTCATCTCATCTCTTTTTAAAAAACTAAAGAATATTGCAACTGCTGCCAGTTGTTCTTCTTGAAGGGCTTTTGAATGGCATTTCATTAAAGGAAGAAAAAAAGAGATTGTATCAAGGGACATAGCAATTCTTGCAAGAGATGGGAGATCATGGAAATACATTAGCTTTTTTATTTTTCAGCTATAATTGACATCTTACCAGGTCTCTTAACTTGGGATTTTTGTGTTCTACTAGTTTTTTTTCCCAGTTTTCAGTCGCCTTTCCGCAGATTTTTATCAATACTCACCTCTTATATTTGCTGTCTGTATCTTTAAATAATGAAATGTAATAATTTAATCTGAAGTTAATCCCTTTAAATATGGATGTAAATTGTAAGTTTAGCTAATCAATACTTGTTTATCAATGTATATGTGTCCGTTAATTGTGGAAAATAAAACCAGAGATGAAGCGTTTTTAGGAATTCTGGAAGACATCAGTATCTTTAATATGGACTTAGACATTGATGGATTTTTTTTCCAGTTTTGAGTCATATTTTGGGTTTAAATAGCAGTATTTTTGTAGCACGTATGATCCAATAATCCATTATATTAATTCATTGACCTGCCTGACACAGCAGTACTCACCCTGCCTTACACTTCCAAAGAAAACAGGAATACTGAGTTCAGTGCAGCCTTCCCCACACGATTCTGCCTCCGCTGGTTAGTTTACTCTGTGCGTGCTGTTTGTGAGTGCAGCCAGTCCGTGCTGCCTGTGGGAGCCCTGCTTCCCCTCACCCAGCACCGGGGTCTCTGTGTCACCAGGCGGGGATTTATGGGAGTGGCTTTACCCTGGAAGTTGGTAGCGAGTTCCTTGAATTTCTCAGAAACGTTTTCAAGAGCCACTATGAATTTTTCATCTGCAGAAGGTAAAACACGCAGCAGACGCCCATCCTATAACAAATGGGGCCATCTGAAAATGTATGATTGACATATTTTAAACTGCACAGTTTTACGCCGAGTTTGGAGCTGCACAGGTTGGGTGGATGTGGATGGGTGTGTGCTGCGTCTCAGCCCATTCAGGGGAAGTGGTGACACTGCTCTGAAAGCTCCTCTAAGCCATCCTCCTGCTCCATTGCAGTGGCTGAGGGAAGTTGGAATAGGCTGCAGAGACCTGGGTGGAGCACAGGAGCCATCCTGGGCTTTACTAGCAGAGCTTTCCTCTGTCAGACTCTTATTCTGCTAAGATAAACACAAGGCATTTGCATACTCCCTATTTTCCAAACAATTTTTCTTCTCCTGGCTTTTCCCCATGTGCCTGGTGCTGCGCAGACCCGTGACCTCCCTGTGCTGCCTTCTGGGTGTTTGACAATCGGATCTGAGTCCATCAGGCTGCCTCAATTGTGGAGCAGCAGCCGCCAAAGAGCAACTCGACGCAGCGGTATCAGCCTCATTAGCAGCAATAATGGGCTCTTAGTGCACTCTTGATTCTCCTATGATTTTAATGGCACAGCTTTCCCTGTAGGGTTTTTTTTGTGTGGAGAAAGCATGAAGTCAGAGAACTTTTGTCACCAGTAAAATATGGAGGGGTTGCAGATACACATTTCTTATTCTTGAGGTGTCGTTCTCTTTGTTCTGAGAAGAGCACCATTGTCAATAAAAAAAAAAAAGTGTTTGATGGGAGATTTTCATTAGAAAACTGAATTTGAAATATTCAGGTCAGGAAGAGCACACTGTGATAGTCAGCATTCGGTTTGAACTTCTGAATGTTGGAAGGGTTTTTGGAGGTGGTGCTTGAAAGAAAGTAAATCTCTGATCTTGGATGGTCTCTCAATTTATTAAAACCCTGAAGGCACTAATAAAGGCACTTCAGAGAACGTTATACATTGTAAAAAGTTAGGAAAAGTAATACGAGTCCCTTAGAAGTCCTCCATACGAGTTTTTGGAAATAGTTTTGGACGTAGTTGTATTTTTCTGATAGCTGAGCCTGGTAGGCAGCCGGGGGCTGCAGAACAATTGGATTTCTTACTGGTTGACACATTGCTGGATTTTGCTGGTATAATTTTAATTGGGAGTCTTGTTACCAGTCCTTTCATCCAAGTATAATCCCAGCTTTGTTCTCATTTATGTTGCAATAAAGACCTGGGTTTGCTTTTAAAATGTGAATCCTGAATTTTGGCACATCTCTGCTTGATGTTCTACCTCATTCTTACAAGGAAATTGACTTTCTTTTTCATTTTTTCCTTGCTCCTAGGAGCCAAAATTACTATGATTATTAGCTGTTTGTTTAAATATTTTAGGATGAATCCCAGAGGTCAGCCAAGGTCTCCTTCCTTACAACTGGCTGGATCAGAATAGTGCAGTCACAGGTGGTAGTAGCAATGCAGTGTAGACGTATTAGGAGTAGTGGATGGAGTAGCAAAGTAAATACAATTCTTTACAATCTATTTCCATGCCTGTGTAGCTATCATGACACTTTCTGGACTTATTAAAGACAAGAATTGCTCTATGAAGAGAAAAAAACCCGTAGGAATATGTGCCTTTTCAGTAAAAGACTGTGAAAGCCCAAACTTTATGTGTCCTTTCAGTAACCTGATGAAGGTGAAGTGGCAGACTTCTGCTTTATTCATTTTGGGACAGAGGGTAACTACTCACATCACACCCCCAGGTCTGTAAAGCACATGAACTGTGGCAATCTGACCTCAGAGTGAACAGATAGGATTTTAATACCATAGCCTTTCAGCAGAGTGTAAAGCCCTATCCACTTGCACAGTCAGTGGGATGTTTTCCCTTCATCACTGCAGTGCTTGCCTCCCCTCTGAACAATTTGTCCATTTTGTTTGAAAACCAACCATGTCAGAAACAAAGAACTTGATCATCTTTAAATGTAATCATCTTTAGCATCAGAATAGAAGATGTGTGTAAATCCTTCTTCAGTCTTAGGCTGTGATTTTTTTGTTGTTGTTCTTCCCCAAAGGATGCCAATTTTAACTGCCCTAAACTTAAATCAGTGTAGAACAAAAAAACCTGCTAGGTTGAATTGTTGTTTGTTTGTTTTTAATAAATGTTTCCATTATCTCAAAAAATTACAACAACTTTGAGGGGACTTTCTAGTAGGATCATAGTTTTGTTGGAATAATGAAGCAAATTGTGTTTGAAGGAAAGATAAAATTTCTGATTCTTGACTATTTTGTTCAAGCTTTTTAAAAAATAGTTAATTTTCCTTGGTTGTACTAAAAACTATTAAAAAATTGTATTTCTCTCCCTGCAAAAAGGGTAGGAGGTGGATATGCTGATACTACCTAATTTACTCAATTCCTTTTTTTATTAATTTAACCATTCTGGGCTGTTTTTTTCTCCTCATATTTTACTGTAATGGTTGTATTTGCGAAATGAGTCCGAAGCATTGTAGTAAAAATGTGGAAATATTTCTTAAACCAGCAGCTAATATCCTGCAGCTCATCTGCATCCTGTACCTGAATCACCCACTGCAGTGACAAGTAGAGCAAGTGAAAGTGAAATAAAATATAAAATAAAAGAAGCTGCTCGCTGCAGTTGGAAATATGACCTAAAATTAGCATCACTTCTGGGTCCCACAACAGCTTTTATGTCACCTGAATAATAATAAGCATTTTGTATATAAATATTCCATAGGATTTTACTGGTAGGCAGATATTATCCCTCAAAATCTGAATCAGGTCTGCAGCTTTATCTGTGCTGAGAAGGACACATCAGTGCAGAAATGAGTGGTCACTGTAATGCAAAGCCAGTTTTTGGGAGATGCTGCAATAAAATCTTACCATGGCTTTGATACTTTGAAGATGTGTCTAATGTGGCTTCAGATTAGCTCAGTGCTGTGCTGATGTCTCTGTGCTGGGCCAGGAGAAGGTCTCAGGAAGCTGGGACTTGTCACTCCTGTGTGTTTTGAGAAGGTTTTGGTGCTGTCAGGAGCTGCCACACTTCGTATGAGCAGGTTATAGATGGGAATTGCCTGTGCAGAAATATCCAGCACAGGCTGGCACAGCCAGCCACCAGGGAGTTTTCCAAAGGGAGTTTTTCGAAGGATTTCTTAAAATCTTCTTTCTGTCTCCTCTGTTTCAGTAAAGGCATGAATGGTTTGGGGAAAGGTGTAAAGCATCTCTACACTGATCACCCAAAGCCATGTGCATCAGGTTGTGTGTAAATCATTTTACGTATTAGGACCTCTAAAAATGATCACACAGATGAAAACCTTTGCACAAGTACCTGTGCTAACATCTGTTCACTACCCGTTTCATGTAAAGCTGCGTGGGGAATGATTGGGTTTTTTTCTTCCTTTATTAAATTATGGGTTTTGGTTTATAATAGTTGCTTTCTTTGCCTTGTAAATGTACAAACTGGTCACTTGCTCTTTGGCTTCCAGATTCCTCTTTTGGCTCCAACTCAGTGTTCTGTAGATATATTCACATTCACATAATAATGAGGTTTTTCAAGCAAACCCCATCCATAACGGCATGTATTGAAAATAATCTCCAAACCTAAAAACTTCCTGTAAAATAGGAAAAGGAATACCAAATAGGAAAAGGAAAATGCATGAAATACGTGTGCAGTAGCACTGTAAAGATGGCTTATATACTCTGAGGCTCTTACTGCAACTTGTGACATCTTTTATAGAAGTGTCACCTTCAGGAGGCTATTTTTGGCAATGATGTTTCAGCATGGGATTGTAGGGGTAACGGTGGGTATTGGATATATCCTCCAGAGATCACCTTCACACTGCCTCAAATATTTCTAAGCGTATGAAAAAAGTGAGCAGTATAACTTGCCGAAGAGCTCTGCACACTTGTTTTATTCTTTCTCATAAAACCAGATTCAGTAAAAACTTGGCCTGTATCCGCTATAATTTTCATCAGGATTCAAAGCCATTACTTTCTCTGGATAAACAGCAGTTAGAACAAATCTTAAATATACATGTAGGGAAATATTCAGTCTCTGTAACATTTGTCACTTGCAGACAGCTAAAGCAGCAGAGAGTCACAGCCTGTACTAGGATAAAAACCCTTTATACCTAGAGAGTCTGGAATTAGCCAACTGTCACTTTCCTGAGCCAGGAATAGGTGGAAGAGGAGACAGTGATAAAACTTGACTGACTCTTAGTTTTTCTTCTTTCTTCAAAGAGTGTGAAGCTGTTCCGTGTTTCAGGAGCCCGCAGGTTCCTGAGGGCTCGCTGCGCACGAGCCGTTTAAGGGAGCTCTGCAAACTCTGCTAGCAGAGGCTTTGACGTTTCCATGGCTTGTGGAGAAGTCAGTCATTACAGACAGGCTGCTAAATTATGGAGGCAATTTTTATCTGCCAGTTCTTTGCTTCTATTGCTTCCTATGAGCTTCAAGAATATTTGAGGGGAAAGTATTGGCATACTTGGTTGGCTGAGTGGCTCCCTGAGTTACTTACAGACTTTCGTTCCCGGCTGTTCACAGATTTCTTATGTTGGCCTGGACCCTTTTTGGCCACTCCAGCAGGCAGGCTGATCTCCAGTTCATGTTACAGCCAGTTCTAGGAGAAAAGAAACCTTCTTTTGCCATTCCTTATGCAAAATCCGTTCTGAAGATTCCTTACGGAGTTCTGCTTCTGTCTTTGCAGTGCTCTCTGTGCACAGCCTCCAGTCATGGAGCAGATGAAAAATGGAGAGACAGAAAGAATTTTTAAAAAGGGGAGGCAAATACTGTGACTTTCTGCTTTGCTGCTTCTTTGGTACATTCCTTCTCAGAATTTACCTTAGTAAATAACTCTGTAACTCTGTATTTAGAAGGGGAAGTATTTTAGCGAGACATAAGACTCAGCACAACACAATCTATTTTAAATGCAGCATAATTGAAATGTCAACATAGCCGTGAAACGCCTCAAGGTGTTTCTTTGGTAAAGGCTGCATATGACACAAAATAGATGCTTGAATACTGTGGTACAGAAAAAGCCTTTTTGTACTCAAGTCCAGTCTTGCAGCCACCTTACGGAATGTTTGCAAATGCTTGGCTGCTGCTGTGGTCCCTGCTCTTGCCTTCTTTAGGGAATCTGGTGGTTCAGAGAAGGTTTTGGCCTCAGAGGAGGGAAGAGCTGCTGGTGCTCTCAAGCGAGGAGTGTTTCGTGCAGGGACACCCAGCCTTAGCCTGGAGCTCGTTCCCTGCTTGGCAGGACAGACCTTGTGCCTGCTCAGTGGGTGCCCGGGCACTGTGGAGATGTGTTGGGAATCTTGTTTCTCTCAGGGTGAGGGCTGACTCTTCATTCAAATTCTGTTAGAGTGACTTGAAAGAAGACAGCACTGTTCTACACAAGCTGCTCTCCTCCCCTCCCTCCTCCACCAAGAGCGGGGAATACAAAGTACCACTGAATTGTTTTTTTTATCTTCCAGATTTTTGAAAATTTAACCGTGACTGTGTGTTAGTCTTTTCTTAGGCGAGTTCTCTGCTTGGTGACCCATAACGAGCTCCTTGAAGCAAGCTGCTTTGCTGGCCTTCCCATGGAAGTGAAACCTCCGTGGTGAAGGAAACTCACAAGCAGAAGTGCCCTCACAGCCTCCAGCTGGTGCTGCTAAAGGAGGATGGGCTGTGGCACAAGGCCCAGTGTGGTTATAGTTATACCAAGTGTCATTTCATGTGTATCCTAGCCAGCACTCTGGCTCCAGGTTTCAGTCTGCCTGTGTGACACGTCCTTTTTTAGCAGCTGATAGGCAGAGAAGTCCAATCCATCCGACTCTTGCTTTATGAGGCACCACGGGTTTTTTTAAGAGGTTAAGTTCAGTTTGATCTTCATCGGCAAACTGTGATTTCAGAAGGAAAACGAACTTGACAACTGTTTCAACAACCTGAATGTTTATGTATGTCTTCGGTTAATGCCTAAAGTCAATATTTGTTAAGTCTGATTGATAAAAATATGTGCCTTTCATCAAGGTCAAATTAATTTGATGAAATTTGCTTTTGCTTACCATGCTGCTTTTGCACAGAATCCCATCAGACTTTGCAAAAAACGATGCAGGCATTTTCTCATTTAAATTATGATTAGCTTCACTATGAACTTCCCTGAGAACACTACCTCATTTGAATGTGTCTTTTTTAAAGGATGCCGCAGATTGGATTCCAATTCAGACAGGTGATAAATTACCTGCCTTGACCTAATTCATTAACTTTAATGGTATTTGAAGTCTTTATTTTATTCAGGATCCTCCGATAGACTTGTCTTGTAGACATCTTTATAATAATGTCCATTCATCAGCCACTTAAAGGACATCACTTGAAACTGGATGTGACTGTGAGGATACAGATTTTTTTCTGGGTTGTGTTCTGGCTTAGGATTCCTTGGATGTTGCAGGCTACACCAGCCAATAAGGCTGACTTTGCATGAGACAGTAAAGCTTGGGAAGGAGTTCTGGAACTGTGTGTTAAATATGTATGGCTGAATTTATGTAAATGCAAAGTCATCTCAGTGAAGTTGAAAGTGCTGCTTTCACAGGGTACAACCACGCCATATGTTGTACCACAGCTCTGGAGTTACACTGTGTGGTACAGAGGAGGGCAGAGTAATGGCATCACTTTGGAACAGGTTGTTAGAGGATGGCTTTGTGGGGCACGGAGATGGAGGATTTTCTCTAGATATTTGAAGCATTACTATGAGTTGTACAAATACAAAACCCATGCTGTGCCACAAGGAGGGTAATGCAGAAAGAAGGAAACAAGGCTCTGTGGATGTGTGCCTAATGCAGATTCCTCTTGTGATCTGCTGTAATCTCTTAAAATGTGGGTCTCTTATCAGGAGATTCCTATTACATGTTTCTGAAAATGGATCACTTTAGGAGAGGGAAACATGACAGAGCTGAAAAAGCAAATTAGCCAAAATTAAAGCAGCAAACCAGCAACTTTTTCCGGCCATCCACAGAACCAATTTTCTTTCTCATGTTAAAAGAAATGCATGTACAACAACAACTAATACCACGCTAAAGAAATAACCAAAACTGCTTGTGAACTGAAGTTTCACCTCTGAAGGCTGCTGGATTTGTCCTCCTGAGTCTCGGAAGAGATGTGTGGAAGGACTCTGAAAAAGCTGTGGCAGGAAATGGGAATTACTGTCTCCTCATCGCTCTGAAATGCCACTGGCACATTTACACAGAAAAAATCTGATTAAATTCATGAAAACTGTGGCATTTGCAAAGCTTCAGATGATGGCAGGATGGAACCATTTGGTGGTAACGTGCCCTAAGGGATGTGGTCCCACAGCTGCCAGAGGGAGGCCAGCAGCAGGTGTGGCTGGAGTTCACTCATAGTAGTCATTAAAGCATGAAACAAAAAAATACATCCTAGATTTCATGTGTTTTGAATAGTTTCAGTTGTACAGGGGTAGTCAGGTAACACTGAGGAGTTTTCAGTAATGAATTTTCTAATCTGACTTGTCCTACAACCTTATCAACAGAAACAAGAAAGGAAAAATGTTGCAAAGTAACAATTTTGCTTTGTGAAACCTCCCCTCTTTTAAATGTGGTAGTGGCATTGTTTTTTACAGTGATGCAAGTATTGCATAATTTTCTTTTAGTTGGACATGCCCTGTCTTTTAGAGGCAGTTTAAAGAAGAAAAGCCTTTTGTTTCTGGTGTTCTTTGTTCTTTATGTTGGCATGGGCTTCGGAGAAGTAGAAAATGGTGCTTTTTGGAGAATAATTGAATGTGTTCAGAATGGAGAACGTTTGATAGGGTGGTGGAGGGAGGGAAAATGAGGAGCATGGAGAAAAATTAAAAACCTGGGAGATATCAAAAAAGATGTGTCCAAACAGGGCAAAAAATAAATAATTAAAAAAAAAAAAAAAGTTTGTGCTATTGGACTTTGCAAAATAAAGGAAGGCTTTTTTCTAAATTTGAGTACAGTTATTATATTTTGACTGTTAGAAAATGTGAAGGTGAAGTGTACACATTTAAATTTAGCTGTTGCTGCAAATGCTTTCACAATTTAATTTCCAACTTCTGTTTTCTTCATGAAAATTTAATTATCTTGCAACCATTCTAACTCCTTCCCTCTTTAATTGCCTCCTTATTTTCACAGTAACCATCTATTCAGATTTTTTGCTTTACAGATCCTTCTTATGTTCATGTACTTAATGTCTTTTATTAAAAGACAGTAAATAAATAAATTACTTTTCTCCCTTTTTTTTTTCTTTTTTTTTCTTTTTTTTTTCTTCTTGGCTAGTCCAATTTCATCTTGAACTTTGGGTATGCTTAAGCTTGTACTGGTAACAGGGAATAGCGAGAAGAAAATTAAGCCCTAAGTTTGTTTCAGTGATGTTTCACAAACGTATTTGAGTGTGTCTCTTCACACATAAGGACATAGTTATCAAAACTATGCAAACAGTTCCATTTTCCAGGCACAAGTCCAGTAGCAATAATACAAAATATTGTAGACAAGATGTTTGCACCCTGTTTTTATTTTAGTATCACTTTTCAAGGAAAAAATGGTGATTTTCAAACTGTGCATTTCTTGTAATGGCTGTTCCAACTCCCAGTGTGATCAAATCTTCTAGAAGTGGTGAGAGTACTTCTCTCTGTGGAGAAAAAGTCTCTTTGAAGACGGAGCATCCTCTGAGAAGTTCTGCTACCAAGTCAAGCAAAAAAGAACATCTAATCCTGACTAAAGATGTTGCACAGCTGTAAAAGGCTTCCTGCACTCAGGGAGCTCTTCCAGGGAAGGATTTGTGTTACTCAAATGATAAAATTTGTGTTACTCACGTGACAAAAGTGTCGGCATAGATAGCAAACGGGACGGGGAGCCCGACAGGTGCTCCAGGAGCTTCTTTGTTATTTTATTCAGGCATCAGTCTCACATACAGGGATGAGACATACGAGATGCTACATGTTCCACACTGCCACAGGCAACCAAGAATTTCCTTGTTACAGAGCATTCTTAAAAGCTTTTTAGCCAATAGCATGATTCTAAAGTTTACAGACAGCTGTTCTAACCCACACGTACATCTGCTGCGAACAGTGCTCGCTTGTACGCCTTATATAATAATGCAAAATATTCCATTATTAAGCTTGAAACTTATCTATCTTGCTAAGCATATTTTCTGCAGCCTTAAGACCTGTTTGAGCCAGGTCTAGAAACTCTAACCATTGTTTTAATGTTCTTGCCTTTTATATAATTGTATCTTCTTCTATCTTCAAGTTTTCGCAGCCACAGCTGACCTGAATTCTCTTTGCCTTATTTCTGAAACTTACTTTTTTCTCACACCTTAAGGGCCTTTTCACCTTTTGTGTTTCCCACAAAAAGCTGCTGTGGAATTCTCTGGCTGCATAACCAGGAACTCACCAACAAACAGCTGTGTTTCAGGAGGGAAGTTTGCTTCTTGTTCTTGGATCTGGTCAAGACTACACAAGAGAAATTTATAATGAGGCACTTTGTCCAGTTTCAAAACTGTATTTCATGAGGTTAAAACAGAACTCTTTATGAAAGTCTTCAAATGGCACATAAAATGTACAGCAAGCTGAAAGTAGTCTCCTGTAAGAAGCCTTTACGGAGGAGTAAATGAATCTTTTGTTCATTTTTCCAGGCAGTAAGATGTTTAATTCTGATGTTAATACTAGTTAGGTGAACCGTGTATCTTAGGTCTTTTAAAAATACCTTTAACTATATATTGTACAATATTTATTCTTTATTTAATAAATAGAATATAATGAAGATATATGCATAATTAAAGGTATTTTAACAATAATTTTGCCTGAAAAATTTGTTACAAATAGTTATTTAGAACTGTTAACTGTACACCTAGATTTTAGTTATATAAAATACAGAGTTACCAGTATTGGTGTAATCTTAATGGTACACTGTTATACTTAATGATTTTATTTCCAAGTAGTCCTAATCTTGCAAAAATTCATTCTGAGATGTAAAAAATAGCTACAAATATAAATTAAGTTGATGCATTTGTTTATTAACTTCATAATTTGGATGTGGGTGGCTTTGTCTATTGAGCCCTACAGAGGTGGAGCTTAATAGTTCTTAAAGGAGGAAATAATGAAGTTCTCTGCCAAATCTGGAATGAGCCAAGAGCAACGGGAGTTACATCCATCTCCTGAGTTTCTAGTTGAAGAAATTGTGAAAAGCTACATTATGCTTGAAGTTTGCTGTACTTTGTGGAGAGAATATCTCAAAATAGCATTTGAGAGAAGCAGTGATCCACACCAAAACTGTATTCATTGTCTTAAGCCAAGCCCTTGGCAGAGTTGGACTGTTCTCTGGAATAATCAGAAGATTTAGAAAAGAATTCTGGCGAAAAATAAAAAAAAAGATACTTTTTTCATCTCCTTTTGCATTTTCCTCCCTTGAGAAGCCAGGGAAGAGCCAGGTTAACTTTTAATGTGCCAGAACAGGGTAGCTGAATGTCAAAGTAATGCATGAAGCCCTCGTGTAAATACCATGGTGATTCCATATTTATTTTCAGGAGCTAGAAATAGGGCTGATCTTTGTGGTGCCCTTCAACCTCCTAAGCACATCACCTGAGTCTCTCATTTTCAGTGTTATCCTTTGCAGCTGTGCCTCCAAGAATCTCAGGCTCTGGAGTGCTGAAATTCTGAAAATCATCATGTTTTATTAGCTTATTTCTCAGCCTTTTCTGCTTGAGGCCTGGAGAATGAAGTGAGGGGCAGGATACAGGGATGACCATTATTTACATTATGACCACTAATAAAACATGTCAACGACATCTCCTGTGAAAAACTGCATTTTTCTTTTCCTGTGCATGCAAAAGTATATGCAGCTCCATAAAAATATAAATGTACCTGACCATAAAAGGTACAGGTGGCTGAAATGATTCATCACTGGAGTTTTCTGCTCACCAGTTCTTTGATTTATAGGATGGGAAAAGAGAAAGGTTTTGGTTTTTTTTGGTATTTTTTGGGGGGCTTTAGAGACTTGAAGTGCTTTGCAAACAAAAAAAATCTTGAAACAACAGCTGGGGAACTTACAATGAAAAAAATACCAAATGGCATAATCCTATGTAAAATATTCAGTAAAATTAAGGTTTTCTGTATATATTACCTGTGGCTATGGCAATACCATGCACGGGCAATGAGGCTGCACTGGGTAGATCTCTGACTCTCAGCTGAATGAAGAAATGAATGAAAAGCACTTCTTGGCCTTCCTTTGCCTTCAAACTCAGTGCCACTGAATCAGTCACACATTGCCAAAGGCTGAGAGCTCCGTAGTTGGTTAAAATATAAGAAATGCAGCAAGGGAAGATGAGTCAATGGCAGCAAGTGTTGCCATAGTCTGCAGCGTTGTTGCTGATTGTGTTCTCAGCTGGTGCTCTAAATTTGGTGCTTCCAGAGAAGTTGTTGCTGAGCAGTCCCAGCTGAGTGCTGAGGGGGATGACACTAAATCACCAAACACAAAACTGTGTGTCCTCCCAGACACTGGGGCAGCAGGTTTGGGTCACAGTGATTTCCTAGGCTTTGGGATTTGATGGTTCCCATTTCCTGGCTCCTCTGGCCACTTGTGCAGGCTGACACACGTGTGTGAGCTGGTAACACCCCACGAGTGAGAAATGCTCAGGAAAACACTGCCAGCAGTGCCTTGAGAACTGACAATTGTGAGTCTTTCCAGGCACCAGCAGCAATATACAACTTCAGTAGGATTTGTCATGACTTGTGTGTTTCCAACAAGGCAAATATGCTCCAGAAGTCAACCTGAATCCCACCCTGCTTGTTGCAGGGAAAAATTTAAATGTTCAGCCTCTTTAGCTGACTGAACATCTGCTTGTGAGGAAGTGTATCACTTATTGTAGTCCCTGCCACAGTCCAGAAGTACATATGTCTGCCTCCCTCGAAAAAAAACAGTCAACAATTGAATATGAACTTTATTTCTCCAGTATAATTTTTCCTTACTACCAGTTTTTCATTTGCTTCTAATTTAAAGTCCTTTTTGTTATCTATCGCTGGGTTTAGTTTCCACATAAACAAAGTTCACTTACTGAATCGCATGTTTGGGTCTCTGGGACCTGCTGCTATTTTTGTAATTGATTCCAAGTCCTTGGCTGAGTTTCCAGGAAGGCTCTGCCTCATGAGCCTGAGGTTTCTGCTTGGCAATTTTTTGAGGATTTTATCTGTCAAGTGTAGTTGTATTCTTGAAGAGAAGCAATTTCTGAGGTACTACTTCCATGAAGAGGCATGAAATTGGGCCTTGGGAAAAGCTATTATAGGTGTCTTTTGTGATTTCACAATGATTTAATTATGTTTTTCCACATAACTGTGAACCGAGCAAAGTAAATAAAGATGTCAGCTTTTTTTTTTCCTTTCTTTTTTTTTTTTAAATGTCTTATTTTTTTCTTTGTCTTCACCCCTCCAAGTATCAGTAAAAGGAAATTAATAATCTTTTGGCCTCTCTGCAATGTTTTAAAAGTTCCATACCCTTCCCATCTCTATTGCACCATTATATCTACAGCACTAGATGAAGCAACAGAACAAAGACTGTCTACACTTGTAATTTTTTTTGCAAACTGTCATTCCATAAGAGGACCAAGACATCTTGGTGTGCCACAAGAAGGGAACATGGCCTTGCCATGCTGGGGTGTATCTGCTTGAGACACAACAGAGATTTTCAGCTGAACTCCCTGGGCCACTGGACTGGGCCATTCCCATAAATCCATGTATGAAAACACTCGGTGGGTTTGGAGTGAGATGATCCTCATGAGGGACTGAGATGGTGCAGTCCTTTGCAAGAGAGACACTGAACAGTGATGATGCTGTGCTGTGAGCTGGCTTCCCATCAACAGAGCTGGAAAACATGGATAAAACCACAGTAATCACACTTTTCCCACTTAGAATTCCTTGCTATCCGGGGACCAGATGAGCTGGCTGGAACTGTGTACCTGGGTGAGGGGACAGCCCAAGAGAGGGGACCTGCCTCATCAGGGACAGTGCTTAGATGTCCAGAGCTCCCCCTGAGAGGCGTCCTAACATCCTTTACCACCACAAAACATTCCTGAGCATTTTTCCCACCACAGCCTGCTCTGCTCCTGCCACCAAATTACTGCTTTGGTCTCCAAGCATTCCTCAGGCACTGAACTGCGTTTTACTTACAAGGCTGAGAAATTGTGAGCTAATTCTGGAAATACATTTTATACAACCCAGTCCGGACTGCTAACAAGCCCAGGTGATCTGCTCCTGCGGACTTCTGGACCTCTCCATAGTTTGTCCATTCTGCCAGTCATTATCACCATTCACAATCTTTAGCACTCCCTGCTTTCATCTTTGGCCTATTGACATGTGCAGTATTGTCAGGCTTCGTGTCTCATTAGACACACTTAGAGATTATTATCTGTACCTCAGTGAACATGCATTCAATCCCATGAAAATGCCTAAAAATATAAACTGGTTTAAATAAACTTAAATAGATGTGTATTTTTCTCACAGCTATTCTTTTAGACTTGTGCCCAGGTTAAAAAACAGATAAATTACTCTCTTCAGTCATGAAATCATTTACCCAGTTTGTTATTTCCCATGTGAACTTTGCTTTAGCTTATGCTTGTGTATGGCAGCCAAGGTATAAGTAAAACAGCAAAAGGTCAGAATAATGAGCCATTTCCACGGGTGAAGCCAATATTTCTCTACATGCTTCCTACCTGCTGATCTCATCTTTTAAAGTGTTGTGTGATGCTATGGTTGAAGAACACCACATCAAACAAATTGTTTTGAAGCTGAGCCAAATATTGTAGGTCAAGATTTAGGCAGGCAGAAATTTCAATAGTACATCCTTGAAGAATAAATTTATCCATGAACTGGGAAGGGAGATACTGTTAAGGAATATTTTGAAGATGTCTATAATCACGTCTGAAAGGAAATGCTGAATGTTATGGAAGATTTTATTTGCTTTTTTAACCTTTGTTTTTTTCCTGCAAAGTTCCTTCTTCCCTCCGACTTTGATATGTTGGAAATGAGGGAGAAAAAAAAGGAAAAAAAGAAATCCATCTTTTCTACTGTCTTTTCTACTGTCTTTTCCAAGCAATATCTTGTTACTCAGAAGCAGCCTGAACTTACTCAGCAAGACGTGCCCATTTTCACTGAACAATAATCACAGTGAAACACTTCTGGTTATGTGCAGACTGACAAGCAGATTAAACAAGATATGTAATTTTCCTGTAATCATAAAACAGACAAACACATTGTAATGTCTATTTAAAATAACAAATGAAGTTGTTCAGCAACTGATTGCCAACACATAGACAGTGATGTGTGGAAAGATACAATAGAGGGGTGAGCTGAATCAGGTAAATTTGTGAAGTACAATCCATGTGCCACCATGCTCAGAAGTGCTCACCTTGAGCTGCTCTTTTCCAAGTAAAGCTTCCTGCACCACTTGGTGCTACAGGCCAGGGTTCTCCTACTGATGGGCTGAGCTCTGACACAGAGCATTAAGGACATTTGTTCTTTTAAATTATAACTAACATGGCAAAAATGTGGTACTCAGCCTTTACACGACAGTGTTGTCCTCACAGCAGTTGTTCAGGAGGTGGGACCCAGGACTGCTCGGGTGTTTCCTGAGCTGCAGGGGTGTTCACACATCACAGCCCATCAACCTTTCCTCCACAGGATGCACCCGTTGCTGCATCAGGTGTTCTCAGGTTGGATCAATACTGCTGGGACAAAGGCTCGGTTGCTTGATGATCATAGTAATGAAAAAGGGTGGAAATAGAGCGCTCTGTTAATGCATTTTATCCAGTAACTATTTTGTGGAAAATTTAGGAGTAGCCTGGTACCCAGCACCCATCCTCAAGCATAGTTTCTCTGTCTCTGCCTTAGAAATGTTCCTTTAGCATTCCAGCCTTGGGAAGAGATTCTGCCCTCCAGTTTAAACAAATGGAGATACCCAACAGCAGTCCTCACTTAGACATCTCAGCTCTGTGAAAGAAAAGGCTTGCCTTTTCTTTCTTACCCAGGACTTAAAATTTGGTTTAGCTTGCAATCAGGGTTCAGGATGCAGGGTTTTAAGCTGTCATTCTGGGGTCTGATTACCCTGTCTGCAAATTGTACAGGAACCCCACACTGCCTGAGAGGTCCTGGGGCTGGGCACCTGGGGCTGGCTGCAGACCTGACCTGTAAATAGCTGAGTCTTCAACATATCCCAGTTTAGTTTATTTTGCTGAATGCGTGGTTTATTCTAGGAGCTAATAAAAACCAACATATTTAAATTTGACTCCTTGTGTTTCTCTTATGAATTCAAGGGAAGTCACCCACAGCAGGGCTGCAATGTCATGAGCCTGACCCCTGATTTCCGTGTCTCTTTTTCAGTGGTGCATCTGCCATAACAGAGTTTTGGGCTGAGGTGTCTGACAAAGTTCATTACAGTTGTGTCATTTTCCTTGTATGGTAAGATATTAAAAACTAATAAAATGACCAACAAAGATAAAAACATGCTGCATTATTTTAACCCAGCAACTGAATTCTATCAATCCAGCCACCCTTTTCTGCCAGAGAAGCAAACCGTGGAGCTTTGTATTGTGTCTCTAACATCAACAGCAACAAACGAACAAAAAACTTAAGGTAGATTACAACAAAGTCTAATTTGTGAGAGAACTGTACTTCAAAAATTCAAAACATAAACCAGAAAAGAAAAATAAGGCTTACAGGATATTTGTGATAAGAATAGTCTAGACATCAGTGTATGAATATTGAATCACAAAAACTGAATAACACAGAGATAAGATCAAGTAAATTTATGAAACACAAAGGTGCCGAAAAGAATACGAATATTTAAGAGAAAAAAAGAATATGCATGGAGTTCAATTAGAAGAATAGTCCAGTAACAAGCTCCCTCAAGTTTCCTTTGGGTATATTTCAGAGACAAAGAAAAAAGAGATTATTCTTAGATGCAGAATGAAGAATTGTGTTTTATCATCAGGTAGTGCATTGCTTGAGGAACACAGTGAAGGAACCTCCTGGGTCATGAAAATGGTTTCTGGTATTTCAGGACCCTTTCCATATGCTGGTTTTTGCTGGTCTATCATGATCCATGTCAAAAGCAAGCACTTATTTTCTGTCCCTGCTGTTCCCACTCAAAGAGGAGTTCCAGAACCTGATTATGGTAATAGCTAAGAACCTTCTCATTTTCAGCCAGAATTTATTAATGGGCAATTTATACTCATTTGTACTTCTGCCAATAGCCCTTTAGTTTAAATTGTCTCTTTCCCCGCTGTTGATCCTGTGATATATTCATAGACAGCAGTCATAATTCCTCTTCATTTTCATCCCCTGGCACCAATCAACACAAAAACTTGCAGTCTCCCCTCAGATTGCCACTCTGCATTCCCCTGCTAATCCCCGAGGCTCTGATTCTGCTTAAAGCTGAGTTTATTCTCTGCATACCCATCGGGGTGTGCACAGCTGCAAGCAGCTGCCTCCTGGAAGGAAAGCACTCAGGAGCATCCCGGGGCTTGACATCAACACTTTCTCTATGGGAAACACTTCTCCCAGTGCTCTCAGTGATGCACTTCCCCCTTTCCCAGGCAATATTGCACTGGTAGCTCATGGTCACTCTCTGATGAACTGTGTGACAAGGATCCTTTGTTGTTTCAAATTGGGAAGTCCTGAAATGACAACAGAAGCTCTGCTTTTATTCCCCTGGTGCGTTGTCTTGCATTTTCAACATGTAAACTTCAGCCAGTTTCTTTTATTTGCACCAACTCTGTATTATTGATGTTTATCAACAGTATATAATCAGTAAATTTTAATTCACAGACTACTGAAAGGTGGTCAGTACTCTCCAGCATATATTGTCACTACAAAAAGAGCAGGACAGGATTTGTATATTACAGATGTTCTTAGGAAACATAATTGGGAACTCACTGCAGCCAAAAGGCTTTATTATCATACAAGTGGCTCAGAGATAATGGCAACGAAATGCATTTTGCTGTGTGTGCCTCAAGTCTTCATATGGTCATACAGAATCACAGGAAGGTTTGGGTTGGAAGGGACCTTGAAGTTCATCTCGTTCCAACCCACACCACCCTGCCAAGGCCTGGGACACTTCCCACTAGCTGAGGTTGCTCAGAGCCCCATCCAACCTGGCCTCAGTTGTTTTTCCTCTCGGGTAAGACAAAGCTAATAGCTGTATTGATAAATCCATTCTACTTTTTTGGACAATCCCCAGTAGCTCCCAAAGAAATAAATTCAGTGTTAAGAAACTGCAAGCTGAACTGTTTTTCCTGTTCATAGAAACAGCCAAAACATCAGAGCGTGAGAACCTGGTGTGAACCTTTTGTGAACCTCATGTAGGCTCAGGAGGAACTGACAAAAAGGATAGTCAGATCAATTGCTTAAACCTTTCATTTAAAAGCCATTCAAGAGAAGTGAGTTCCTTATGTCATTCATCGTGAATGAACTATGGTAAGCAGTGTATTTCACTGAACACAGAAGGAATAAATGAAGGCAGGATTTTATTACGGTGAAATCCTGTGGGAGCAGCTTGTCCAGGAAGCTTACAGCTCCTCTGAGTCATTGTCAAAGGTGTATCACTTTAGGGGAGATGAGATCAGCAGCATCTTTGCCTGATTGACTACTCTCCTGTGGGACCAGATGCCTGGGAGTTAAAGCAACATGAAAGTGAGGGAGCATAAGATTGACATGGGTGTCTTTGAGAAAGCAGGCTGGCTTTTGTGGCAGACCTGGATCACAGCTTCAGAGAGTTCATGGAGATGTAGGGAAGTAAAAAATGCTGCCCTTCATCTCTCCTGTGGAAGAAAGGAAACACTGAACAAAATGACCTAAATCAGAGTTGGAAGAATTGTCACTACTCCCTGGGCTTGGGGAAAATAGATCATCCTAAAGACACTCACGGCTGCTTCTGCAGCCCGGTATTTCTGCAAATCTCATGGCTTTCTCTGCAGCTCCTTGTCTTGAACCATGGGTCTGCCAGAGAGCTATAAAGCTCTCTGCTGTTGTTTCCTTCAGCACAGCTCCTTCCTTTAAATCTTGCAGCAGAAATACCATGCTTTGACAAATTCAGAGGTTTCTGTAGCTGTGATAAAAGTGGAAAGCTCAGTGATGCTCATTCTTCACTGCCTTTGTACTTTGTAAACCAGTTCTCGCTGAGAAAGGGAGATCAAAGTGGGTGCAGAATTTTAGAAAAGACAAGAAATGACAGTCTCTGGCTTTTATCTCTTTAAATGTCCTGTCTGGAGCATTAAAAATATCAGTGTTCTGCTTCATGATTTTTCTGTGCCTCCTCACTTCCCAAGAAACCTGTTACAAATCTAACCAAGCCTTAAATGTATACACTGTCTTCCATAGCTTGTCCTTCAATATTTCAAACATTGCCAGAGGCAAACTCTGTTTTCTTCCAGAAGTTTTCAGGATCAGCATTACAGCTATTACAAAATGGCTAGTAAAGTAGAAAATACATTTGCTATTTTACTGTTTAACGTTTTATTTATTAAAGGCATCTGGCAGTGGCCTTAATATCGTGCCCTAACTTTTGGTCAGTCCTGAAGGACTCAGGCAATTGAACTAAATGATGATTGTAGGTCCCTTCAAAGGAAATAATCTCTCCTAATCTATTTTATTTTGTTACATTCTATATATTCTTGCCTTCTACACTGTTACTGTATTTTTTGCTTTTTCACTTATAGGTTCCCCTGGAAGTGTTAGCAGACCAGCAATAGAGCAAAAGTTTCTGGGGCCAGAAACTGTCTGCCACAACAAGAAAACAAAATACATTTGAAATGATCTGATGAATAATTTAGGGAAGGAGGGGAAGTAGTAGTCTGAAGTCAGAAACAGATGACAGCCAACAGTGGTTCTTTAATGGTTTTGTGGGGATGTCTGGTGGATCTGAACAATTCCTGGCTGGCTGCTGTTGCCCTCCAGTGAGAAGCAGTTTTAGTGTGAAACTGGAGGTGAATGATTGCTTGCTCCTTTTCCTAGCGGGCTAAAATGAGAGAAGATATTTTGGTTTTCCCTGTTCTTGACAGTGGGCTGTGAAACATGTCTTTTGAGAAAACAAATTCGTAATGATTTCATTCACTGATCAATAGGCTCAGACAGTATTTGCAAAAAAGTGAACGTAAGATTTGTGTAAGAGAAGGAAGTGTAAGAACTCCCACGGAACTCCCTGTTCTATCCACAGCACTTCAGCTATCGGAGAATCCTAGATTGGTTTGGATTTGAAGGGAACTTAAAAATCATCTGAGTCCAACCCTCTGCCATGGGCAGGGACACCTCCCACCATCCCAGGTTGCTCTGAGCCCTTTCCAGCCTGGCCTTGGACACTTCCAGGGATGGGGCAGCCACAGCTTCTCTGGGCACCCTGGGCCAGGGCCTCACCTCACTCACAGGGAACAATTTCTTCCCAATATCTAATCCAAACATATTCCCTTTCAGTTTAAAGCCATTCCCCTTCTCCCCTCAGTTCATACCCTTATCAAACTATCTTTTAATACTTACTGTTAGGAAAATGCAACCAGTTTGCTGTAAAAAGCCACTCACATGATACTGCAACAAATTAAAATCAATGAAATGCAACAGTTATTTGTGAAAAAAATGAGCAGATAGACTGTTTTTTAAATAATTTTCCCGTAATGGACCTCACTTGCCCATTTATTGTCGCTGTTCTCCAGCTTTGCTGGCTCCGTGCAAGCCCCACTATTCTGGTTCAAGCTGCTGCATCTCTGCATCCATTGAGGAAAGAGTGCAAACAAACCATGTCCCATGTGCGAGTCAAAGGGTTCTCATCCAGTAGGAGCTCCTGGCTGTGTGGCATCAGACAAATGTTGGAGGAAGAAAATTATAGGTGGTAAAGGATGGCTGATCCATGTTTGCTTAGAAAATGAAGTGTGTGTGTTGATTTTGTTCAGACAGACATGCTAAATAAACAGGTGCCACCTTGTCTGGTTCCAGCTCCACACCTCGGCACGCAGAACCATTTCAGGGTACCTCTAGGGAAGTTCCCCGGTTTACCCTCTGTGTGGGACTTGTTCTTGGAAAGGTATAGCAAATTTAAGGGCTGGACTAGGGCAGGAAACCAACAAAGCCAGCTACAGCCAGAAAATATATTATCTTCCTATGCACAGGGGCCCAAAAGGCAGCGAAATGCACCAGAAACCACTGGGGAAATGGGCAGATTTAGACAGTGTGTGGTTTATTGACCTCTAGGCAATCTGTAGACTGTGTGGCATGCAGAATTTTAGGGAATGCCCTGAAATAATTGTGTGAAACCACTGTCTTTTTAGAAGAGTTGATGTAGAATACGCAGTAACTTTGTGTGGCAGCCACATCCACTTTCCTCCCAAAATTTCAGCTTTATTTTGACAGCGGCAGTTGTTCCAGAATGGAAGCTCCAGGGCTCAGATGCTGATAGAGACTCTTCTTCATATTCATGTTCATTCTACTCCCAAGTAGAACTCAATGAATAATGATCAGACGGATTAAAACTGTTCACATATTAAAATACAGATTTAGGTCATACCCAGTTACTTAAAGCCAGCCCTGTAGCAGAAAGTTCTCTGTCCATTTGCAGGTTATTTTCTGATCCAGCTGTATGGGTTTGAAAAACACCCTCAGAGCAACTCCTTAAGCTTCATTTCTCAATCTTTTTTTTTTTTCATTTTCCTGGAGGGAAAAAAAAATGCTGTTCATTAAAATACTGAGGTTTTTTGATCAGCAAAATTATTGAAACACAGCACACAGCTTGAGGCTGGGAAGTGTTGGAGCGGATTTTGTTTGGTTTTGTGCTGTTTCATGCTGGAAAACATTGCAGTCTGTATTTCTACAATATTTCTTCAGTCTGTTAGCATCATGCCTTGAGCTGATGGTGTGTATTTAGGCAGATTTCTGAAGTATGTCAGTAGTAATGACTTATATAATGTTCACTGTTTATTCAGAATTACATGTCCAACCTTAAATTATTGAGGCAGAATGTATTCCCACTGTTTGGTGTGACGGTTATGTGCGTATCAGTGTATCAAAACAAGATTTACAAAGTTAGAAAATCAATTGATATGGGGAATAATGAAGACATAGATGTTGAATCATTTCTCATAATCTTGTTGGTTTTTTGGGGTTTTTTTTGTTTTTTTTTTTTTTTAATAATTATAACCTATTAACGTTTATTTTTGTTTTGGTTTGTTTTTTTCCCAAATAATTATTATGACTAATGTGCAAAAAATGGATGTTTAGAAAGAGCAACAGCACACCTCAATAATAAGCTTTTGAGCAACTCTTGATAGAAGTAAAATGTTTATTTCTTACGTTTAACTTGCTGAAATGCAATTGTCATAACAGGCTTTTTACAGGGTGTGGGTGATATATTTCCACCTAATGTAAGTGGTGATGGTGTTTCCTTCCTAAGACATGAACTTAAATATATATAAAAGCTTCTAAAGTTTGCGATTCAGGAACAATACAAATATTTAGTAACATCTTGCTCTGTTCCCATTGGCAGAACTGCTGCCCAGGTGCCAGCAGATGAGTTGCCAGTACAGATGTGCCATCACCAGGAACGGCACCAGGTGTTACTGCAGGGATGGATATGAGACCAGCAGTGACGGGAGAAGCTGCACAGGTAAACAAGAAATTCACTGCAACATGAACACCCAGGTGTCCTGACGGTTCCCTCTTGGCCCTCAGGGGCAGGGAGCTGGTGGACAACCAGGACAGCACCGTCGCCTCCTGACCCTTCTTCAAAGGCGTTGGTCAGGGACAAGCATGTGATTGTGGAGAAGGAAATGGGAAAGAGTGCCCCTAAAATCAGAGCCAGGACCTCCCTCCTGACTCTTGGGTGCTCCTGTGCCCCAGCAGTAGCTCTCCTGAAGTTGCTGAAGGGATCAGCTGGGCTGGAGGAGTTCTGGAGCTCCAGTCGGTTGTGTGAGCTGCTGTCTCTCCACACCTCCCCACCAGGAGAGCCTGTAAAACTTGTAGCGTGTCACCTCACGGCCATAAAGTCACACCTAGATTAGAATTTGAAAAATGAACCCTCCCAAGGTCATGCAGCTTAGCTGGGAATGTTACTTTGGAGTAATTAATTGTAGACTGAAACTGTAGACTTAACTTGCAGACCGTTCTCTTCCATTTTCGAAATATATGACTTCTTAATTCTCTGTCCAGGTATTTGTTTCTTGCTTTATTTTTTCTCTCTGTTTATAATCATATTGGAATTCTAAGGCCATATGGATGTGCTCACTACCAATTACTCCTCTCTCCAACTAAAAGTACTGAGCCAGATTCTTCATAAACGTAATTTATTTTAAGTTCTTTCTCTCTATGGTTGTCATGTTTTGTGATTAAAAATATATCTCAGGAAATAATTTAAACAGCAGGTTTTTAGAATGTCAATTTATTACTTAAACCCTCAACCACTGTTAAATAGCATATCTTGATTTTATGGTATTATCCTTATACACCCTAGTTGAGAAAATTGTTCTTTATATTTATTAGAGGAGTCTATAGTTTTTGATGTTGGATGGTGGTTTAATGGAGAAGTGGTGACAGCTCATTTAAGGAGCTATAAGACATTGCCAGCAGAAATAGGTTGAGAAGGATAATCAATTATTTCCTCTCCTGAAATGTTGCTCCATTCATCAACCCTGATAACTAGTGATCTCTAGTGCTAACAAGGACCCAAATGTCTCCCTAACATGATGTAGACATAGGAGACTACTTGAAATAATGAAGGTTTTATCTTTCAAAATTAAGAGCTATTTAACTTGAAAACTCCTACCCTTCTTTTTGGCTACTCGGGTGATTCAACAGGCAACATCCCTGATAAATTCATGGTTTGAGAAGGGGAAAATGTCAAGCCTCACACCAAAATGACTTCATGACTTAAATGTCTCTCTTCAATTCTCAATTTTATTGATTTTTTTTCCCCTAATCCTTAAACTAGATCTTGTTAATGTCCCTTTAGATCTGAATGAATGTGACACGTATGGAAGCTGTAGCCAGATGTGTGTAAATACAGATGGATCCTACACTTGCAGCTGTGTGGAGGGTTATGTGCTTCAGCCTGATAACAAGTCCTGCAAGGCCAAAAATAGTAAGTTTTAACATATTTTTTACCTTCCTGAAAATATGTTTTGGTTTGGTCCTAGAGAATTCATGTGAAAAGACAGAGATGAGCACAGGTGCGATGAACTCTCCTTCACTCTGCTACACAAAGCCACACAACAACCTTACAAGAAACTTTTCACTTATTAAGACAATACTCTAAGGGAAATATTAAAAGTTATTATCTGGATATTATTAATTAAAGCAAAATACTCAATTCAGCCAAGATTAGAAGAGTCCCCAGCTTCCCTGTTCATAAATAAATCAAAGATTTTCCTCACACAAACAAAAAAGGTTGTTTATTCTGGGAAGACAATGGAGACAGGGGAAATGATCATGAGGTAATTGTACCCTTAGGATGAAAAAAGACATGAGATTGCTTTGTCCTTGCATTATCCCAAGAGGTGAATTTCCTGATATACATATTCACATGAGGCTTTTTGTTGCTTAGTGCATGTTTTCATTACTTATAGTGGATTGGGTATTTGTGGAAATTAGTCAATTGTGCTTAATGAGGCAATATAGTACACAGTGTTTTCTTCTTCAGCATAATGAATTAACAATACTTTTATATTAAAAACCCCCAAAAAAAGTTCCTTAAGGAATTCTTCAGCATCTACAGTGCTGAAGCATATGCAGCTGAGCATGAAGTCATGTTTGTTGTATATATTTTTAGGTCTTCCTTTTTGTAACTATTTTGCCATCAGAAAATAGAAAGGTCTAGTGATGGTTTTGAGGCTTCCTCACCTAAAGAGCACTACTAAATCTGTCCTTACTTGATCACCACTAGGAGTTAAAGAGTATTTTCCTTCTTTTACTGTTTTTTCTTGATCCATACATGGACATTCTTAAAATCCACAGTGAAGTCTTGTGAGATAAGAAAGCCCATGCAAAGTAAAAATAATTTATTATTCTTCTTTCTCCACTACATGAAAATCAATAATGCAGTTCTTGATCAGGAAATCCTCATGGTGCCAGTACTGGGCTTGAGGTGACCTTCTTGGTTTCCCTTTTTACACAGAGAAAACTGGATATTATCTGAGCACTGTAGAGAGCTTTTGGTGTCAAGATGAAATAAATCACATTAATAAGGAACTTCTCTGTATTTTTTACAACTTTATCATGTTTATTTGACAGTAGTTTTCACATTTTTTGTTATTTTCAGAAAGGAATCCCTACTTATTAATCAGAGAAACCCCTGTGGGACAATACAAACTAGGATCATGGTGCTGCACATAAATGAGTGTTGCCCATTACATTGGTGTAAACACAAGGTAGCTTTGGATCAGAAGAACAGAATCCAAGAAGAAAAAAGGTGTCTAAGGAAATAAGAAACCCAGCACTTAGGAAAATTATAAATTTTTGTCCTTAAAGAACCTAAAGCAAATAAGGATGGAAAAAGAGCAACATCTGTGCTTTGTCTATGTTTGGCAAAAGTCAAACAGGGGAAGAAAATGAGCCGAGGAATATTCAGCTCTGTGTGTAAAAGCTGTGACGGATCAGAAGCAGCATTAGAGGTGTAGGTTGGGCTTTCTGTAGAGCCTTCGATGTTAATAACAGCAGATCTGCCACAAGTCTGAATCCCCATCCATGCTGAGATCCTGGATACGACACAGTCCGAAACACCAAACCACCACACCCCAGGTGGCTCTGGAAATAAACTGGGAAGTTTCTGAATGCTGAGGAGCAGTGAGGAGCAGGAGGTGCTGGAGGCCTCAGAGGGTGCTGAGCAGTTGTGATGGTTTTTCACCCTCACAGAGTCCATAGAGTTCTTTGTGGCTAGCTTTTGATCTTGAGAAGTTCTGTGCCAGGGCCAGAAAAGACGAGAGACGCCTGCGAGTTCATGTTCAGGTTGTTTATTTTCTCTTATCTCAGTGTCTGGAGCTGAGGCCAAAGCGTCCGACAGCTCCGATCCATCGCAGGGGTGCCTTCAGAAGGGCAGTCCCATACCCTTTATATCCTTTTCTTGATCCAACCATTGTTCACAGCGTATAATTATTTATCAATTTTCACCAATTAATTTCTACCTACTTTGAACATGTAACTTCCACATCAGAGTTTCTTCTACCAATTATTTTTACTGTCGTCACAGCAGAAGATGGAGGAGAGAGAAGAAAGAGGAAGGAGAAGGGGTTCTGCCCCAAATCCTCCATCTTTGACTTCTCAGTCCCCATTATACTAAATTCTACATTTTCACCCTGTGCTAAAGCAGACTAATTACTTTGCATTTTCTCAGTGTTGCAGTTCTTCTCCTAATGCTGGAATCCTTTTCCATGGACATGGGTCCAAAATAGAGTCCCGGGAATCTTGCCAGAGTCCTGAGTCTGCCTGGTGGGGTTCCAAACCCCCCCGGACGGACAGAGGAATACTCTGGGCTGCCACACAGGTGACACCCATTTGTGTCTGGAGGAGCCCTGCCCGCTGCTGGGGACAGTGTGGTGACCCCACAGGTCCATCAGCTCCTGCCTGGCCTCACTCAGCCAGCTCTGCACGTGTAGGGTGGCACAATTAGCAGAGAACTTCCCAGAAGCTGCTCTTTGCTGCCCTTCCGGCAGCCAAACGCTCGACTGGGACGGTGGGCAGGTCTCACCCTCATTAAATTCTGCATTTTCTTCCTCAGCACAATTAAATAACTCTGGAGCTGAGAGCTTTTAGCTGCACATTCCCTTTGGGAAGGATGTTAAAACAGGTATCAAAACAGCTGGGGGCTCACCATGGGTTTTTATTCCAGACTTTTTAGCCATATTTTCTTTTATGAATCAAATAGTTAATGGTTTCTTCTGAGGTGAAAATGAAACAAAACACAGCTTTGCTGAGCAGAGTTTTAGAACTTATTTGTTTACCAAGTTTTTATGCCTAAATTGCAAGATTTGCATGTGATGAGAAGAGTATTTAAGGAAAGAAAATTACAGAATTGGGAATATCTAGCTGAGGAAAAGAAATTCATCTGTTTTACAGAAGTTCCTGGTGTGTTTTTTATCTCCAAAGGCAATCTAGAGAGAAATGTTGTGTGGTAAGAAACATTTGTCATGTAGATAAAGTGGGATAAACTGATAATGACTAAAGAAAAAATTTTTTCTAGCATTTGGAGAAAAAAATCAGCCATGTTAAACTGATTTGACAACACAATCTTCTTGTACAATCTCACTGAACTAAGTTTTGAGACTTCAGAAATAAAACAACCCACTGTGAGGTACATTATGGTTACACATCAAAAATAATGTCAAAACGAAATTGGACTGCTCAGTATTTTTTCAGATTTTTATACATCACATATATTGGTGACAGCAAAGTCCTTATGATGTGCAATGCATACCCCAGGAGAAGGAGGTTTAAGCTGCCTGTAAACACTGAATTCTGGGGTTTAAGCCTTTCGTATCATTGTGGTGGAAAAAATAAAAAATACTGTTATTTCTGAGGTTTTTCCTCCAGATGAGAAGTAAGTCTGTTGGCAGTGCAAAACACCTTCATTTCTGATTTGTTGTGGCATCACTTATTGATCTGTATTTTAGACAAGATCAGGTAGGAGGGAAATGCAAGTCTTTCATCTTTTCCACTACTCTATCTTAAACATAATTCAAAGGAGGATGCTTTCATTTTAGTCAAGAAGGATGAATCATAAAAGTTCCCTGGATTAAAGAGCTATTCACTTCTTATCTTCCCTATAAAATGAAAAAAA
>VYXC01009087.1:2575783-2647000 GCA_013397175.1 Platysteira castanea | reverse complement strand
AAAGAAAAAAAAAAAAAAAAAGAAGGAAAAAAAAAGAAAAACTTGTGAAAAAATAACTTACATGAAGTCCACTTGTTTGAAAAGCTGCTGTCAGCTCACTGTAACTCACCCTAAATCTGTCCACGAGCTTTTAAGATTTGTAGAATCTGTTCTCGAGGAATAGACAAGCACTTTTTGTGAGGCTGAAGACATGATTTCTTTAGTATCTCCTGTTTTTCATCTGCATTATGCTATACAGTAAGTTGGTTTATATACTTGTGTATGAAATTTTAATATTCTTGTACAGTTTTATCATTAATATATTATGTTTCTGAAATTATGAAATCAGCCTTTATCTGAGCAACACTGAATGAAGCAGGTAATCTACCGTACTGTGAAAAACCATGATTAATTGCGTTAATCCATTGAATTTTTAAATGTATTTATGCTTTAAAAATATGATTTCAAGCCCAGTAATCAGTTTCTGTATTTTTAATGTGTAATGGTGCCTGCTGAGCAGAACCTCTTGGCAGTGCCACGAGTCCTTACGATACCTTTGTCTGCAGCCAGGTTTGATTGCGCCTGTTGCTCAAGAGGTTTGAAGCTAATTCCTTTGAAAAATTCCCTTATGCCTTAGACCCTAATACCAAAATACAACCTTTCTCTGGAGTTTAGTGAGGTATTAAATCCTCGTTACAGGTCAGTTCAAAGCAGTGCAAGGAAAGATATGGTTCTCTCTGGCAGTCCAAAACCACCTGGTGGCTTTGGAGCTACAAACAGCTCCTGTGAGCTGCCTTCTCTTTGAGGCTTTATATACTGCAGGCTGTGGAAATATCCAGCTTAACACAAAGCATAAGAGCAAAAATAATAATAAAAGTCTTTTCACACTGCTAGTAGTTGGGAAAAGAGTGATTGAATCCAGAAGTAGGCCGTGGTTATTATTTTGTGGGGAGAGAGAAGCTGAGCACAGAGCTGTTGGATGTAAAAATAAATCCCCAGACTCAGCAGGATGCAGATGGAAACACTCCTTTTGTACCAACCTGGGAAGTCTGGGGTGAGTGGGTGATAGGGACAGAAGTTCTTAAGTCTGGCTTTCTTCTGAAGGGTATCAAAAGTTTCTAAGAGCAGGGGGAAAGAGGTTTACAGACAGTGACTGTAAATGGAGCTACCTGGCAGAATTCAAACAAAAATTGCTTAGCAAGAACCCCCCACTACCTTGTATTCTGGAAAGCAGAAAACAAACAAGACTGGAGAGCTTCGCTCATGGCTTACACCACAAGGGATTGTTTCACAAAGAAATTCAATCTCTGCAGTCCTTGGATATCTTCTGAAATTCAAAGAAAAATAATGGTTGGATCTGACTGCTGGGTGAATGGAAGTGAATGTGAGGAGGATGAGGACAGGCAGTAAGTTCCAAAAGTAATGCTACAGAAGTGTGGATTTACAAATGTCCAGGTGGGATTTACTGGAGAGGGACAAGATGTGTAACAAGACAGAATATGCATTGTGGAATGAGAAAGAATAATAAAAGAGTAAATGCAATCCATGTTAGAAAGAATACACACTTAAACCTTATAGAAATGAAGGGGTTTTTTAATATGACAAAATAAAATTTAAAAAAAAAAAAAAATCAGCAAGCAAGATGTTTAAATAACAGCAGGTATTACCAAAGAATGGAACACCAACTGCTGTGGCTTTGAGTGAGACCACTGAGCTCTGTACTCACTGAAGTATTCTTTCCTCTTTAATCAGACCTGCAGATGAAGTACCATTTGTCAAATCCTTTTATGCCATTTTTTTCCACCATTTAGACATTTGGAATTGCTCAGTGAAAATTTGAGAACTCCATTAGGTGGAATGTTGATTGAAAGTGCTACATGTCGATGCTGCGTTCAAACATTGATGCACTCCTTTGAGAACAAGCAGATTACACTGGGGTGAGAGCTCCTGACTTGGCAGCACAAATATTGGTCACATACACCTGGAACTGCAGTGTTCCTGTGCTTTAAGGTCTCACTGCACTGGATTTTTTTGTTAGGTTGGTTATAACTACTTTAGCTGCACCCAGTTCTCAGTTTTTGTCTTATTTACAGACTCTTATATGGAAAGCATCTGACAATTTCATGTGTCCTCATGAGTTCTGCAGGTTTTCCTGGCCTTCATTCTTTTTGAAATATCAGTAATCTGCATAGAGATAATTTGCATAAGTTGTATTTCATTTTATGACTTAGGCATGAAAAATGTTGCAATAATGATGCTTGGAATTAAACAGAGGCTGTGGGGCTGGGGTAATTAATTTTCTTTAATGATGTGAACCATTAGAACAGCAGGATAAAATAGACCTAATAATTTGGAAGATATGATAGTTATGAAAGTAAAAAACAAAACCAATTTATTACATATCTTAAAACAAACAGGTAAGAACATTAAAAACTTCATTAAAACCGAAAAGATAAATATGATATATACAGCCTGTTCATCCTTTAAACTCTCTTTGCTTTGTTTTCAGAGCCTGCTGATAGACCTCCTCTTCTTCTGATTGCAAGCTCTGAAGCAGTTGAGGTTTTATACCTTAATGGCAGCAGGATGTCTGCCCGGAGCCCTGTGAAAGGATCTGCAGTGGTGACCCTGGACTACAGCTACAGAGAGGACAGCCTGTGCTGGATTGAGTCACGAGATCTCTCCAGTCAGCTGAAGTGTTCCAAGATAGCCGGCACTGGGAAGTTACCAGAGGAGTGGACAGTACACGTGGCCCAGTACCTTCACAGTAAGTGTTTGACAGTGTTTTAGCACAACAGTGGTGTCTGTCCTGGCAAACAGGAGCCTGCAGACCTGGTTTTGGGCTTGCAGTTAAGAACAGTCTCGAGGCATTCAATATTGCAACACGTGCTGAAGCAGTTTTACGGTTTTTCACTCGTATATTCAGTCAGTATTTGTATATATGCAAAGGTTTTTAAGATGCACGTTTTATAGACTAACCGTAATGTGTGGAAGTTACAAAACCAGCAGCGCAATGGAAGAAGAAATGTAAAAAGCTTCTTTTTCTCTGGCAAAATAGTGCTACATAGCACTCCAGAGTCATTCTTTGCTACTGGGGCAACATTAGCAGTGAAACAGAATCATCCTTGGCACATCAACTGTCATAGGTGTGTTAGTTCTTGAAAATACCAAAATATTTCCTGACTTACTGGAAACAAACTGCTGCCTTTATTTTTTTTTTTAATTAAGAAAATAAATTTAAAAATACCTACAGTCATCACACTGAATTAGAATTTGCACTACAGCATTATTCCTCAGTCAGTTTTTCAATTTGTGGGACACTGTTACCTTCTGAAGGTGTTCATCCACAGACACGAGCATGTGAACAGACTGCAAAATATCATGCAGGAAAAAACAAAAACAAACAAACAAACCAATTTTCTTCATCTTTCACAGAGGATGTCCCCAGATCAGCTTACAAACCACAGCACTGAGGAGTGCAGTGGTGGTGCTAATAAAGCCTTCTAAAAACTCAAGGCTGGAGCTTAAAATTAGACCTAGACTTTTGAAAACCCTTTTAAGGAGAGACGTGCATCAAAGAATGTCTCTGAATGGATCTCCAACCCTCTGACCATCCAGTTCAGGAGCATGCAAATCACAAATTTGATTATAAATCTTAGAGGTCAAGTGAGAAATTATTCATGGCAATTGTGCTTTGGACTGTCAAGATATCTGTTGTAAGGTGTGCTCATTGATGCAGAGTAAGGGCAGTTTTCTAACCTATTTTCCCAGTTTCATATGTACTAGAATAGTAAATTGAATTAAAAAGAAAAAAAAAAAAAAAAACTTTCTGAAATTAGAATTTAGGTTATGGGGTTTTATTGTTTAGTTTTGGTTTTGGTTTTTATTTTGGTTCACCACTCATTGTGAGTATTCTGCTTTTAGAATCGTAGGCATAAATATATTTATTTGGGCAACTTTTATTTTGTTTTCTTTTTGCTTCTTCCTATTTTATTCAGTTGTGGGTTTTGTTGGGGTTTTGGTTTTTTTGTTTTGGTTTGTTTTGGTTTGATTTTTGGGAGTTTTGTTTGGTTTTTTGTTTGTTTGTTTTTTCTGGGTTTTTTGTTTGTTTTTTGTGTTGGTTAGTTAGTTGGCTGGGTTTTTTTAGTGTTGTATTTTAGAGGGCTTTTCATACTGTAGATATCCAAGTACCCTAAAGTAGAGTGGTAGAATTTCATTGTATGTCTTCAATTCACCCAGCCACTGATATTTAGTTTGCTTTTAGGAAGAGCAATTAAATTACCCACAGTCCTGGGTAAAATGTGTTTTGTATTGAGCTCTGTGTGTGTGTGCGTGTTCTGTCACTTGGTTTCACCATCAGGGTGGACCTGAGCACCGTGGTTTGTGCTCCTCTGCCCTTCTCCTGCGTTCCTCTCGCTGTATTCCCTGTGTCTGAAGAGAATTGCTGATCCCCGTGCTCTCCAGATCTGCATTACTGCCCCTGTTTGCAAAATCGAGGCCCTGTGATGGGTTTGAAATGAATGAGTGCCTGGGATTAATGAGCTGCTCATTTTTCATGGTGCCAGCACACACCAGCCTGTGGTCTCTAAGGTTCTTCTCAAACTTCGTGGCAATCGTTCAGTCTTATTGAGACAAAGAATAATAATTCCCATGGACATGAACTGACTGCAGAGACTTGCTCTGACTTCTTTGATTTTGATTCAGGAAATAGTGCTTAGGGACTTTAAAAAACAACTTTGCTGGGAGCTCTGACTGACAAAATCTTGCAGATTTAGCTGAGGGAGTGTTTTTCCCAGGCACACACATCCACAGACACTTCTGTTGTGTTGCTCAGTGGAGCAGCATCAATCCCCACGGTCTGGGCATGTCTCCTCAGAGGGGGAGGCAGCCTGAAACTTGCTTTTGTCCACCTAATTATGATCTTCTAGACACTCCTGGAGTTATTCCTGCCAGGACATGGCAGGAATCTCATGTTGCTGTACTTGGTATATTTGCCAGGCCATTTTGTGGCTGCTGAAAAATTGAGTTTTAATTTTAAATTCTTCCTTTTCTTCCCTCCACTTTCTGTAACCCATCAGGTCACTTCTGCTTTTTCTTTTCATCATACAGCACTACACCTGATGAGGCAAATTAATTAATTGTAGCTCTTTGTCAATGAAAATATTTTCGATTGTAATTGCATTCTCTGCTAGCTCAAGCCAAATAAATGGTCATGGGCATGGGGTGAGTCACACAAAATTGTACATGCTGTTCTTCATAGGAACCTTTTTTTTGGTGTTTGTGTGAAACTGATTATTCCTAAAAGTACTAGTGCGTGTTACAGGAAAAAAAAAATTCTTAGCCGTGTTTGTGGAATATTTTTGTTGTTTGTGTGTTTGTTTGTTTGTCTGTCTGTCTGTTTTTATCCCAATCTTCTAATCTGTTCTTTTTGTTAGTGGAAAAAATAAAATCTGCATTTGACACAAAAAGTGCTAGAAAAGTCAGTTATAAAAAAAGATTGGGACTGCTTGAAGTGGATTTATTCAAAGTGTTTGCTTCAGTGAAGGCAAGTAAGTCTTGTAGTTAGGAACAAAGAATATAGATCATCTTTAAAGATGAAAGTCTACACCTAGGAAAGCAGGAACTATGAAAATGACTTCGTTTTCATGATGGGTCATACAGCACCAGCTCCAGGTAAGGAACATAAGCTTTGGATTCACAAAAGAAAGGAAATTACAGTCCTTTAGTTTCCATCATTCTCCCTCTGCAGACAGAGCAACCTGACTTCACCTTGGTGTGATGAATCTGGGATGGATGGAGTCAGCCCCTCTGAAGCACAGGGTGACTTGGTCTGTGGCTGGTGCTCTGCAGAGGGGTACAGGCTGAGGAGAGGCTGATCCTCCACTCGGCTGTGTTTGCTCTGGGAGAACAGGGTTTCAGCTCCAGAGAAGCGCCCTTGTGCTTGGTAATTGGGCTGATTTCTCTCTTACAAGGTTTGTTGTCTCAGGGGTTTTTTGGTAGCTTTATCCCCTTACGTAAGGACAGCTTTCTGCAGGCACAGCGGTACCAGCACAGGCATTTTTGTCTCAGCCAAGGCCAGGCATTGTCACCTTGTTTCATCTTTGTCTTTTTAAGACCTAGAAGTTTTTCCAATAAAAGCTGGAAATTTTCCCCTTGGAAAGATTTATGCAGACAGTACTGGAGCCAAATAGGCTTTCAGGGATGATTCTCCATTAAGGGAGACTTGTGCAATCCCTGTCCATAGTAACAGAGATGTTCCTTGAAACCTCACAGCCCACTTCAGTGAGTACAGCGAGATTTCAGGAACAATCATTTATTTAAACTGATATGTCTAGGCCCAAACTAACAAAAATTCTTTCTAATGGCACAAATGTGGAAAATCTCTCAATTTTCTGCCCTTTCAAAGCCATGAGGTGCACTCTTACATTAATGCTTTTGTGTGTGAGAGCTGAGAGATGGCAGGAGCAGCATCTTCTGGATGCAAGAATCTCCTTCTTCTTCCTCATTTTAGGAGGCATTTTGTGTCTTCATCACTACAAGCACCAAGCACCTTGCATGCTCTACAAATCAGCACCAGGCAGCACAGGCTGAGTTTTAGCTGCTATTCTTCTGCAGAATATAACAAAATCTCTTCCGGGAGGATGCTTTGGATCATGACATTTTCTGCCTGGCTGATGTTTGATTCAGGTTTTCTTGGCACTCGGTTATCTCAGCACACCACAACCAGTTCTGCAGTGCCTGTGTTGAGCTGTGCCACCTGTGCTCTGTGCCCACAGCCAGTCCATCACACCTCACCTGGGAAGGCACACGGGCTTTTCTCTTGGCAGCTGTGTTTGGACAGGGCTGCTCTGGATTGAAAGAAACATCTTGTTTCTTCTGTAGTAATTCAGTTTTTACCCGCCAAGGTTTGGAGCAGGGGATGGGCCTGGAGGGGCTGGAGTCTCTGGAGGGAGAGGAATTTGCCCCTCTGCTTGTGGGACCCAGCACCTTCTACTTGGCCTCAAGCCAGGCTGGCTTTTTGGATCTCCCACGTTTTGGATGTGATTGCTGTGAAGAACTTCAGACAGCGAGCCCAGAGGATTTGACCACGATCCAAGAATCTTTTTGGTTACATCACTGTTTCCTCCCCTGGTTTTGGTGCCCCTAATTGCTCCTGCACCTCCTGCCCTAAACCACTCCTTAGGAGTGAATATCCACATCCACAAGTGCTGTGTTCAGAGTAGCTGCAGTCATTTCCCTTCAGTCATTGAAGGAAACACCAAGCACTGGAGATGGTGCTCCTGTCAGCAATTCCTGTGAATTGCCATGAATATTCATGGAAAATCAGAGCAAAGTTTGGCTTACTCTGGAGGAGCAAAACTGTGAAGATCTGGGGGAAAGTATTATTCCTACATACCGTCTGCCCCAAACTTGCCTCCGGACAGGCACTGAGAGCTGTCACACAGTTGCAGAATGTGGGTTTGCTTTTTTCTCTGGTGATAGACAGCCCATGTGCCTTGAAGGTACACAGAAATGAGGAGGTTTCATGTCCAAGGTCATTCATACCTCACATGGTTCTTTAGTAGTGTTCAGAGCACCTGATGCAGTCATGGGGGCCAGAACGGGAGGTGAGAAGAGTGTCCTAAGGGAGTATCACAGAATACTTTTCCTGTGTGTGGCATCCACTGAGCACTTCTCAAGCCCTGGCTGACCTTGCATTGCTCTCCTTGCATTTCTGAGAAGACTGGACAGGTGCCATTTCTGGGATAATGAACTTTCTTACTTTGTCCAAAGTATGGGCTTTCTGGTTTTTTGGCTTAGGTTTTTTACTTTTTTAATAGTGCTAATATCTCATTCGTAGTGTTCTAGACAAAACCATCAGTAAATATACAAAACTTGGACAATTTTCTCATTAACTAAATGTTTTTTTCAACTTGAATTTCCCATCTCCTTTCTCTCTCCAGTCAGTTCTTCAAAACAGACCATCCTCTTTTTCCTCTGTTCTGGAAATCTTTTTTTTTGTTGAACCTCATCACCTTGGTATTCACGTCATCTTCCAGGTGACTTGTGAGTGTTATCTCACCCAGATTCCAGCACAGGCTGCTGCTGTGGAACTTGGTGATGTTCCACAGGGAACCAGGTTTGATCCATGTGGGTCATCCATGGTTCCTCACTGTCCTGTACATCACACTACACCTTTCCCGAGTCTTCCTCATGTCTTCCTCGGTGTCTGTTGGGATTTTACTGTTTTCCTGTTTACATTTTGTTTTAATTTCCATCTGCTTTCAGATATTTTAGGCTCAAGTCCATTTTTTTTTTTTTTTTTGGATGGTCATGCTCCTTGATATGGGAAATGCTTTCTTCACAACTGTCCACACTTTTATTTCTCATTCTGGTGTCCCTGAGCTTACCGAACTCTTGATCCAGTGTTTGATACAGCCTCATTAAGGTGCTTTCCTAGTGCAGTATGGACTTTTATTTAGTGCAGGAAATGGTGCTATCCAATAATTATCCTTTCAGCACAGTTTTTCTGTGCCCTGTAATGACAAGACTCCTTTGGAGACTTAGGCCTGTACGGAAACTTCCTTTTATCAGTGTGCTCCTCTCTTCAGCTGCAGGCCAGTCTTGGCTGATTATTGGTTCTGCACAGCCCTTTTGGTGGTTATCAGGGTTACTGGAAGGATAAGGGTAGTTCATATCTCTTCATTCAACCTTTCTGTTCCAACAGGCATGATCAGTTGGGTCTTATCCTTTGACTGTGGTGTGTTCTGCAAATTCCTTATCCTTTTTTTAAATAATCGTGTTCATATAATCAGGTCGATATCTCAATTCTTGGCAGTGTTTGCACAAAAGTTAAGGTACAGTCTGTATAGCTGAAATCCTAATAGGGCCTTGCCTCTCTTAGGGGGTTCTAAACATTAGCTGTGAAGGATCTGTCTGCTTTTGGTGCTTTTGGATACAGGTGATTCCATTTGCTTGAGATTTGTGCTGCTAGTTTGAGTATTGTCACCACAGCACTGTGTTGTGTCACTCTGAAGCACAAGCTGCCATGGCAGAGAGCCTAAATTGGTGGCATTTCCCTCCCAAGTTAGGTTATCTACACTCAATCCTTTTTGACACCAGAGCTACTTAGTAACTGCTTGTTAATTGCCACAAATGGATTTTTTTTAGCCGTTCAAAGATGTGATGCTACTGTTTTTCAAGCTTCGTTACTCATCCAGCTTCCACAATTGATCTTGCATTGACATTGGTCAAAACCCTGTCGCTGTCTTCTGCTCTTAGCAAAGCTGGCATGCTGGGGTTTTTTAATTTATTTTTTCAGTAGTGGTGCCCTGGACAGTTAAATCTCAGACTGAGTACAGGAAATAAAAAGTCTTATCTTAATGGCATTTCTCAGTGCAAAATTTTGATTGCTTTTGGTTTGGTTTGCTTTGCTTTGCTTTGCTTTCCTTTGCTTTAGTTTGCTTTGTTTTGCCTTGGTTTTGTTTGTGTTTTTTGGGGGTTTTTTTTCCCCTTCTCTAAACTCCTAGGGTCTGCCTGGAACAGTTTCCTGAATGCTGTCTGTGCAAACAGACAAAATGTATCAGTGGTGAATTGTCATATTCCCTTTTCCCTGTTTTATCGGCTTCCTAGCTCGCCATTTCTGGACTTCCTTCTTAATTAGCTTCACTGTAGCCCTAAAGTGGGACATGACTGCATCTTTTTATGTCTTCCTTACAACCCAACCCATCCTGAGTAGAAAAGCTCTTGCAGCAGGGAGGAAATCCAAGAACAAACAAGCAAATTCCCACAGCAGCAGAAGGGTTTTGTAAAGAAAAAAGAACTTTTTTTGTCATAGCATCAGTTACCACATAAATTTATCTTTATCAGTCAGAATGCTGAGGGGCTCTTCGTCTCTGTCAAATTGAATTATTGTGCTGCTTGTAAAACAGTAACATTTTGATTTTGTTAACAAGATTTTGAAGATGGAATAAAATAATTGTGGGGGCTATAGAGATGTAATGCACAGATAACTCGATTCCTGTTAATGTAAATCACACAGTTTTGTAGTAAATAATTTACAAAATATTTTATATCCTCAGATACAACAATAGTGAAATATTGGTTAAAAAAAACCAAAACTCACAAGTAATTTTTTTTTTTTTCCCTGAAATGAGGAATTAAGTATTGCATGTTTTATGGGATTAGACTCCCATTTTTCCATACAACTTGGACATCCATATGCACCATGTTGGTTTCATTTTGGTTTTTACTTGGTACCCACTGGAACTGCTCTTGGAACTATTCCACATTTCTTCAGTATTCACAGGGGCTTGTCTTCTGCCTTTCTTCCAAGGAAAAGATAGAGGAGATGCATAGGAGACAAACAGTGGTAACCTGTCATTTCAGTAAAGTTGTTTATGAACTTGAGGCTTCAGATGCACTCTTAGAAACTTTCTTTAATGGTATTAAAATATCTGGTTAATAGTTTGGTGTATTTCAATATGTTAATTACATATGCATAACTTTTTTTTTGCTGCCTATTGGTACTTAATTATTGTGTTTCTAAATTTCACATCTACAATTTAGCCAGTGGTTGTTTTTTCGAGTGGTAAAATATCTTTGTAAATGTCTCTGACATACAATGCAAAAAAAGTTTGTTTCATTTAGACTAATTGACAGCAAATTTGCCACACTTCCAGATATTTATTTATTAATGCAAATATTTAATTCAGACTTCATTAAAAACCTTAAGCACTTCACTAAAGTTGACTGAAGAAGTAAAGAATTCTTTTTTTGAGTTTTTTTTTGTTTGTTTGTTTGTTTTTTTTTTTTGTTTTTGTTTTTTTTCATAATGCACTTTGGATTGTCATTAAATGAGTTTTTCTACCTCCTAAAGATTTTTCCTGAGGCACAGATCAACACTGCAGAGAACTTTAAAAAGTCTGTGTCTTCTTTGAAAGTGCTTTTGCCTTTATAGGAGCAAAGGGGACATAAAAACTCTAAACACCAAAATACGGTGGTTTTTTTTTGCATCCAACGTTATAACTGGAACCATGTTTAGATATAAAAAACGAAGCACTTGAGCAATTACAGGCCAACGTCTATCCCAGACAGAGATTTATCAGTGGCTAAAGCCATGAGGGAACAGTATTTTGTTAGCAATGAGCCTGGGCAGTGTTGGGAAATCTCTGTGCTGTCTGTGCTACCCAGAGGTCTGAGCCTGCAGGGAAGCGACCCACAGGGAATGGCACAACTGAACCACACATTCCACCTGCTCTGTATCCTGGGGAAGCAGCAGGAAAAGGAAAAAAAGATCTTTTCCATGTCTTATGCAATGAAAAGTGGCATAGACTAAAATCACAAATATTGTGACTCCTGATCAAACTCGTGGCCTCTGGTAATCGCTGTGTTTTGAAACTCAGCTTTTGATCTGATGCTTTGTTCTACTGCAGGGAAAAGGGTAAATAAAGAGCATGCTTTTCAGAAATGAATAATAATGAGTAATTGTATTAATGGAAGTAAATCTGAAATCAGAAGCTACGTATGTGATAAAATTAAATTCAGTTGCTAGAGCACCTTAAGATCTTGCCTTATGAGCTTTCTGGACTCACACTAGCCTGTGCTGGACTGGAGACTGTGACAGAGACACACCAAAAGGTTTGTGTGGGTCAGAATAAATAAAGGACTTGTTCTTTCCTTAGCACTTTGTCAGGAGCCCTTACGAAAAGATGAATTGCACATTTTGCAAAGTTGTGATTATTGTTTAGATTGTGATGGACGTGACAAATTAAAACCATAATCTGATGTGAGGATTTAATATAGGATTGCTTCCTTCAGTTTTTAACTCCTTTGACTGGCAGAAGCGATGACTGGCTCAACAAGTATTGTCTCCAGTCCATGGAAATATTGTTTTTGTTCTCAATACACAAAACTGTGGATTTCTACTTAGAATGAAGCAAATTAGATTTAGAACTTTCTTGTGACTTCAGCTTTGGTGTAGAACTTGAAATGCTGAAAACTTCATGAATCATGTCACGATTGTGAAATAAATAAAACATAAGAACAAATTTCACCCTTTTCTCTATTTGTCAGTTGAGTTGAATAAAATAAAATAATTGTGTTTGCTTGCATATTTTTAATAGTTGAGTGAAGCATTTTTTTAAGACTGAAAAATCACATACAATAAGTGTTTTAACTGGAGTAGATCACTTTTGCTGAAGTCAGACTTAAGATTTTCTTTGTTCTGGGGAAAAAAGTGTTGGAACCATTGTAAGCACTTAAATGAGGAAGACAGGATATGCAAAGGGTTAGTTTGCTTGCGTAAAATCAATGCCCTGAGGTTTCTCAGCATGTCACCCAGCAGCTGCCACTCGATGTGCTGGGCCAGGCATTCTCTGTGACAGTTCCGAGCTGGGGACAAAGTTTTGGTTCTCTGTGCATGTGTAATTCTGTAACATTTCTGTCCCACTGTGTTAGCAAAAATAACGAGCTGACTGAGGAGGGTGTGGCAATCTGTGCCACAGTTGGCAGTTCAAGGCACCCTCGCTCTTGTTGGCACTTTTGGACTTGCCTTGAGTGTCATTTTATGCTATTTTACTTAAATGTATGATCCTATTTTTTTAATCTGGGGGAGATTTTTTTATACTGATACATAAGGAGATAAGTATAATGCGTTTTAAATGATTAGTGCCTTTTCTCCTAGTGCCTTTTCTCTTCTAGTTGTGCCTACACTGAAAATATGTATTTTCCTTTTAAAACTCTTTGGAGAATACATTGTTTAGTCAGTGAGCCTGTACAACTGGTTCCACAATTCATATTTGTTTTAAACAGTCATAACCACTGCATTACCTTCAGAAACAAACCCACTGGGAAAAGGCAACTCAAGTAAGAAGAAGTAATGAGAAAACATATTTTATGGCAGTCTGTGAATGCACTGTGATCCATGTTCTGCAGAGCAGAGCTGCTGCTGGCCGGAGGGACCTGGGTCTGAGGAGCACCTGGAGCTGTGCCCCTGCTCCACTCAGGGTTACACCGTGTCCTGTGCTGCCTTTGGGATCGCTCCGCACAGAACTGATTTCACATCAGCGTAGGCAAAAATGTTATAGGCAGAATTTTTTGCTAGGAGGAAGACAAGGGGACCTGGAGGATTGTGTGGTGCGTATTTATTTGTGTCTCTCCTCTGCACTTCTCTGCAAGGGTTGGGACAAATTCTTTTTACTGTTTACACGAAAGGAGAGGTGATTTGGGAAGAAATGCACTATGCTGATAGTCAGGAGACCAGTGCTCTTAGATGGACAGGATGACATTTCCCCTCTAAACAGAGAATAACAGTGGCTGTGGGGTTTAAAACCTGAAACGCTGCAATGATGGGGGATACAAGGGTAGGAGTGGTTGGCACGAGGTACCTGGGACTTCTGTGGCTGTGAAGAGGTGGGATTATCTCCTCACATCTGCCTGGAGTGCCTGGTTTTGGGAAGGGCTGGAAGCTGCCTGAAAGCAAAGGTCAGGTTCTGCAAATATAAGCACACTGAGTTTGAGTCGTATTTCTGGAAGCAACAGCTATTTGAGTGATTTATGAGACTTTTAATGGGATGTATGGTGCCATTCTGGTTTAAGATAATGCTCAGGTAGACCAATAGCAGCACTATTGTGGTGATGAGAAAAATAAATAAACAACTACAAAAAAAGCAGTGTCCTGATGTCTGGTTGAAAATGGATAGAAAAATGATTTATGTATAAATCCAAAGCCATGCTTTATTTTTATTTCTTGCATTACTGGAAATAAGTTAGCAAGGAACTTTTATTTATTTTTTAGGTGCAGTAACAATGTCGATATTTTAAGTCTGGGCAGTTGTCTGCTTTGTTGGTCAGGTCACATGTAATGAATAACAGTCTTCTCCTCAAAGGTTACTATTTTGATATTGAAAATATGTAATAAATGGCTGAAAAAAGAAAAGGACAGAGAGGGAGAAAGGGAGGATGAGGCAATGCTTACATGGGATCCATATGTTATTGTCTGTTGGCAGCATTAGTGGACAGGAAGGGTTTTATTTGTTTGTTTTGCTCAAACACCTTTTGGAGGTGCTGTGCAGTGGTTTCAGAGTCTCGCAGAAGTGCCAGCCTGCTGATGGCATGGTAGGATGATCCCTCTGTTAGAGGGAAGGGAAAAGGTGAAGAAAAAAGCTTAATGTCCTTAATATTAGAAGCAAATTTCTTTTCTTTCCTTAGCAACCCTAAAAAAGAGGTTATTTCGTCTAGTAAAAGTACATTATGGTGTTTTGTTTCCAAAATATTGTGTGAAGAAATGAGGTATATATTTGCTAACTGTACAGGTCTTTTTTTTTTTATTATTGAGAATATTTTTAGATTCTCTAGTATTGTCTAAATTGTAATTCTCAAGCTGGATTAAAAAAGGACTCAGTATGCAGATTTTAATTATAATAAAAGCAAGTTCTATTTATTTTTGCGATGTTGGGGTTTTTGAGTTTGGGTGGGTTTTGGGGGGGTTGTTTTTTTTTGATTTTTTGTTTGTTTGTTTGTTTGTTTGGGGGTTTTTTGTTGTTGTTTTTTTTTCTTTTTTCTTTTTTTTTAAGTGTAATGTCTTCTTCCTCTCCCCTAATATGTTTGAGGTTAAGACAAAGACTTTCACGCCCAATATGGATATATCTGCATAACAAAATTAAATACTCTATGGTCAGTATTATCTTCTGATTAAAATGGAGTGTAATAATGTCCTTTGGGATTGGTTTATAGCAGTGGGCCATGGCATGTCCTGCATTTCACTTTGTCTAAACCATATATTGCTAACAGCAAACAGAGCGGGCTCCAAATGAATTATCCTACAGAATTATGACCTGCACTGTACCTGCAAGAACCTACGGAATATCTGGGTCCTGTGAATGAGTGTTCTCTGACAAATGTTGCCTTCTATGAAAAATGTGTGGTGTGAGTTTCCTTTGTTGCCTAATCCATTCTTTAAGAGTTGTCAGAGATAATTCACTTCTAAATTATACCCCCAAAAGCATTTATTAAAGCACCATTGCTTACCTCTGGTTTTAAACTGTTCAAAATCTCTCTGGAAGTCATTTCACTTAAATACTTTGCACAGTGAAAGTAACTCCATATATTTATTGGCATCTCTTTACATTGTAATAATCTACTGCTCAGCATGTCTGTGGAAAAAAACATTTAAGTGGCTTTTTTGGTTTGTGATGGTGGTTTGTGGGGTTCATAACCCATGCAGGGGGCAGTCCCAGGGAGGTGGAAGGTGGTGGATTTCTGGTTTTGCTGGAAGGTGGTTGAAGGAAAGGAATGTCCCAGCCTGGTGCAGCCACTCTGTGTCCCCACAGCCGCTCCCCGAGGCCACGTGCTGGATGGGATGCCTGTTGCAGCTGAATTATGCTTTAATTTTAACAGTGGGTGACTTAACTGCTCTGAAGTAAATAACTGGGTTTGATTTACAGCCTCACTAGATTTATAAGAAGCTTTTGAATGTGCAGCTAAAAAGGAAAAAAATAAGACTGTTATAGCCATGTACCTCCATAAATTTGACTTTATTGTTCAGCATGAACATGGGCCACTGGGACTCCATTACAGGTTTGCAATCACTGGGCAATGTGTTTGAGACTCAGTAGTGCAGCAATTAGGAATGTTACGGTTTTCAGTTTTTCTTACTTATTTCTGACATGAGATTGATGTCAGAAAATTCACTCTCTATAAAAATCCTAACAATCAGGATTAAAAGATAGGACCACACTCAAGGCCCTTATTTAATTGCTTCACACTTTTTCCTTGCTCGTTTAACCCATTTGCAACACAGCCAGCTCTGTGAGGCAGGACCAAGTAACAGAAATTTCATTCATCTTACTCATTCCAGGAACTTGAGGCATTTCCCATTAGAATCATTCTATAACAGAAGTAAAAGAAGAGCTATGCTTAAGAATTTGCTACCCTGATGTAAAATTCCTGGGAAAGATGCAAACATACCCAGGGTATCATCACATTTCCTCTGAGTGCTCTGTAAGGCAATTTGTTAGAAGAGGAAGATGTGATTCTTGTTGTTGTATTGTTGATGCTGTTTTATTGGGTTCCCAGTAGGAGGAGGAGGAGGAGGTTTATTGTTAAACCCACACTTTCATATTTCCCTCTCAGTACCTGCTCAACAATCAACCTCAGCCGATGTAGAATCATGGAATCACAGAACAGTCTGGGTTGAAAGAGACCTCTAAGATCATCTCATTCCCCTGCCACAGGCAGGGACACCTCCCACTATCCCAGGTTGCTCCAAGCCCGTCCAGCCCAGCCTTGGGCACTTCCAGGGCTGGGGCAGCCTCAGCCTGTGCCAGTTCCTCAGCAAAAGGCCAGATGAGTTCTCTTCTGCACCTGGTAGGAAGCTGAATGCCTGAATCTCAGAGCGCCTGAATCGACCACGGCTCTGAGAGACTTTGTGTCTTTCTGAGCTATCAGGATGCTTTCATTAAGTATTCATAATATTTAGATTGTTCTTATATTTTTGAAAACTCTTTAGCTTGGGAAACCGCTATTGTCTCAGTATTCACATTTACAGGTTTTTAATACAGTATATTATGCTCTAGGTTTGAAAGAAAGCCAACAATATTCCAAGCCCGTCCAGCCCAGCCTTGGGCACTTCTGATTTTACTCCACAAAAAAAAAGGAAAAGCTTTCTCTTTTTGTGAAGAACTTGAAGTCTGGATGCTTTAGAGTGCTTATTTAAATTTAGTATATTTTAGGTTCTGCATTGTGCTTCTAACAAAGAATATCTGCAAAGGCTGATTTAATTTAGAGGAATCAGATATTTGAGGATGAGTCATTTGAAGAAGATGGATGGATATTTTTCACTTGATTTTTCATTTTCCAACTTATGTAACAGTCACTCCGGACATGGCTGTTAAAAGCTGAGACACCAGTGTGTCTGACTTACTGAATGGTGACATCTTTAATAAAACTCATATTTTTTAAGTGGCATTGGAGACAGAACTATGGCAAATTCCTGGTAGTAGAAGGGGCACAGAACAAATCCATTCCAGCTTCCCTTTCCCACGCCACAGTGTCAGTACGAGGCTGTCTGGGCTGCTGATTGGGAACATGAGTGTCAGCAGAGAGGCACAGCAAAGGCAGTGCTGCTGCAAGATTTCACAGCTTGTCATTTACGTGTTTTAACACTACTTACTGCTCTCACCATCACTGGCTATTGGAGAAAAAAAAAAAAAAGACTTGGAGCTCCTTGTCTTGTTCAAAACTTGGCTTTTTATTCAGTGGAGGCAAAAACTCTGTTCCCAAGTTTCTTCCTGCTTTTCTTGGCAATAAAATTTGTTTGTTCCTTGGTAAATACATAATTTTATCTCTTTTTTCTTTCTAACTCAATAATAAATTAAACAAAGTAAGTCTGGCCATGCCAGTTTGGACATTGCATTCAGGAGGGAGATATATGTGTTATAGTTAAAAAAAAAAGTAATTTAAAATAATAGAAAAAAAAATTCCTTTAAGATCAAGTTTTGCAATAGAAAAAAAACCAAACAACAAACAACCAAGCATTTTTGTATCAAAAAAGAGATTGTTTTAAGCACTTTCAGGTATATATTTTACAAATATATATTAATGTGGAGAAAATGAAACATGAAATCAATACTGATTTATATGTGCATATATGTTCCTCCTTGCATCAATGTCCAGAATAAGGAAAAAATTACTATATAAGGCAGTGGAGGCTAAGTTCTTTCTCTTAAAATAGTGAGTTGTATATCTCTTCCATTACTGACAAGAAGCATATGGAGAGTTCAATGAATATTTTTAATTATATTTCATCCAAAATCATGCCCCAGTTCACTCAGAAGTTTCTCCAAACCACTCCAACAACTCAGGAATTCCACCGAGTAGTTTGCTCAGATCAGTTCTTACATTAAAAAAAAAAGAATGTTTATACTGAAGCTTTTGACAGGAAAAGAACTTGCTAATTTTTGTTTCTGCATCTGGGAAAAATGAGCTCAGTTAATATAATACTGATTTTAATAGACAGTGCATGGGCAGAATCCTTGATTACAGCAGTAACAGAAATACAAGGATATGTCACTGCTTTTCCCTCTCTGCTGCTGAAGATCTGAAGTCTTGTCCAAGTCTTGATTTGAAATGGAAATAAATGTAGTAATTCATACAGTACAAGAGATATGTAGGAAATCAAAGTGAAAGAAGACAGCTGTTCTATTTTTCTCTGATTTCCATAAACTATGGCTTGGCCATAAGACATATTTCCAGGACTCTTTGAAGATTTAGCCACCCTCATATGAAATTATTATTTTCTCTAAAGGTCTAATAATGTCTGCATGTTTAAAGGAAATAGGAGAAGTTCACTTCCAGACACAGTTTTGCTGTGCCCACAGTCTACATAATGTCATTAAGCAGACAAGAATTTAACCTATATTCTGTCTTAGCTATTCTTTATGAAGTCCTTAAGAGGAAATCCTAGATTTTTAGAAAGTAATAAAGGAAAGATGATCACATTTGCCAGAAATGCTCCAAGGAAACTGTTATTAATATAGTGAAAGCCTTCAAAACTATATAGAAGATTGCTGAGAATAAATATGTGTGTTTTCAAGGGGAAACATTTCTTTTTAGGGACTTCTGAAACTGTGTGAATGAAAGAAAAAAAGATTCATTACTTTAAAGATGTGAGTGGACCAGACATCTGCACATAGTGGGGTTTATATATGAATCCAGAAATAGGCATGAAATGAATTCAATAAGTTCTTGAGTACAAGAAGTTATATATATATATATATATTAAAGGTCCCCAGTTCAACCACAGCCTTATCTCTGTGGCTTACAGTGCATGCAACTCGAGTGATAACTGGAGTGCCATTCACAGCAGCTTCATGCAGAGCTGCTGCCAAACCACGGAGACTAAAATAGGATTCACAAAACCCATTATCTGCCAGCTGAGGGGATTTCTCATGTAGAATTTGATTTGGCGGGGGAACGGACTGGGACAATTCTTTATCAACTTCTCTTGTGAGAAGGTGGATGTGACCAATGCAGAGGGCATGGAGCAGAGACACAACCCAAAGCAGGTCAGTGGTGTCTACAACACACAAATGCCACTGTGTGCTCCGTGTCCTGGTTAATTGCTAATGACAGTGATGGTTTTGAGGGAAGTGTTCTTTGCCTAGCAGGACATCTCTCTGAGGAAGTCTAGTCTTCTTCTCAGGATAATGATTATGAATTAATGCGTTCATTTTTCTGGAAACTCTGTGATAACATAGAGTCTCTAAACATGGCAGTCTCTGGAAGGAACAGCTTTACAAGGAATGCAGTTGGAATGAGCCTAAACCTCTCCAGTAGCCTGTGCTGCTGGGACTTCCATGCCCTTCCCAAAGGCATCCTGCTGGGAAAGGCAGATTGGGTAAATAAGTGTTAAGAGCCACCAGCGCTGTTTGACACAGAGGTTATGGTGTGCTATTGCTTCTGGATGCCTCCTTTCTCCTGGAATTCTGAGCTCACTTTTAACTAGCTAATGCAAATGGTTATCCCTAGTATGACCTTGAATGAATTATTCTTGGTTTCCATAAAAAAAACCTGTTAGGTGCAATTCCTTGTGATATGTTACCAAAAACCTAAGGAAGGAACAGAGCAAACATTTTATAACTGTAAGTACTGTTACGTTAGCAAATCCAATAACCTGTGTGTGATGTGCCTTTCACGTATATATCACATTTATCTAAAAATAGGTCCATTTTTCACGCAATAAGAAGAAAAACATACCCTCCTCCAACAAGCTGCTACATAACCTTGTTCTTTTTCATCCACTTCCCAGTGTACAGCAATCATCTAGAGCTCTCATTGTGGGAATTTAATTACTAGTTTTATTTCTACAAATGTTTGAAATTGGATCCCTTTTGTACCTTTTGTCCTGTATAAATGATATTTCCTGAGATGCTTCTATTACATAGAAGCTTATCTGTAATTTTCAAAAGTCTCCCTGAATCAGTAAACCACAATTTTTTCATTCCATGAATCCAGCTTCCAAAAATGGCAAGCAGACACATTGAACATGCTTTAACTATTACTGATTTCCAGAGTCACAGAGTCTTCCTCTGGTATTTTCAAAAGCATGGCCTATATTTTGCTTGGAAATGGGGAAGAACGAAAAAGTGTGTTCTTCCTACTGTCTGAAATACATCAGTGCTCACATATCTCACAGGGCATCTGACGTTGGCCTCCTCTGGAGTTTGGATATTGGGCTAAATGGAGCATTCTTTTGTTCTGGCTCAGCAGATCTTTGTAATAGGAGCTATAAGGCACAATATTCACTTTGAATTAAAAGGGAAATGAGTAGTGGAAGGGCAGGAATGGGAGAGACAGAATACAGCAGTGAACTGTGTAATGGGGTAACTGAGGTGGGATACAATTGGTGTTCCTGGTATTTCACTGAGTAAATCTTGTTTGAGTTACCTGCACTTTGAAGGACGACAAATGAGCCTCCATGTCTGTTCTAAGCAAGTACAAGGCTCATAAGCCCTGAGTTATCAGCAAAAACTAAATGAAGACAATTTTTGCTCAATCAGGTTTACTTACTGCTCTCCAGTATGGATGTGATGGCGGCAGCACTTTTGTATTGGACTGTGGAGAGCAAACCTAAAAATCCCACATCTGAGCGATGACAAACATACAGACAACTGACAGTAAAAAGGAAAAAAAAGCTACTATGAGAAATTATATTGTATCACATCTGCCTTCTCTCACCATGATAGAATCCCCGCTTATGTTAGCACTATTTTGAAACCACTGTGATATAATAAGCATATATTATTTTTCTTAAAATCAAAAATCATTAATAGTGAACATTGGAAGCATTTAACGGGAAATATTTTTGTATTAATTGAGTTACTCTTAATTTAAGACTAACTAAGTCTTACAGAGTGTTATCAATACAATACTGTCAACAAGAAGAGGAAGAAAAGAAATCTTCGTTAAATGAAATTGATACAGTTGTGTTCTGTGCACTTCTCTATACTTTTGCTTACTGTAACAGTAAGACTCTGTATGGGCAGGTCAGTTGACTTATAAGAAAAATGCAGGATTTATAAGGCATTTACAGAAAGTGGTTCCAGGATCCCATAAGGAAAAGAATTGAGGGAGCAGTTGTGTTAGGGGGCTGTGAAGCTGCCACAGTGTCCTGAGAAGGAGAACTTGGTTGCTAATAAATATATATTATCACATAGATACTTACTTCAATGTTACCTCTTGTGGCAATTTTCAGAAATCTGGCTGAATCCAGATACCACAGAACTACGGTAAAGAGTATTTTAAATGAAAATGAATGCATAGATGTGGTGGGTTTAGACATGCTTATCTTTTTTTGGTCTGCTTTTAGTGCCCTTCAAATATAACCAACAAACTCTTTTAACCTTTACCACTGTTCCATCCCCACAGTGCAGCAGACATCCTAGAACTCTAAATTCAGAACGTGAGTGGCTTCAGAGCTGCCTTCTGCCAGCAGTGTGGTACCATCAGCTTCAGCCGTTTCACAGGTGCACCATCATTCAGTGGTGTCACTTCTGAGGATACCGCAAAAAACCCACAATGACAGACTTAAAAATATTGAAGAAAGCTCCAAACAAATGTGTGTCTTTCACACCACTGGGGTTGCAATCAGGTGTCTGTACTTAAAAAGGAAAAATTCTCCCCCACCACTATTTGTGTGTTGAGCATTGGATTCCTTATTAGAAACCATATAATAGATGTAAAGCAGCTGGAGCTCTTTAAGTGAGTGGAGCATCTGCTGGCAGAGCAGCCAGCAGCCGCTTACTTGGATTGAAACTGCACTCCTGAGCTTCTCTTTCTTTCTTTTCTTTTCTTTTCTTTTTTTTTTTTCTTTTTTTGGCAGATGTGCAGCAAATAGCAATCGACTGGATCACGGGGAATTTTTACTTTGTGGATCACATCAGTGACAGGATCTTTGTTTGCAGCCAGAACGGGTCAGTGTGTGTGACCCTCATCGAGCTGGACCTTAACAACCCCAAGGCCATAGCTGTTGATCCAACATCAGGGTAAGGTTATTTCTTTGCATTTGGATTTATTTTACATGAGGCATGCTTGTCTGTGACTGCACATGATATTTCATGCAGGTGTTTTAAAAGCTATTTCTTCTTTGCTGTATTGAGTTACTTCATAGTTGCTATAATAAAGCAATAATGTGTAATGAACTTGGAGCACATAGGTAACTATGTTAGTTGCAATATTAATTGCAGCATGTGCCTTGTAACTTCTCAAAATGGAATCAAAACTGAAAAAGCAATTTAATCCCTACTTGTCACATTTGCTTTTGTGTTTGCTTTTCTCTAAGTTGTGTTTCTAACTAGAGTATGTGGAAAAGGAATTTTTGAAGGATTTTTATGTGTATCCCGTCATTTACAGGGATATTGGAAATGAGTTGAACAAATTTATTTACACAAAAAAGTGGAAGAATTTTACTGTGCTTTAGAGGGTCAGCTGTAATGGTAAAATTACATTGTACTTGCTTTTTCTGTTCCATAGAAAGCTACACTCAGTGCCAGCTGGGAATTAAGCCTTTCTGAAAATACAGGGTACAAAATGTCTTCCATTCTGTAACATTGACCAGCTGGGAAAAGTTTTCAAGCAGTAATGATGTAAAAGCATAACTAAATAGGAGTAGGAACTGGATCAAGGTAACCTAAAAACTAAGTTTTGGTGAGGAGTTTTGAACAGGGATTTTATCTTGGTTTCATTAGTCAGTAAGTAGCTCAGACCAAAATGCCTGATGGAATATGTCCTAAACTGCCATAAGCCCCTTCTCAATAAATACAAAAATATTTACTGTAGAACAGCTTGTCATCCATATGTGGACTTTTGTCAGTCTTTATTTAAAGCCTGACTGAATATTAAGATGCATTATCACAATGACTTCAATTCTGACAGGAACAGCTTGCATGCAAAGTTTACAAAGAAGTTTGGTAATGTAATCTTGAGTATAGCTGTATTTCTCTCTGCAGCAGATGGTTAGCTTGACTCAATCTGACTGCAGAGCTGTTCTAAAAGAAAAATAAAAATTCATGTAGAAATTGATTTTCTGCAAGTTCTGATCTGAAAGAACTCAAAGCTTTTAAATTTGCTGACAGCAGCCTTTTTTCTATGCATTTGCTTGTATATTCTTTGCTGGGTTTACTGGATGGATGCAAAGCTTGTCATTAGCTAATCTTATCTGTCAGGGATGTAGGAATTGTACCCAAGCCCTTGGCTCTGTGAGGAGGGACAGAAAAATGAGAAACTGTTTTCCTTCCATTGTTATCTGCTGGTTACAAGCCATTCTTGCTCAGAGTCACCTGCTCAGTGCCATGTGCAAGGTGAAGAGTGGCTGTTGTAGGGAGATGGAAGTGCTGGCCTGTAGGAAAGGCCACAAGTAATCATGATATTTTGCAGTGTGATTCTTATTAAGCAATCTCCATTTATTTTGTGGTGAAAAACACTGGGTAGAAAATTTTCTCAGAATATGTGTTTTGCAGTTCAGCAGTTATTTCATTACTGTTTTTATTGGCATTTTTATTAATTATCTGACATATGTTGTTTTGCTAATTGGATACCTAACATGCCTTTTGACTGCTAAACCCCAATTTATATATTAGTTCTGTTAGTGTTTGACTGGATTTTGATACAGAATGCAAACAGATAATCAAAAAACATTCTGGCTATTTAAAAATCTTTTGATCCTTTTTTTTTTTTTTTTTTTTCTCTCCTTCTTTTCTTTTAACTCTTTCATGCGGATCGTAGTTAAGACTTATTTTGATGTCAAAGAATTACCGCAGTATTGCTGTCTGAGTAACTGGGTGGGGTGATTTTATTTAAAAAATCACAAAAGCTTCCATACTAAAACCATATTGCAAGTTGAGGTCTGAACGAGTTGCTGCTCGCACAGGAGGAGACCATATCCTATGCTAAGAAATTCAGAGTCTGATCCCAAGCCTTTATGTCTGTGATGAACTTCCTGTAGTAGCACAGGGTCAAGCCTTGCTATTCTTGCGTGTTCACGTCCATGTGTGATGAGTTTAGTTGTGTCATGAACCAGAAATTCTGCTTTTATCCATAAAACAACCAAGGCACGGTGGAAAATTTGCTCATTCCAAATGGTTCCCCTTGCTGCACTCAAGAATATCTTTTCTGAGTGTGGTTAATTTTACATCTCTGTGCCTGCAAGTTCTGTCAGATGTTTAGTGGTGATGATTTGATATATTCTCCTATGAGCTTACAGTGGAACTTGAGCTACTGAGCTTCTTTCATATCACGCAGGGAGTGAAAGAACTTTTAATAAAAGTTTATTCTTATAAAACTGAAATTGAGAGAAGAAAGATTCTGCAATTCATACAGCTCTTGAAGAGCCAAGTTTGTTATGTTTCCAATTTAAGCACTTTATCAATCTGAACTGTGTTTGATGTTTTGATTATTCCAGCCTAGGTTTAGACACCCACCAGAAAAACACCTCCCTCCCCCAGTGAACTGGTAATTTACCCAAGTAGGGGTTTTGCAGTGCTGATGCATCTGTTACATCAACTAATTATCAATTAAGAGTACCACAGTGTAAGTATGGGAGCTGTGTTAAGAGAGCATTTCCAGGGGCAAAGGATGTGTCTCCACTGATCACTGGAGCACTTTAGAGCCCAGACTTGGCAGTGAAGCATGGATTGAGAGAAAAGCTGGGACAAGGATAGAAGGAAATAAAGTGGCAATTGGCAACAGAGAGGGAGAATAAATTGTTTTACAATAATATATTATCTATCAAATGCCTTTGAACTAAGATGTTTGGCTCCGTATGTCTGCAGTTCGTAGCTTTGATAAATTTTAATACGGGACTTCTTCAGTGGTCAAGGAACAGAAGCGATTACTTTTGCTGGTCCGTGAAATTGGTGTAAAATTGATGATGGTGCTGACTGTCAACATGAAACAAATATCAGCCGTGTTAGAATGGGTTTATGTCTTGCTAAGATCCTCAGTACAGGTCTGCTGTACTTGTGGTGAATGTTTTTTTTCAAAGTATTCCAGCCAGTATTCCATTGGCATATTCATGAGACTTTGATCACCGGACATTGATGGTAGGGCAGGTAACACATTTACAACTCACAAGAGGATACATCAGGTTTAGGTTCTCTCCCAGCTCTGCCACAACCAGCTAAATGTCTATACACAGAGCATTTTATTTTTTTTATGGCTCTACATCTCTTTGTATTTAATAGGAAGCATAAAATGCCTGTTGTTCAAGCTCTGTGATATTTGAATGCATTCAGGAATATTAGGAATTAATATTGTGGAACGCTAACTGTGTACATCTACATGTTTATTCTGTAAATATGTCTACTTAATTGCCTCCAGTGCTCAAGGTAAATTGTTGCCTTCCACCACACCACGATGGCCATGGAGACTGTGCAGCACCATTTCACAAAGGAAAATGCCTTGGACACGGGGATATGCTGCAGTTCCCTCCCAACAGCAGCGCTTCAGTCCTGATCGTACTGCTCAGACATCTGACACACGTGGAGTAACATAAATACCAGGGTATCCTAATTTCTCCTCATACCCATTTTCAGAGTTCTTTGGGAATGCCAGGAAATGGGAAAGGACAGGAATAGCAGATAAGGCTGCAGCCTCAGAGCTGTTCCTGGTTCCAGAAATGTGCAGCTTGTACCAATGGCTGTGATGCTATTTGGGATGCCAGCCATAACTTTCTACTTTATTTCCCAGGATTATGGAAAAAGATGAACTTAAGGAGAATTTTTGAAATGTGGAGGGTATTGATGTAGCATCCACTGTCAAAACTGTTCCAAACATAAGGAGACGTGTGGATTGAGGTTATACAGGGTGACATTGCTAAGAGGATGTGCAGAGCAGTGCTGGAGTGTGGAAGGATGTGCAGAGCAGAGTGTGGAGCAGTACTGGGAGTGAGGAAATGGCTTAGATCCTCCTACGTGAACTTCCATTGAATCATCGTAGAATTCCAGAGTAGTGTGGGTTGGAATGGACCTTAAAACTCATCCAGTTCCACCCTCTGCCATGGGCAGGGACACCTTCCTCTATCCCAGGGTGCTCCAAGCCCTGTCCAACCTGGCCTTGAAAACTTCCAGGTATGAAGCATTCGCATCTTTGCAGGGAAACCTGTGCTGGAGCCTCACCACCTCATAGGAACAAATCTCTTCCCAATATCTCATCTAAACCTGTCCTCCTTCAGTTCGAAGCCTTTCCCCCTATTCCTGTCCCTCCAGACCCTTGTCCCAAGTCCCTCTCCAGCTCTTTGGAGCCCCTTTAGGCACTGGAAGGGGCTTGAAGGTCTCCCCAGAGCCTTCCCTTTAGCACACTGAACACCCCCAGCTCTCCCAGCCCAGCTCCAGAGCAGAAGGGCTCTGGCTCTTGGAGCATCTTTGTGGCCTCCTCAGGAGTTGCTCCAGCAGCTCCATGTCCTTTCACTGTTGAGGACCTCAGGGCTGGAGGCAGCTCTGCAGGGGGAGTCTCACCAGAGCAGAGCAGAGGGGCAGAATCCTCTCCCTTGACTTGTCCATGCTTTTTATGATGCAGCCAGGACCTGGGTGGCTTTCTGGGGCCTTTGCACATTGCAGGTCAGTATAAAAAGAAGGTGGAGTTAGGGGGAGAGGAGGAGGAGGGGAAAGAGAAGAGTTGGAGGGGATGCACAATTACAAGCTGAAGTCATTGAAACTTGTGACTGCCATTTAGAAGTTGTACTGGGAACAAAGGGGAGAAAAGACTGCTAAAGAGATTTACGAAAGGAGCAAGCTCACATTTTAATACTGCAACAGTGTGTGTCATGTAAATATTTGAATAAATCTTTTAATCGGCTTTTCCTTCTGCTATGGTGTAGAAATACAAAAAACCCCACAGGCTCCACTTATTTCTTTCACACAACATTTGTAAATGCACACAAGAAGAGATTGTGTTATGATGATGTTTGAAGAACAACAGCTATTAGTGTGTTATGGTGTTATGTACCATTTCTTGCTAATGTTAGTGAGTCAAGGAAAAAACAAACAAATGCACAACAGCAAAAAAAAATTACTCTGTTGTGTTTAAGTCTGTAACAGCAATCAGTTGATACCTCTGTGATTCACAAGGGGGAACAAGGGAAACAAGTGAAGAATTATCAGCTGAATTCATCCACTTCATCATCTCAGAAATGTATTCTGAGAAAAAAAAATATAAAAATATTACTATGCACACTTCCTGTTTGATTCTGAGGATTCTAAGCACAGATTTTTCTGTGGCTCAAATGAAAGCCACAGTATGAAAATAATAATGATGATTAAAAATACACAATGTCATTTTCTGAAACACAGTAGGGAAATTTGCCTCAGTCTAAAATTTCAGAAGATAGGAGGAAGCAAGGGGTCAGAAGACATTTTGAAATTCATCCTTCTGTATAAGAACGGAGTTGAACAGCAGCTTTAAAATATCATATTTGAGGGAGCTAGGAAAAAAAATCATTAAAAAAAGATTTTTTTGTTTTTTTGGTTTTTTGGTTTTTTGTCTTTTAAGTTTTGAATGTATTCTTCCTCTTAAATCTGGTAGAGGTAAGAGGAGGAAATTAGGGGTTGGTCATGTGAGCCCTGTTGTCATCAATGGTGATTAAATGCGCTTGCAAATGTTCTTTCTCAAGCTGTGTGTGATGCTCCTCATGGGATGTTTGCTTTTCTTGATCAGATCAAAATGCAGTGTAAGGTCCACTGAGCACTCTGCCCTAAAAAGCCAAAGGAATGGGAAAAGTTTTACACATCACTGAACGAAAGGTTTTCCTTAAAAGAGAGCCACACACAGGAGATGGTGCCCAGGGTATGGAAAAGCCATCCCAGAGGATGGAAAACAGCCCTTAATGAGTCAGAGAGATTAAAGATACAAATAGAAAGAGTTTTGGGTTGACAACTCAACCTGTTTGGCACCATGGGTAGACATGTAGCCTGTAAGAGCTGTCCTCCTTGGCAGGATCTTGGACAAAAGATGGGTGAAGTCTCTGATGGAATGTTTGATGGGACAGAACCTGAGGCCAGCCCTCAAATCCTGCATTACTAAATCCACAGTAGCCAGCAAAGAGCAAGTCAGTGGTGAGGGGTGGACAGAGACCTTTATGAATCAGATTTATTGAAAGTCATTTTATTTTTCTTCTCTTTCTGTACCTATGTCTTTCAAAAAAAAATCAAATCATAAATGACTTTGTATTAGGCACAATGAGTAGAGTTTGCATCCACCTCATATTTGCCTGGAGGTGTCACTGAGGAGAAGAAGATTCTTAAAGGGGAGGAAGAGTAGAAATTCAAAAAGCAGGGGAGGTCAAACCATATAGTTTTTCTTTTTGTTGCTTCATTGTTATTTAGACAGAGGAGGATTTCAGGGTAAAAATAAAACATCTGCACTTATTGTTTGCTGCTTGTTTTATTCTCTTTTTACTCTCTTGTCTCTGAGCTTTCAGAGCAGCCACCAGGCTTAGAAGAGACTCTGAGTCTTAAAACTTTGGGGGTTTTTTTTCCATCTCAGATTAGTCACCATTTTCTGCTGATCAAAGAGGAGAGTTATAATCATTAAAGCTCACTTTTAAACAGCAAAATCATTAGTGGTTTAATAACATGCCATTATTAAAAGATCTCAGTTCCTTTCCTTGTCACAAAGACTTTCAAAGAGCTGTAAGATACATATAAGACCCACTCACTTCAAAAAAGTTTTAAAGATGACCTGAAAAGGAATTTTTTTCATTAAAAAAACAAAAAAAACCGCAAACCAAAAACCACTAAAAACTTTGTAGTAACTAATCATAATATGAAAGTTTTCATTAAGAATTCCTATTTTGTTGCTCATCCTCCCCCTCCGCAACCTCTTTCAGGCTGTGAACAGTTGGAGATGGTATTACAGAGGAGCCTAAGTAAGATGAGAGAAGCAAAGATACTTAATCAGACAAAAAGAAACCTTTTAAAATTATTTCCACTTTGTTATTATCCCTTTAGCTCAAATGCTTGCTAGAAAATTATGGAAATAGATCTTTTGTCTGATCTCAGGTTTAACAAAACTTCTTCCAGTTCTGTGCTATTCCATCTTTTAATTTTAATTGTTGTAACTAAACTGAGGCATAAAACTCCGTCACCTTTACATTTCCCCCTGGATCTTTTCTCCCTTGAAACTTCAATTCCAGCACAGCAGCACAGGTCTGCACACTGGGAAACCTTGTGGCTGCTGCTCTTGATAAGAAAAAGGAACAAGGGGGATTGTCACATCTTCTCTCCTTCCCAAAATAAGGTGATACAATTCTACATTCAAGTGCAAAGAGAAAATAGGAGAAATTGTGGTTCTTTTCTCCAGCAAACTAAAAAATTAATGAATAAAATTTGATTTATGAACGTGCAAAGATATGAGCTTGTATGAAAAAATCAGCTTATTCAGTTGGAAAGGACTCAGAGTCACTGACAAAACTGAAGGAATTAAAATATCAAGCACGTGACATAACTGCATTAAAAAGGAACTCATTAACAACATCAAGTTATTGGTTTGGATCAGAGTGACAGCTACAATCAAAACAATAAAAATAGAATAGGCTTACACAGGTTTGGTGTATGTATGTTCTCAAGTAATGTTGTGAACATGTTTGCTTTTGTGGATACCTTTCCATTAATCAAATATTGCTGAAAATAAAATTGGATGAGTATAATAATATCCAGTCTTATATAGATACCTGAAAGTGGGCTGTATTTGGGCCCAAACAAAGTTGCATTCAGAGAAAAAAACAGGTACTGATAGCAGTGATAAAGGATGTATGTTTTGATAACAATCCTTTGTGAACGAGCTGGCAAAGTGAACACTGGCAGTGTTGTTAGAATAGCTCAGAATTGGTGCTCTGGGGTTTGGTGTTACAGCAGTATTGCCCAGAGAATAAAAAGCTAACTAGAGTGATACTGATGAAGCATCAACTCAAGTGAGCTTTTTTCTTATGCAATGTGTGCCTCATAATGGATTTCATATATTGCTACTAAGAGGAACAATATTTGGGTAGTGTCAGTAAGTATGGGGAAAAAATCAGTAGGAATACAAAAGCACTGATGAAGTCACAAGACAGCTGTGGTTTGTAAAAAGAAAAAAATAAAAAAATTAAAAAAAAAAAAAGAAAAAAAAAGAAAAAAGCTTGTAAGTCAGTAAAACTTTTCTTCGCTTATCAAAAGTTTGGACCATGCTGGCAGTGCCGTGCCTCTCTCACCGGGCTCAGGTTCTCCTGGAGGACTCAGCTGTCAAACCACAGCATCTTCATTACCCAAACCAGCCTTGCCGGGTGCTTTTGGTCCCTGAACATCAGAACTGTCTCAGCAAACCAGGCTGAGCTCATGAGCAATGGCCTGGGGCCGTTCACAGCTGGTCCAACGCGTCCTCCCCTGAGCTTTGCCCTCTCCCTGTGTGATTGCTGGAGTTACTCTGCTGCCTGTCCTCAGATCCCTTGCCTTCAGTCCTTCACCAATTGTGCTTCTGCTCAAAATGCTCATCTTTTACTGAAATTACTGTGGATCTATGAATTAGAATTTGGTTTTTTTTGAAGGAGACTCAGGAAATGGACATGTTATTCTCCCTGGAATGGAAGTCTTGAAGTACTTTTTTTTTTTTTTTCCTATGTAACTGAGATGTCCAGGCAAAAGCTACATGATTTAAATTACCCTAGCAGTGATTTTCTTCAAGTTGAAAGCAATTAAGCTGGAGAAAATTGAGGCCACTTTGTTTCTGAATGAGAATATAAATGGGAGTTTAAGGCTCCATAATGCATGGACATTATGTTCATGTCCATTTGAAGTCTCCTTTTATTTTTTTTTTATTTTTTTTTTTTTTATTACCTGATTGTCTTATTATCTAACCAGCTTCTGTAAGGTCATTTATGTTAAAGACAGGTTCTGATATGAATTGGAGCACTGCAAGAGTGGAAGAGTAGAACTGAAAATATAGCTGCTTAGGATCTTTCTTTAAGATGTACTTGTATTGTTCTGGGTTTTAAAATATCTGTGTACATATATATATATATATAAAGAGAGAGAGATATTTTTAATTGTTTTTCTGTAAAATGAACAAAATGAAAACGGGAACAAAAAGTTCGTGTTTACCACAGATAGTGTATCATGATGTTTCCATATCTGTGTTCCTAGCGCAGCCCATATATTTCTTGTGGTTTTTTTTAACTGAGTCACAGTATTGCAGTTGTGCAAAATTGTGTAAACCATGAATTTTCTAATAAGCTCTTGTCAAGCCATTCTTTTCCTTCTTCCCACAAGATAAATAACTGCCTGTGTAGATGCCGTGTTTGAAGTATAAAAACACTAAATCATGGAATATTCTGGGTTGGAAGGGACCCAAAAGGATCATTGAGTCCATTACTCTTGCTCTGGATTAACCAGAACCACCCAGAGTAACCAAAATGATGAATTCAGTCAATTCAGTTAATTCATCAGCAGTATGATGATATCATCCTGATGGAGCTGCTGTTTTCTCAGGGCTGATTACATGGATGGTGATTTTTTTTAAAAATTGATTTTTCAATTTTTTTTCCCTGAGGTTTCTTGCATGTCAGTGCCCTCATTGCTATGCTCAGTAGAGTCAACTTGGCCTGCTGGAGCTCAGCTGCAATGTGACCCCTTTTGGTGGAAGATAGAGAACATTTGGAGAAAATCCGGAGATATTATTAAGAAATAAAAGATGTAAAAACCCCATGACCTGTGTAAAACTTGCAGGAACCATGGTAGCCTATTCTAGAAGAGAAAATCCATACTACTTCTTATAAAAGATGAGTAAAATAACAAGGGAGATTATAATTCTTATTAAAGAAAGATCAGGAAAAGTAATTTTAATTAGCAGACACTGGTAAATAGAGGGAAAATTTTCAAGTCTGAGGAGACTTTAGCACACAACTCGTATAATATAAGTTGGAGTCTGTCATTAGGGACTTTCAGGACTGTCTGTCTGGCAGGGATATTTAGCCTTGCATTTCCCATCCTCAATAAGAGAGGATGTGTATGTGTGCAGGTCTATAAGCTTATAATGTCAAAGAACAGTATGCCAGAAGAGTAAATGTCAATAAATCTATTTACTAACATTTCAGTGCTGCTATTTAAAAAGTATGGCTGAATCACTACCGAAGTAACCCTTTGTTTTGTTTGTCCAGTTGAAGGAATTAGAGAGATTCTAAGGAAAATGGGTCAATATATAATTTTTAGGATGTTTTATTTTTTTCTTGTAGAGGTGATAGGATTTTCTTTAGATGAAACTGAAAACTGGTTTTAAAGGGATTTTGATACCAAAAATTTATTATGGAACACATATAAAAGTTCCTACTCACAGGCTGCATCCTTGCTTTTTAGGAATTGCCTCGATTTGAGTGATTGAATTGTAAATTTTAAAGTCGTGTTTAGTTTTGTGTTCATAAAGCAGCACGAGCAGCTTTCTCACGTTGTGGCTGAGAAGGCAAATTGCTGCTTTGGATGGAGGTTATGGACACTGAGGGTGAGGAACAGCTTTTCTTTAGAGATGAGTGTTTCCAACTTGCTGACACAATTTCTTTGTTGTGTTTGATCAGCCACGGAGCTGTTAAATAAGCTGTCCAAAGTTATCTATTGAAACACACAACTGTGTCAACCCACAGTGGAAGGAGAATCAATTTCTGCTTTACCATCCTGAAAACGCTACCAAAAGTCCTCAAAGTGTGGGAGCACTGGCTCTCTCTTGTTTTTGAAATAAATATACTCCGTGCTAGAAACTTGTAAACCTTTTAAAGTTTGCTCATTACCACTTAGCTGCAGCTAGTTGGTTCATTTTCACACACAAACATGTTAATATGCACACAAAAAAGTTGGTCCAAATTTGCAGTTGGCCTCAGTCTCGGTGTTTCTAAGGAACAGAATTTAGGAGTTTGGGCAGGGTCCAGACTGGCACTTGAAAACATGTTTACCTTGAATCAGTGGGTAATTAGCTCACTGAGGATGCAAACATTTAGCATAGAGAAGTCTAGTAAAAGGCCATCAAGTTAAAAAATAATCTCCTAGACTTTGCTTCATTGTGTTTAGATCATTTTTATTCATTAGGATGTGACCAGCAAATCCACAAACCCCAAACCAAAATACTCAGGGATCCATATTTAACAGATGTTAAATGAAAACACCCTATTAATGTAGGATATTTGAAACTCACTGCCTTTTTTACATGCTGAGAAACCAGCACTTGCTCTCTTAGAGCTTTGTGAGTTTTACAAACACACAGTTTTGCTGAGAGACTCCTCCAGCCCCAGGAATTGCACAGCACCACCCCTTGGCTGTTCTCCTCCAGCAGAATGGAAATGCACTGTACTTTCTGCTGGCACAGCTCCTCTGGCTGAGCATAAGGAGAGGAGAATAAGCAAGCTGCATTCCCAACAGGGATTACACTGCCTTCAACAGAAAATCAGACCTCTAACCAAAATATTTAAATTGGAACAGAAATTGGTTGACTACACCAAGCCAAGCACTTGTTTGGATTCCTGAGTGTCTGACATGGTTTAGTGATGTGAAAACAGTGCATCTTCTGAAAGTTCAAGGATTTATTTGTTTGTTTTTTATATATGAATCTCCTTGTTAAATTACTGTTCTGTTACTTGTCACATAGAGTTTTCTGAATGTAGTAATACTTTAGTAGGTCACAATACTTTGGTGTATGCAGCTGTCACTTCAAAAAAATTGATATATATTGTAACATTTTCAAAAGTGAAATCTTAATATCGGAATTTGCATGCATGTTGAAACATTCAATATGCTGGCAACTTTATTTTGAAAGGTTTGAATGCCCACAGGTCATACCCAATTCAGGGAACAGCTGAGACTGTTCAGTTGCTGAAGTGAGCAACTTATATAATACGTGTGTGGGTGTGGGGGGGTGTGTATGTGTGTGTGTGTATGATTTCCAAGACTTTAGGAGAGGACTCCTGTCTTCTGCTGGTGAATTATTGTAGCCCAGTGTTCTACAAGACACTGCTGTTTATGTATTTTTAACATAATTATACATATATAAAAAATAATATTTGATGAGGCTCCTGTGTTCTCAGGCAGAAGTTCTGGCTGTGTTCAACTGTCCGTGATTTGGGATGAGGTTTTGAAAATATAATGTCTTGGTGCCACAGACAGAATCAGGCTTTGCAACATCAGGCTTAAGTTGAGCAGCCATAATTACTGGGTAGGCTTGAAATTCTGGTTTGAATTCTCAGGGAGATTCACTTCATTTAAGCTTGGGAGGATTTTGTTGAGAAGAATTCATTCATGTCTGGGAAGCAGTCGGAGACAGAGGTGTGAACACTGGTAAGTGCCTGTTGGAGATGAGCAGATTTGCATTCCAAGCAGGATTTGAGCAAAATGCGTCTCTGTCCAAGGGTGTGAGGCATCACATTATGTAAGGAAGCAGCAGTCACTCTTCAGAGCACGAGGAGGGTGTCTTGAAATAACAATCAGCATGGATGTAATCAAAGAATTTTGATTGCTCATATCATGGGATAATTTAGAGCAACGCAGGAATGGTAATGCTTGCTAGCATTTAAATGTTTGGATTTGCCCTTGTAACATTTTTATGTGGGTTTTTTTGTTTGCTTTTTTTTGTTGTTTTTGTTTTTTGGTTTTTGTTTTGGTTTTGTTGGGGTTTTTTTTGTTTGTTCTTATTTATCTCACAGTCTAGAGATAAGTTACATAGATCCTCACCTGCTCTACCTTTTCCAGTTTGTATGGCAAAGGAGTAGAGATTAGAGGTAGAAGTTGAGGGTTTGCCTATTTTATCACATTCTTTGAAGGCAGAATAAACGAGCCTGTTACATTCCACAAGCAGGTTTTGTCTAAATTTCATAATACATATTTTTCAGAGTGGAGATTCCATGAACTGTACGTTTTTTGCCTCTGTCAGCTGAAGATTATTGTCTCTAATGATGCTCTGAGCTGGCATGGAAAATGGTTTATTTGCCTCTTCTTGCAGTGACATTTTAGCTACTTCAGGACAACTAACAGAAACTTCTTTTAATCTAGACTAAGAAAACTCACTTCTTGCAACTTTTTTTTTTTTCCCATATATTCCCCATCACCAACACCTCCTTTATCCAAACTTCTGATTTTTCAGTTGCTGCACTCTAGATAGTCTCCATTTGGTCTCCATTTTCCTGGAAAGCTGAGGGAAGGAGGAAAGTTTGTTTGCTTCCTCTTGTAAACACTTCAGTGTAATACTCGCTATTTTTCTGGAGTTTTTCCTTAGCGCTGTGGTAGAACTCACTTGGGTCTAGATTCTGGGTCAGGTGTTACCTTGGTAAAAGTGATTTAATGATTTTGATTTCCCTCTTCCTGTTACATTTGTTTTGCTCCTGTTCTTTCTGTGCCCTTCCAGCTGTCCCTCCCTTCCAGCTGTCCCTCCCTTCCAGCTGTCACTGCCTCACCTTTCAGGTCCTTCCCTGAAGTGCTCTTGTGGCTCCAGGTGCTCCCTGTCTTGTATCTGTGTAAATGGTTCGCTAATCATTATAAAGAGGGGATTAAAAGGGGGATTTTGCACAGGGGAAGCCATTGAGTTGGTTCAGCTTCTGTTGAAATCACATTGTGAGACAGCTCTTGCCATACATCCTGCTCAACTACATCCTATTCCAGCTGGAACAGTGGGATATCTAATTCGCTTCTCTGTCTTCCTTGTCACGCCTTACTTTTTTGGTGCTGTTTTTTAAAGCAAGATGTGCCCTTTGGCACGTTGCTGATTATTCCAAAAGATAGTTTTCTGCTTCCCAGCAGAACTTCAGAAAATTCTTTCTACTCTGTTTCCATGTTTTAAAGTGGCATTGGAAGGTACAGAGGGACACAGCTGCCAGATTGTGGGGAGTGTGAACTCCTGTCTGTCATCACCTCCATGTTACACGACTTAGAGGAGGGTGAAGTTGGCAGCAGTTGCCTCTCAGCACAATAATGTGTGAGCTGGCTTTTGACCCTTCTTTAAAAGGGAAAAGAAAAACCAAAAAAACCCCACATACAGGATAAGACTGTTGTAGCAGAAGTACAGATGCTGAGAGATTGAATGCAAAAGCTTTCTGACAAGAGATTTGTTATTGTAAATAACCCACACACAGACCACAGGACTGGATAAGGAGATTCATCCCTTTCATCTCATGTTCTCCTTAGAGATATGGCTGTGCAGGATCTGCTTCCCTCTTCCCAGTTACTAACAGGAAATATTACTTGACTAAACTCCATTAGTAGTTTTCAGAAACATCAGCCTCAGAAATATATCCATTTAGTCTGTAGCTTGTTAATCAAGTCTCTGTTCATCTGTCCATACAAGCCATAAAGTTCTGCAGTGAACATCTAATTCTAATTAACATCATGGGCCAGTTACAAGGCGTGAGCAGTAACACATCCACCAGCGAGTGCTCTGTGCTCGCTGACAGTGCAGCTTTCACCAGATGGGGCCCTCGGTGCCTCCCGTGCCCCACGGCGCTTTCTGGCCTCTGTCAGCTGGTGCTTTTGCTTTCTGTGAGATCGTTACTGCTAAATGTTTTGGGGTTTTTTATTGCCCAAAGACCAATGAGCTGTATCACCTTGAAGGCATCAGCTTCAACAGATGAAGGCAGCAGGTGATGCTGCAGATGAAATGTTAAGATTTTAATGTAAAGTTTGGCTTGCATTCCAGGATAGCAAGAATACAATTAAATTATATAATAAAATAGAATTAAAAATGGCAACAGCAAAGTGATCATGTTTTCACTGCAGGCACTCACAGGCAAGCTCCAGTCATCTCTCACAATGTGCTGCTCTTAATTACACTTTTCTTCATTTCTTTTTAAAGTCTGCTCAGTTGTTAGATCACTCTAAATATGGAGTGGATGCATGTTGTGGTGTTTGGTTCAAGACGTATGACTCAGGCCTAACAAACTCACCAGTTTACAGGGCTGCAGGAGGGTGTGAGAAGTCAAAGCCTGAAGTACCACAGCTGGATTGAAGTCACTGACATCAGGGCAGTCGTCTTGTGGGGCAAATATTGTCCTGGAGACCACGGAAGTGCCTTGTGGACGGTGCTGTGGCTCGGCTGCCTGAATGTATCCACACCTCACACCTCAGTGAGCCGCCAGCAGCCTGCTCCACTTCTGGCTCAGGTCTGACCTGTAGGCTCCTGCAAAGTAGGGCTCTGAATTTCAGAAATCCAGGTGCCCTTAGCACCTGCAAGGACAAACTGGGATTTCAGTCAGCTGACAGTTTCTTTTCTTTCTCGTTAGAGAAATACAGTGGTGATGTGTATATTGACACTTTTCCTTTTGCCTCGGTGGCTCCAACCTCCGCTTGTTAAAAAGTTGCGCACAAGTTTGGGCATTTTCATTCAAGTTAATGTATGGAAAAGGAGCTGTGGGACTGACTGCAATGCATAATAAGCTACAGAGAGCAAACCAGAGGAACAGCTGCTGCCAAAAAATCTCCAGAAAATTCTGCAATCAGCCCCTGCAACTGATTGAGAATGTTGCAGGGAAAAAAAAAAAAAAAAAAAAAAGTTCCTGGATTTTAATGTTCCAAGTAGCACAACTAAACAAATACAACATGGATTATCCTCTAATATATTAAATGGCAAATGTTATATTGCAGAAAGATAAGGGTTGAAATCCCAGGCAGAAATGCAAACCTACTTGCTTACACATACGAAAGATTGTACACCTCAGCTGCTGTTCAACATCTGTGCCCTGAAGGTAATGAGATAAACACATGATGAACAGCGTGTAAATATCTGGCAATTAATACACCTGGAGGTGTGGGAAGGGACACACAAAGCTGAAATCCAGTTACTGGGGCTGGACCACAGATAAAGGACAGTATAGCTAGCACTCAAATAATTACTCCAAAATTTAGATGAGGTGCAATCACAAGAATTTTGCCTGAGTCAGTGCCTGATCTGTGGGTTTTGTGTTTGTTGCACTGGCTTGCTACCAGCCAGCTGCAGAAGTTTTTGGGTTGCATTTGAGGGTTTGTAAAAGGTGAATGGGAAAAGTAATCTCATACATTGACTATTGCACCACACATAGATGAGATTTTGTAAGAGCTGCCTCAGAGGTGCAGTTTTCCGCTGGGAGAAAAAGAATTGCACCTACAAATAAACCCCTAGAGGTATTACTAAAAGTATCCTTTATAGATACACCCCCCACACTGTTCTCTTTGTATTTCATTTTAGTAATTCTGAGGCCTGGAATATACACAGTTTGATTGCAGTTTTTGTAACTCCTTTCTATTTATCACTCTCACATTCAAATGCACCTTAAATGCTCAGCTGAATAAATACAATGCAGATTACTGCTTGATATATTAAATGCCAAATACTATCTTGCCAACAGCCAAACATCTATTTATGTTTTGGCTTGCCTCCATATTCACACATACTGGGGCTTAATGATGGGTATTTTATTCTACCATGATATTTCTCTGCATTGATGTTCCAGGGGAAAAGAGACCATAAAAAAGGATGTGAACTTCACAGTTACAGAGCCTTCTCTATGATCAAGTTTAAGTGGATGGGTTTTAATGTCTGGAGGCTATTGCTTCTCTCTTCAATTTTGAATCACATTGGAAAGCTGTAGAAGGGAAAGTACAATTTAGTGCTTAAAATGAGTACGGACAGACGTGGAAAAGACAATATGAAATGCCAGGTTGTAGGAAGGGCAGTAAAAATAATCTGAGGTCAGACAAGCAGATACAATTCAAAGTGCAAAGGGAGAAAATTGGGTGATAGGGGACAAAAGTGTACAAAGAGTGGACAAACTTTATTGGGGAAAAAATAGGAAGAGAAAAAGGAAAGGAGGAACAAAGATAAGAAAGCTTCAGAATGAAGAACTTCATTAGGTTGTTGCAGACATGGGGAGGCATTAGAAAAAAGAAAAGCTGTGATCCTGCACATTCATATAAATTCCTGCAATCTGTGGATGGTTCCCAGGGCCCAGGTTTAGTTTTGATTTACAGGTGTTAAGGTGAGTTGGCCGCAGTTTGAACCCCGTCTGTCTGCTCTGGAGAACCCTCTCCAGGATGGCCAGTCAGCACCTCCCTGAGTGCACAATTCCATTTCTTTGTGCTTTTTTACCTGCATTTTCCTCGTTACCAGTAAAGTACCACTGTAAAATCAGATAATGAAGTCTTGCAGACCTCTTAGAATAAAAAATATGACAGCTAATAATAACTAGGGGCACCTGGGCTGTATTTTCTCCTCAGCATGTGGTGGGTTTGAGAGCTCATATTAGGTTTGCCATGGATGAGAAAGATAATTTAGCCATTTTCTATCTGCTGAAGGAGAAATAGTAGAGATAGAAGAGCTGTGACAGTAGCTTTCCTATGTTTATGAAGTTGTAGGTTCTGTCTTACTGTCAGGTAAGTCATTACATGCAGTTACAAAATGTGCATGTATTAAATAATCCTGGGTAGCATTTCCAGTCTTCCAAGCAGCTCGAAAGCAACTCTGATCCTACTTAAATGACATTTTTACTCAATGTCTTCCTACATGCAGTCACACAGACAGATTATATGTTCCTAAATGTGCACCTCTCTGAACAGCCAAAGGAAAATGAAAGGAATATATTTCTGTGGTGGGAAAATAACTGCTCTAGTGCTGTGACACAAATCTCCATTTGTTAACTGTCTATGGTTGAATTACATTTCAATTTAAGTAACCTACTTTTGTTTAGATAAAGAGAAAATTGGAGCCATGAATGGGCCACTTCACATAAAGCAGAATTAAACAAATTGTAGAAGTGTCAATTTTCCCTTACTCTTGGACAGGACCCAATTTTTTCTTGATGAGACCAGACCTACCTTTTCACATCTGGTGTCCTGCTGGTGCTTTATTTTGCTGTTGTGATACTGCAGAGAAACAGAGCTCCTAATCTGCAGTTTGAGATCCACAGGTGTTGATGGGCAGCTTTTGCCACTGCAGTGTAGTATGGATTTCTGCAAATGGTAAGAAAACCCCGAGATGAAGATTGCAGAATCTTTCTTTTCTAAGCAGAGACCTTACAGGTTTTGGAGATGATACTGTTTTTCAGTATTATGAGTAATGAGTGTCACTGTCAGTGCCAAACCTCTGGGGAGAGATGTTTCGATTTGGGCTGGGAGAGATTGGGGAGATAAGAAATTGTACTTAACACTTCTCAGTCACTGCTTGTTTGCAACCAAAATGAGGAAAATGAGAGTGCTCCAGCCCTTTTTACATCAATGCCCCTGACTCCAGAAACCAGCACCGCCACGGAGCAGATATTTTCTGGGAAGCTGCACACAGGGAGTGCCAGCCCCTGTGAATTATGGAAGAGAAGGAAAGGTAAATTGGCTGTCAGTGTGCTCAGCAGCCCCTTTAGCCAGGGTAGCCCTGGCACTCAGTCGAGCCCTAATGGTGTTCTGTGTGCAGTGCTGAGCTCAGACATGGTTTCCATATTTTTTGTACCTCTCTGTGAAAGTAAATAGTATCATTTAAACCCAGTGCCATCTGAAGGGCTGAACAAACTCACGCTGGGGATGCTGAGCTCAGCCTCGAGCTTCGGGGGATATCCATGGCCTGTATTTTCTGCTTCCCCCATTTCCCTAATCTGATTATCAGGCAAACTGTTATTTAAATTTCAGGATCCATATCCATGGAAGGTACCTGGACAGGAATTCTGCTATAAAAACGGGAAAAAGGGAAAGCTGCAGAAGTTTTATCTGGGAGGTGAATCCTACTAACCCATTCTGATTTCCTGCAGATACACATTTTACCATGTCTGTGGCTATATATTATTTTCCTAAGTAGAAGGCCTCATGAAAATTTAGGCATCTATAAATTACTTCATTCATTTAATAGCAAACAAGAAGACTTAAAACCTGGAAAATTCCCAGCGGAGAACCCTTCCTGTGTTGCTGCTGGGTTTAGACATGGCTTAGAAGGTCGTTACAGTTCTGGTTTAAGTGATTTTTTAACTCTTATTTTCTGTTTCTAACACCCTTCTCCTTCATAATAAATAGAGCAAAGGTCATGCTACAGCTCTGTTGGCACCAGGAGTGTTTTGGAGGACACTTGTCAGAGGTCACTGGCTGACTATGCCCTGGCCTCTGTAGGTGAAGGTGTCTCTGTTGTATATTTCACATGGTACGGTTTAAAGGAAAAAAAAATCGTACACAGAATTAGTTTTAAGTCTTCCCTAATTGTATTTTTAATCATAAGATTGGTGACATTTACCTTTCATTGTGTCATTTTATTTCTCATTTTGTGCTTCAAGCGAGTGTTCCCCAAACTCAGTGCTGCTTCAAAATGCTTAATCAAATGAAAATGCTTATTTTCCATCACTGGATTTATAGCTACAGTCATGATAGATTAAAGAAAAAAAAAAAATTAAACAGTTTTGTTATAGAAATGAAGAAATATTTCAAGTCATTATATGCATTTTAAAATTCATTGTGTGTTTAAAATACAGTGAATTTATCTATGTGCAACATGAGCTCTTTTCAAGAATATGCAATTACTCTATATTGAGTGCCAAACTCTAAGATCTCAAAAACAAGCTGAATGAATTAAGCCTTTTATTTCCCAAATGGGGACAGCTGAGACTGCTCAACCTTGCTGGCTTCCAGTCAAGGGGCAGTGCTCTGAAACAGGGAGGTGAGGATGAATATCTAGTTAAGGAACTAAGTGGTAATGGGGAAAAATAGATGGATAAAGAGACTTATAGAAAAGGTGGGAATTTAGGGAAAAAAAATAGAATGAGTCTTGTTTTACCCTGGTCATAGATATAAAGAAAGAATACAAAGAAATTTCAATATTAAAAAACCCCAAACTTGTGTAAGTGGAGCAATCTCAGTCTTTAACTTAATCCTACAAGTGTTCAACACTCTTGGGAAACAGTGGTACACCTATTACTAGTATTTAAATCGGAATAACTATATTTTGAAAGGAATTTACTATAACCAGGGATGTGACAGTGGGTTGGTGGGAGAACCCGCAGAGAGCACGTGCATCTGTCTCTCATAGCAAGGGCACGTCCTTGAAAACTGAACTGTGCATCCTGCATGCAAAAACCAATGGGATCTCACCAAAAATAAAAACAAGAACCTATGAGTACAAGGCTGCTCAGCTGCAAAATCTAAGTCCCTTGCAGAGAATGATTTATACAGAAATATGTCTGGGAAAAGGTGAAACCAAAGAACCCACATCACTGTGTTGATAAAATGAGGCATCTTGCCTTGATTACAGCTGCTGCCACTGTGGCTCTGTGGTATTGCCTGTGGCAGAGGCCAAAAACCTTGACCAGAAATGAAGAGGTTTCATGAACCTTACCAAAACTCAGTTTTTACCAAGTTTCCTGTACCTGTGTTCAGCAGAAGCCAGAACTGAGCACTGTGGTTGTAAATTCTCAGGGTGTGTCACAGCTGCACAGAGTCCTCCTCATCTTCTGTAGTGCATCAGCTTAATTCTGCCTGAGCCAAGTGATGTTATTTTGAGGTTTTATACTCAATAGAGTTATAAATTATTTTATGTCAATGCAGGGCTTGGGAAATGAAAGCAAATATTTGCTGTACCTGGCAAACAAGGCAATGCCAATACGTCTCTGTCGCACGATGATGTGTTTGAGCTCTGGGCACGCTGCCTGCTCGGTGTTTAGTAAAGACCCAGCTATAAACAGATGGGTAAGGCACAGGTGTAAGAGCTAGAAAAACACTGAGTTTTCTTCCTGTTTTTATACTTGTCAGTTTTGTGAGCTCACTGCTCTTCACTTCAACCTCCCCACCTCTAAAAATACCATCCTGTCTCTGAGTGCTTTGAGAAGGATGACAATTAATGAGTATTTGTTACGAATGACTGATTAGTGACGGGATTTCTATTAGGAAAACCTGAAAAGAGGCTTAATAAATATCATCCTTTTCAGTCCTTTTACCCTCTGAATTTCTTAGCTTTTTTGGATCACTGACTTTGTTATGTGACATTAGAGAAGGCATTTGAAAAACAACTGCTAATAAAGCACATGTGTATTCTGCTCTTATGGCTTCCATTTCTGCACTTCAAACACAATGTGTTCCCATTCAAACTGAAACAGATTAATGAACATCTCACTGATGTCCAGTGATCTGTTATGCGCATGGAAGAGCTTTGTGTCCAATTATTTACTTCTATAAATAGCTGGTGTTTTCATAAATGTGTGATGGCAGTGTGCAGTTTAAAACTTACTGAGCACGGATTTGAAGCAGCTTATCTGTTTCTGGGTATGAGGATAGCTGGATATCCTTAACAGATTAGGAAACCACAAAATAAACACTATGGCTACTGCCATTCTGAGCTGCTTCCTTCCATGTAGGCTATTCCTAAGTGTGAGGAGAGCATTTTCCATAAGGAATAACCTGATATCTGGGATTTCTAGCATCAAAATGGGTTGGGCTTTTTTTTTTTTTTTGTTTACAAAGAAAGTTTGATCATTTTTTTGTCTCTAGTGTGTCAAAAGTAGAGCTGATAGGGAGAACTTTTTGTGTCCTGCAAAATATTTTCTGTTCTATTTTGAGGTGAGCCTGGGAACTTTCACAGTTACCATGAAAAAGGAAACATCTTGGGAAAGCTATGGCCACAGGAGATCCTCATATGTCTGGTACTTGCAAGTTCAAGATTCTCCACTCCTCCAACACATCAGACAAGTGTTTAGGCACCAAATACTATCTTTTTTAAGCTTTTTATCAATGTGTAGATAAATAATTTTCATAAGAGCTGAAAAAATTTTTGTCTCACTCATGCCTGGTTTTATTGCTTTATGTTCTCTCTTCTGTTTTAAATAGTAATAGAAAGCAGAAAAGTTTCAAAAGGAAATGTTGGGCCAGGTTCTCTGACGTGGAAGTAGGAACATGGAGATTTGAAGAACTCGTCTAATCAGCAACAGATTTATCCCAGCCCTTGGTGTGTCTGGTACACTCTGCTGCCCTCTTACCAGAAAATTTTATGTGATGATGAAATCACTGTTTGATAAAACATTCAACCAAAATTCCTAATGCACAGTAATTTAATCACTAAACCAAAGAAATGTCCCACTCTCCCCAGTAAATGCTTCTTTTTGATTGAATTTTTCCTCACCTTTGGAACTATCCCTAGATTTTCAGCTGTTATTTAGATACTGAGGTGAGTGCTGCCTTTTCCTAGACATGTTCAATATCACAATGCTCACATGGCAATTTATTTCCTGTTTACAGCTGTCTGATGTTTGCAGATTAGATGTTCCAGCCTGGGCTTTGAGTGGCAGAGTTTGGGAGCATATGTTGAACATACCCTGACTTATTTAATTGAGTTCAACTCATAGCACGGCCTCAATTACTAGTTTAATAAAGAAGAGGAAGAAGAAAAGAAAAAAAAAGAAAAAAAAGAAAAAAAAAAAAGAAAAAAAAAAAAGAAAAGGAACCAAATAATAACAGAAAGGATGGAGTTTTGCATTATAATTGAGTGGTGCTTCTGTGGATCCTGGTTCAGAGTGCTTGGGGTTCATCACTTGTGTGGTGAGATATTAACTGACTTCGCAGGGATGAGGTGAGGACAGGATCTCAGTGATGTTGAGACTCGGGAAGCAAGCAGGCAATCAGGATTTCCAAAAGGAACTGAATCCCAGGGGTTTATCCTTTCTATTGCCGTAGGTTTCACAGGGATTTGGGCACATCTGATCTGCTGTGCTGATTGTCACCGCTGCTGTCTCCCCATTATGCTTTGACAAGTAAGCACCTTCCTTGCCAGGCACCATCAAGGAGCAGGTTAAATCAAGCAATTACTGCTTGCTGAACACAGGAACAGCTTTTAAGGAATATAAAGTAGTATCCTTACCACTCTTCAATTTTCCCTCTTTTGGAATAAAACATGAAAAGACCAGGAGCAGATCTTTTAATAAAGTAAGAGAGGAAACGACTGCTCTGCAGCAGGTGGTGTCTGTGTGTCCCAACCCAAGCCATCTTCTGCCTCTTCTCAGGGAGCAGTGAGGAATGTGAGTGATTACAAACCGTGCTGCAGGTTGCAAGATTATTCACTGGGGGTGTGTCAGAGGAGGACAATTATGTTGCAACAAAGTGAGGGGAAGAAAGCCCCAAGTTAATCTGCGCTCCCTTCACCTCAGGCTGGTCAGAGTAAATTAACTGCTGCTTCAGGTGATATGCAAAGTAGATATTTATTATAATTCTGACATCAGAAAAAAATAATGTAAAAAATATGTTTTGTTAATGATGCCTGTATACTGGTACCTTTATTCTGTAAAAAATACAGCAAGCAAGCAAGCAAGCAAACAGGCGGTGCCCTGCTCCCCTCCAAATCCCACAAGGCCGTTTGCTGATCCACTCTGCGCTCGTGTCAGTGTGTATCAATTCTGTCTTAAAATAAAGAAGTTAAGCCTTCCTGACAGGTAGGCACACCATGATATGCTTTCAGACGTGGAGGGCTGTCTGCTGCAAAGGGAATCTTCTCCTCAGACTGCATCAGCTGCTTTAATAAAAGCATCTCCATCGATACCTCTTGGGCTGCACGTGCAGCTCCCTTCCTTGTGGAGGTTCACTCAGCACGAGATATCATGTACTCAGCATTTATATTGGGGTTTATATCGTTTCTTCTTCTCCTAAAATGAGATAATTAGTTAATTAATAAAACTAATAAATTAATCAGCTCTAAAGTGCAACTGTACTCCTTGCTATGTGCCTGGCAGCCTGGAGACTTGGGGAGCAGTGCTATTTTGAGCAAGGAATAAGTGATTTAGTGACCACTGATGTGATCAAAAGCCTGTGAGACTGAGTGGCGTGAATCATAAATATGTTAGAATTCCATTTTTCATATAGTATTAATGGCATCAGTCATAAGTTACTTATTTAAGTTCTAAAAGTGTCATAGAATTGATAATAAAATTAGTGAGGTATTGCGGATGGCTCAGCTATCAGTTCATGCTGGCATAATCTAACTGCTTTGCACATTAATTCCTGTACTTGGCCAGAAAAGTATTTTATTTTCTTTTTCCTGAAATTCTTTCTTCATTTTCTTTGCATTTTATTAATTTTCAGGGATTTTCTTCCTATCTAGTTCTATGTGGGGTAGGTTGGCATTTGAAACAGTATTACAGAGATGGTGTTTGTGGCTAGCAGTGTGGTGTAAAAATCCCCCCCTTTTTCTCCTCATTCTGCTTGGAGTTGGGGCTGCTAATACATCTCTGCATTTCTGGTTCTTCAGAAGAGTAATCAGGAAGTAGGTTTTTGTGCTGGCTTCAAAATTGCTTGTGAGATTCCTTCCTTGAGTAAGGAAATCCAGGAACGGGCTCACTGTGCATTGCAGAGGAGAATGTGGGGTGAGGTGGAACCGTGTGTCCCAGCCCACAATAACAGGGTCAGCCCAGGGCAGACCCCGAGTGGAGCAGGGCAGGAGGGCAAGTGCTAAAGTTTCCTTTATTTTTCTAATTTTTTTTTATTTATTTACAATTTGTGACTTTCTGGAATTCTTTCTATGCTGTCGCTCTGTGCTTTTACCCCCAGAGAACAAGGAGGAATCACAGTCTCATAGCAGAAAATGTCTGATTGATATGGATAGATAGATAGATAGGTAGATAGATAAGTAGATAACCCAGTAATCCCCTAAAAAAAATATTTATTTTGTTGCTGCATATCTTGGTGAAATTTTCCCATGGTTTTGTGGGTTCTCTGGAGGAAGCCAGGGAATTTATTTTATTTTGATCTTTGTTTGTTTGATTTCATCTAATCCCTTCATCATTTCTGTAAACAAAGCATAAATTTATGCTGCCACATTTTGCCAACTGCTTTAAAAAAACTATATAAATGGTGTGCTTGGAGCAGAAGTGGATGCTGTGCCTCTGGATCAGCTGACAGCCTCTTTAATCCCACAATTCCCACGTTGCTTCTTGCAGCCCCTTATTTAATTCATTACTTATGTTCACAGCTCTGTAGCAAGTTCAGCGAGTGTATTACAGATACGGCTTTTCTATAAACTGCTTTGTGATGCCAGCACAGGTTTTCACTGTTCTTGAAATGACTCAAACTTCATGTGGAAAATAGCGGCAGATAATTCAGTAAATAAGGGTTATTCGAATGATCCGCTCAAATGGAATGGGAAGTTTCAAACCAACGACTGAAATAAATAAATATATGCATATTTATCACTTTGAGCATCAAAGTACAGAACCTCCATCAATTTACTGTTACACTCCAGTCAGTACCTACATTTTATTACATACCACCTCATACTGAAACTTTTTTGTCTGTGTATTCTTCATGGCACTCAGTAAATCTTTCAGGAAAACTCTATGAAAATATTTCCTAACTAGAGCCGAAAGCAGGACCTCTTTTTGTTAATTACTTGTATAAATTCTCTGCCACAGTAGAAATTTATTAAGTAATGTGGCAGTTCATCGATAGGCTCTCAGTTGGGGAACCTTTGGGCTCTCAGTTGGGGAACCTTTAGAAGTCAAAATGGAAATACTTCTGTTGTTTATATATTTGTGTTACAAATCAGCACTCGTTGGCTTTAAACCCTGAATATATGCACAGTTTTCTAGCAGCTTCATATTAGTTCTAGTAATTAGACACTAATTACTAGTGGTATTATAAATAATACTGCCTTCCCACCAGGCCTAGCTGCTGTAAATTAAAGGTTAAGAGATCAAGAATAGAGGAACAACAGCAAAAGCAATAGAGCCTTCTCCATGGTGGAATAAAACCAATTTTGTTGTCACTTAACTGAAATTGAGTTCTCTTTTGTAGCGCCTTAAGAAAAAAATATCATGAAGATTTAAAGAGTCTGTGATCTCAGAAGAGATAAAATAATGCAAATACAATACTTCCAACATGATTTCAAGTATTGCAATTCTATATAAATCCTGCTTTTGCTTTTTCTTTCTACTAACTTGATAATTTGTTGTCTATGATCTTTGTTTTAGATAAGACTTTTGTTTTGGTTTTGGGTTTTGGTTTGTTGTTGTTTTTGTTTGGGTTTTTTTTGTTTTGTTTTGTTTTTTGGAGTTGATTTTTGGTTGTTTGGGGTTTTTTGTTGTTTTAGTTTTTGGTTTGTTTAAAATAAATTTAATTTGCAAGTACAATTCTGGGGACAAAATTACTTGTTTAGTCAGCAGTTAATGAGGAAACAAAACTGCCTATTTTTACTTACTGCCAAGGTGAGACATGGAATCAGGCAATTCACTTGTTGCTGACATTGAATAATAACATTAAATTCCATTTAGGTGTTGGTAGTAGGGAGATTTGTAGCTCTGAGTCCTGCGCAGAGATGTGCCATCCCTGAGCCCAGTGTGGCCCAGCAGCACCCAAACCAACCCCTCCAGCAGAAAATATTTGATCAGAAATTCGAGATACAGGGCAAGTTCTAATATTCCCTTCAGAACTTATTACCTTACAGAAAACCCCACAAGCATTAACAAAGAGATTCCTAAACAAGAACATCGAAGTGCTGGATGGGAATTTTGCTTTTATTTCATTTTGTGCAGGTATAGTTTGGGTAGAGACATTTTTGCTTGGTGAGCCCTGAGTGCTTCTCATTGCTGTCCACCACTGGAATCATCCATAGAACTGGAGTAATTCCCTACCCTGCAAGGTTTACTGCTTCATCCCAAAGGACAGCCAGCATACAGATCACTTCTGTCCATGGCTGCCAAGCACAGGCTGTCTATTTTCTGTTCTGCACTGTGATAAATAACCATTGGCACAGTTTAAACCAACTTAGGGATTTACTGTGTTAGTAGTGTTTGCTTGTGGAGACCAAATATCAAATGGTTTTGCTTCTCTTTGGCATAAGGTGAGATCATTAGCATGCATAAACTTGATTTAAAGTAACTTTTATGTAAATTAGAATTTATATATGTATTTGAAATATAAATTTCAAGTGTAATTTTGTCAGAATAGTTATTTTGCAGCCTCACTTATTTCCATATCCAAGATCATCTTCAGCTTTGATGCCATTGATCATATTTAATGACTTAAACCTAACCCAGGAGCTTGAGAGCAGGGACACGGACAAATGTACCAGCACAGTTCCTTCCCACAATGCTCCCAGTGTGACTTTTCCTAAGTGCAGCAAAAAAACCCCAAAACTCAAAACCAAAAAAAAAAACCAAAAAAAGCCCAAAAAACCCCAAAACCAACAAAAAACCCCGCAAAAAACCCACCCAACCAATCAACCAAAAAAAAAAACAAAAAACAAACCAACAAACCAAACCAAAAACAAAAGAAATCAAACCAGAACAAGACCAGCCAAAAAAAGCGAATTTTAAAAAATTACAAAAACAAAATGAAGAAAAAACAAAATGAGAAACCAAAAAACACACCAAAACACACCATAGAAAAGGAAGAAAGAATAACCCAGCATCCAGCAGCAGTTCCCACAGCAAACCTGCCAACTTCCAGCAGTGTGCAGTGCTGTGATTTTCAGAGTTTGAAGCATCGCTGCATTTAATAGCCACTGATACATCCTTCCCTGAAGTTGCTGGGAAATAAAATAATCCTCATCCTTTCTGTTGGCTGCTAACTCATCATGACTTCAAATCATCAGTTTCCAGGGTCTGAGGCCTTTGGGGTCTAAGGAGTCCAAATGTAATCCTAGTCTTTCTGCAGGTCTGCCTGCAAAGGAGCCCTGAGATTCCTAAAGCATTCAAACGGTGGGTTTTTGATTATTTAATGTAATCCTACATAATGATGATTATTGTAGCATTTTCTGCATAAGATGGATGAGACAGGTTCTCAAATGCCAGCTATAACTGACATTTAATCTGGTATAGGTCATCAAATACCAAGGTGCAAGAACCGTTTTAATTTATTTTTCCTCATTAATAATACATTTAAAAGAAATTAGTAGTGCAGAAATGTTTGCTTTTTCATTCCTTGCCACTAAGTGGAAAAAGTTGGTTGACGGAAATCGCGTATTTGAAGACAAAGCATCCTGTACTGTGATCGATGCTGGTGGTGCAGAAAACATGATTTTAAATCCCTGACAAACGGAGTGGGCCCATTTTCCACATTTCATAGAGCCAAACACTCCATCCAACCATCATTTCTCAGGCTGGGTTGAAAAGGCCATGTCTCAAATTCTGGGAAGGAAAAGCCCCTGGAGAAGTGAGGCTGTGTTTGGGAAATGATGGCTGGCTGTGTCTAGACAGTCATTTTTAAACAAGGAGTTACTGCTGGTGCTGTCCTGATTTGCTCTAAGGCTGAGCTTAGCTCTAGGACAAAAGTTAAACCTTCCAAACTTCACACTGCTTTAGCCTGAAGCTCCTCAGGCTGCAAGTCAAACACAATTTCAGGATTCTTCTTAATTTCTACCTTTATTGCCCTACAATCACAGAAAAATTAATGAAAACTTTCCCCCTCCCAGCCCCCCCTAAATCCTATTTTAAAAAGTAATTTTCAATATTGTCGCTTTTCAACTCTGGGAAAAGGTTATTTATTAAGTGGAAGAAGCAATAGAGTCTGACTGCACATAATAATATCTTGTGAAAATTAAATACCTTCAGGAAAAGTGCTGCGTTTATTTTCTCTGTGCAAGAGCTTCAGTACAATGCTAAGGAAATCTTTGAAGGTGTCTGAATATGTGTATTCTGCTGTGTACATAAAAGGGTTCATGTAAAGAGTACAAAAGGTCAAGTGGCACCATTTTGATGCTCCAGAAATCATTCAAAGCAGAATAATCAAAACTAGCACATTAAAATACATATCTTGAGTTGAGTTTGAAGGATAACATATATATCAGACCCTGAGCTGCCAACGAAAAATTAGAATTTTCATTTTCTGTGGCAAAATTATTTCCCTGCATCTTGTACATCTGGTAAAGCAGTGGAAATTAACCATCTTACCCTCAAAAATAAGTACTCAGGATAATCCAAGAATTATTCATCAGCATGTTCTAGATTTCAGTATCTCTAACATCAATTGGTGCATGGTTTGAATGCAAACACATATTTTATAACTACACAAAATCTGCTAAATATTTTTTTTTCTTTCCTTTAAGGAGGGTTTATATTTACTTTTTTAGAAAGATTATAGCGAATTCAAGGCATTATTTGGGTATCACATTAAAAGTCTACTTAAATGTTGATACAAAGCCATTTCATGGCACTTTGTTTATAAAATGAATTTTTTCAGTGGATCAGCACATTGATTTGGCACAGCTGGTTTGTGATAAAATGGGAATAATCAATGTTTCTTCATTCTTCTTCTGACTGATGAGCTTGTAGTAACACATGGGGAAATACATTTATTCTGAAAGGACTCTAATTCCAAATTTCCACATCTGATTTAAGTCTGAATCCTTACATTTTCAGATAAAAGGCAGTAAGCTGACAAATAAATACTTAATGTTCAGGGCCCTTGATGAACCCAGGAATACATCTGCAATGTGTCTTTCATTTCAAACTAACAGTTATTAAAACTTTGCATGTAGTTATGAAAAAAAAATGTGGCTGAAAAGGTAATATTGGATTTACTTATTAAAATTTTATATCAGGAATAAATTTGCAAAATTCAGGCGACATCCTTTTTGTTCAGAAAATTATTTTGTGCACAAAATTACTCAAGGTAATGACATGATTTTAATGAAAATATGTTGAATTTTATTTAGACAGAAAGCAGATTAAGCAAGAATAAATTTGATATATTCTAAGGGATGCACTTTTTCAAAAGTAAATGTCATTGCTGTAGTCTTGATGTGGGAAAAGCCAGACAACTCTTGTGATGAGAATGAGTGTAAGAAAAACTTTCTTTACGATTTTACCCACAAGCAAAACCTCTGAACTGAACTTTCATTTCTCTGTGTGTTTGTTTTAATGCTGTTATATTTCAGATGTGTATTTTTTTATCATGTACAGCCACAACTGTTCATGAATGGGGCACAAAAGAGAATATGGTAGGATTGCAGTGGGTTTATGAGACGTTTACTCTGCATAGGCAGAAGTAGAGCTTGTGTGAGAAAATTGCAACTGCAACTAAAAATCATCAGACAGAAAATCAGCTGTGCATCATTCCTGCAGGACCCAGAGATGGTGGAGGAGTGCTTTGGAGAGGAACTTGCAGTTTCACCCTGTAGAAAAATCATATTTGGGTGGAAAAAAGAGGGGACAAACACTTTTAAGGATTATTCTGAACTTAAAAAATGTATATTTGATTGACATCCTGAAAACAAAAGAAAGTGAAGGCTTTTATACCCTCTGTGGGGGAAAGGATCAAACTTGAAGAATAACATGCAGGATTTTGATTAGAAAAGCTAAAACAATAGTGGAGTATAGTCATAACTATGTAATAAACAACCGTCCTGAATTATCAAATTACATTCACTGTATAACACCTCTGAAAAGTCATATTTCTGTGTCTGTAAGGAAGTTGTTTGGGGCAGGGGGGAACCTGTTGATGGCAAACCAATTTAGCTTTCTAACAGGCATGTTTTTATAGATGGATGATGGACAATTTAAATAGAAACAAAAAACCAGAAAAAACATTATAACTTCTACCTCCCATAGCAGTGAACCAGGTTGGCTCTGCTTTTAGTCCATCCCCAAATTCTCAGCTACTTTCCCTGTTTGCCGCTCAGGCCGCCACCCCTGTTGCTGCAAATAAGAAAACTTGTGTTTGAATTGGCAATTTCCCTGTGAAGAGAAGTGTATTTCATTACCAGTGTCCCCCCTAAGGGCTGGGCTGTTGCTGATTGCTGCCTGTTGCTGTGCAGCCGGCGGCCAGGGGAGCTGGGCTCTGTGTGCTGGGGATGAGTTTCCTGGCTGGGTTTTACTTTTATCTGCAGCTCGACCCTGTGCTGCTTCCTGCGTGGCACTAAATCCGCAGCTCTCTAGGAGAAGAAACCATTATTATTTTACTCACAGGCACTCACTGCTAGACTTCCAAAATGCCAGGAACATTTGGAACATATGTCCTCCTTTACACTGCAGAAATCACAGAGGAACTTTAATAGAATTTCACTCCCATGCAGCACAAAAACATCCACTCGATATTTCCTTCCAATATCAGTTACAAAAAAAAAATAAGGCATGTTGCTGGGGAGCCAAGTAGTTTCTAATCCCCAAAAATAGTGTGGGTTTGGAAGGGAAATTATCCTCCAGATGATGGGTGCCGTGTTGTGCTGGAAAGAAGCAGAGAAAGGAGAAACACAAATACCCTGATCCAGTTGCGTTTCAGTTCCTCCCCTGAGGAAAAATCTCATTTTGCCCCAAACATGAGAATTGCTGCCAATGAGTGTGTGTTCTAGCACGTAGTGCTGTTCAAGTTCCCAAAATCTGACTGGGACACTGAGCGCCATGACTCACTTATTACCAGAAATGGGTTAAATCTGGGGGTGGCTGATTTCTTTTGCTTTAGATGTGGATGAAAAAAGAAAACTGCTGAACCCAGAAACCAACCTAAACATCAACAGAAGGGGCAATGCTCCTGGACCATGCTATAAAGCATATTATTATTTAAATGCAGTGTAAACTAAATCAAATCACATTCATTTTGATTAAATGCAGTAGAAATCAGATACAAGTCTGCATGGCAGTCCCCTTCTGAGAATCCAGTCAGTCGATCACCTCCTACCACAGGCTGGAAGAGAGCCCCACGGGGTGTTTTCTCACAGTCCTTTTAATTGGGTGTTTTGATCACCTCCTCTGAAGAAGGTTCCTTGTTCATCACAGTCCCTATAATTTTAGTTATCCTATTTATCCTACAGTTAATCTGGCTGGTGCCATTCAATGCCAATGCTGTTCTCATTATGTTTTAAACCAATTAAATTGAACAGCATTTCTGTTAATTCCAATTCAAACTTTTTTCCCCACACCATAATCCTGCTCCTAAATTGGTAAAAAGCCTTTAACTTTTTGTCACTTGTTCATTTTGCCAGGATCAACTGAGTATCGTTAGTCACCTTCTGTCTTGAAAATGATTGTCTCAGTACAACTGCTGAAAATTAAACCTGTCCTTTCTACTCATAGCTCTTGTTGAGGTGTGGTAGGAATTATTTTACTTTATTCTAGCTAGGTCTTTCTTGTCCACAGCAGTAATTTTGCCTAAGAAAGCATCCTCTTTCTCTGTATGTACTTTACTAATTTGCCTCCTATAATATTTCATTGAGTTTTTGTCAAAGAGCTCCAGAATTGTGAATTTTTGCCCCCCCAAATTATGATTGTGCTGTACAGTGTTTCACATCTTAGGTTCATTAGAAATTAGCAGTTTTCAGTCATGCAAATGTCCAAATGTACCTTTACAGGGAAGACATTTCTTTCTCAGCTAATAAATAGGTGGATTATGAATGAAGTGACTGAAAGCTTGGAAAACTAAAGGAAGTGACAAGAGAGAAGTTGCTGGGCTAAACCAGTGGTGATTAGAGGTTTGGCAGCTGCACTCAGGCAGTAACTATGTGAGTGTCTATTGAGGGCAGACGTCTCTGTCAGGAAAGAAAAGCAGGCCTTTTGAGGCCCTCCTTACATGTTTTTGAGGCTTGATAATGAAGGAAAGATGAATCTGTGATCACTGGTGTGAGAGAAGGGACTGGGAAGTTCGCTGTCACTTTTGTCTTGTGACAACATTCTTTTCCTCTGGAATTAGTTCTATTTGGTAACATTTACTGCTGGTTTTAGTCAGTGGGTTTGTCAGTGAGGATATTTTAAAATGCTAGAGAGTTGTTGTTGCTCAGATGCGGAGGAAATGTTCCTAGTTGGAACCCAACTCTTTGGAAAACCTCCAACCATAACTTTCTGAGACTAAGCTGTTAGTCTGAGGAGGGTGTGTATAATAGCTGGTGAGAGGATAAGTGTAAATCAGCAGTGTAATAGAGCTGTGAAAACAGCAAATGCCATCCAGGGATGGCTGAATCTCCAGCTGATGTGGGGAGGTTTCTGGGCCTCTGTGTGGGCACCGGTGAGCTCTGCTCTGTAATGGCACACCCAGTGCTGGCCATGCTCGTTCAATCACTGACCTAAAACTGGGATAACTGCACAGAAGGGCAACAGAAAGAGCCTGTCTTATGAGGTGAGAAATCTGCCTTGCCTTGCTTATCTCTAGCTGCTAGGTAGAGTGAAAGAATTTGATTGCCATCCAGAAATATCTCTGGAGGGAAGGACAGGTGGAAATAGCTGTTTAAGCCAAATAAGCTGCTGCAGAACTCAGCCGGTGTAATTTAGCCTGGAAGATACCATCATTAGTTATTAGATGTAGATTCCCGACTGCTAGAACAACAGTGGGACCATTCAGGAAGAGTCAAAGTAACTGAATACTTTTCTGAGTTTAAATGCCTGCAAAGCACCAGGGATTGATGACAAGATGGCCCTTTTTGTTACTGATTAACTACAGGCAGAATTCAGAATTTCCACACATGAAGCCTATAGCTTTCAAAAGATAGCATGCCTTAATAAAATTCAGTTTAGTGCCAACATTTTTACTGTTACAGTAGCCTCAGTTAGCACCCTCATGGGCAGTCTCAGGAAATAAAGGCTGTAATGAACTCAGCTCTCCTGTCAGAGCCCGTCCCTCAAGGTCAGCCCCAGTGCCCTGAGCTTGGGCTGTGCAGGGATGTGCACACGGTCAGTTTTCCTCCTGAAATTGCTCTGTGAATGGATAAAAGATTTCTTTGCCCTCTGCTGAAAGTGGAGAGGCAAACCAGCACCATTTATAAGCAGAAAAATCAGCCTTGAGCTGAAATAAATACTGTACAGTGCATCCTTGAGAGCTCCCAAGGCAAAGGAAATGCAGTGTAATTGTGGGTCAGCTTCTTGTGTTAGAAATGCAATTCCGGTTTAAACCTCACTCTAAGAATCTGAATTAGTCTTTAAATACAGAATTGCCTTTCAAGATTACACAGTAAAGTGTTTAATTTTCTTAATTTAATTTTCAGAGCTCTTTGATCGTGCAGCAGCAGTTAGGCAACTACTTTCTTGTTCAGTCTTTTACCTCTTCATTTAATTATAAAGTTTCATTGTTGTCAGTCTCCAGGAGAAGAATAATGATTTTTAGAGTAAAAGGAATGTGATTTACACAAGAAGTCACGATAACTTGCACAAATGATACTAATATAAGAGAGATTTGAGGAAAAAAAGAAATATCCCCCACTCCAGAAAGCTGGAGCAGCCTCTTAAATTCTTAAATATTCTCAATTCTTAGACATTCCTGACTGGATCTATTTATTGTTGACATACAAACACTTAATTTCTTGTCTGATCTGAAAAGATAATCTTGTTGAAAAAGGTTAATAATTACTATTTTTGACTTGTATTTTAGTCTGTAGAAATGTTAAATTCTTAATAAGAAACATTGAACACTCTGCAGCAGAGTCAATCTGAAGTCAAACTTCAGATATTTGTAACTGCTGTGTGATATAGATATATTTAAATATAAATATATAAATACACACATGTATATACACATATATTTATATATACATGTGTGTGTGTATTTATATATTTATATATATGTGAGTGTCTGATCACAGCAAACCCGGCTGGTTCTATGATTGCAAAATCAGCTTTACTTAAATTATTGAATCTTGAGGTACAAAGTTCCATTAAATAACATAAATCAAATCCCCAGAAGTACAGATTGTATTCTAGAGTACATGTAACATTTTACAACTTATTTTAAATATATAGAAGTGTTGGCCTTGTTATTTCTGATGATATGAATACATACATAAATAAGTGTATATACTTCTATATACTCACCTTTTTTTTGCTGTTTTCAGTCCAAATTGCATTTTCTTTTCAAGCAGGACTTTTACTTTGCACATATTCCGTACTATGGACATTTTGATTTATATAAACCTGAATGTTAAGTAAGTGTTTTTAAATATATTCTTAGAGTACAGCTGGGATAAAGAATGACAGTGAAGGACAGGACCGGAAATCAGAATTATTTTGATAAATAGAAATCCCTGTCAGGAATGGAGTTATCCCTCAGGAATGTTGTAGGTAAAGTTTATTCTGCCTTATGGCCTGGTGATGGACTACATGACCTTTCAAATTCTCCTCCAGCCCTGTTTTATGATTCTGAGATCAATTCATTTTGGCATTTGACAGCTCCTGCACAGAGACTATAGATGATTCTAACGCCTTTACTTTCTAAAGAAGTTGTTAGGGTTTTTTTTGTTGTTGTTTTTTCTTTTTTTTATTTTCAATTTTTTGCACTTGAAAAACTTCAACTACATCTAAAATGTATTCTTATTTATTTGAAGACTGTAAAATAAAGGATATGAGTTTCATTTGGCTGTTCAGCAAACAGCCTAAACCTGGGTTTTTATGAGAGGTTGCAAGGCTATAAATTACTGCTCTTTCACATAAAGATATCTGAAGGTTTATATGCTGTTGATCCAAAGTTATGCCTATTACTGGTAGTAACTAGGAGATAATTCACTTCATTTGGATAATGAAATCCTGGCTCTCAAAGTAGTTTTAGTAGCATTCAGCCTGGAATCAGATTATTCTTTACAGCATGCTAAAGTCATGGCAAGGTGGTCTTCAGCTTGCAAGTGTAATTTGTTCTCACAAATAGGTAATCTTGTTAAAATATTGTCAGGTTAATCAAAATTGATTTGCGTGTGCTAAACCCAGGGAATGCTAATCAAGTATCGGGTTAGGAAGCTTTAGCAGCAATCTTAAGTCTTTGATAGTTTCCCATTACTCCTGGATGGAATGACTCACTGGATTTGGGGAAGCATTTTGAAGCCTGAACACCTTTCCAAGGCTGGATACAAATGTACTGAAGACTAAGGCATCTCCTTCAGAAATAGATTTTTAAACACCTGACAGTGGGGATCACTGTATTTGTTACAGCTTATGTGCATATCTTGCCTTTTTTTTACAAATAATGGTTAAAAATATATTTAAGGTTGTAATTTTAGAGTATTACATGGTGTATCTGTTGTGTAAGAAAATGCATTTAGGACTTCTGTGCATTACATTTGAAAGATAATTGTGTGTAATTTTTAATTTGTTTGAAGATATGGTGAATTTTTAAAAATAATTATGTGATTATCAATATGGGGTATATAGGAAATTGAAATGACAAAGAACAAAATCTTCCTTTTCCTGGAGCCAGCAGTAGCTTTGCACTCTGCTCACACCCTTTAAAACTTACGACATCTTATTTTCTTTCAACAGAAAGCTTTTCTTTACAGACTACGGGAATGCTGCCAAGGTGGAGAGATGTGACATGGATGGAATGAACAGGACGTGGATAGTAGACTCGAAAATTGAACAGCCAACTGCTCTGGCACTAGACCTCATCAATAAATATGTGTACTGGCTTGACATATATCTGGAGAGTGTGGAAGTTGTTGACTATCAGGGGAGAAGGAGGCAAACAATAAGTAAAGGCAGACAAGTAGGTATTTATTTACACATCAGTAAAAATAATAATACCAATAAATGAATGCACATAATGCTAGCAGCTACAGGGATTTCATATTGTTTTCCCCTTTTTAATTCAAGTGCATTAGACTTTAAAAGATCCATCTGCATGTTTTGGTTTGTCTGCAGTTTAGCCAGTTTTGCTACCTATGAATGTTTCCATGCCGTGTCTCATTAGCAATGCACCAGGTAAGTCACACTCCCCATTGCAAAAGACTTCAGGAGGGAAAATATGGGGTGGGAAGGTGCTGGGAGATAAATCATTATTTACAAGATGTCCTTACCCAGTCAGGAAGGAGAGACTAACAGGCACAACAGTGTGAAACAGAATAGCAAAAGCTATTCACCCATTCAGATTAATCTGGATGCCCTTAAATCTTATTTTTGTTGATGGCAATGATGCTTTTCACAGTTGATCCCAGTGGTTGGAGTCATAAATACAAACACTGAGACCGTGAGTCTTTGAGCTGGAGCATTTCAATCCATTAGCTTGGAGAGTGGAAGAGTTCTCTCACAGTTGTGAGTCTCATGTAAATCCAGGGGAAATCAGCAAAGACCAAACTCTTCTGGTCCCTTCTTGGACTACCAGAGCTGGGGTGGGCACCAAGTTTGCATCTGTTTCTGCCTGAGATTAAACAGGGAATGTAAAAATGTGCAAACAGGATAAACATTTTACATGTTTTGCTGTCATTCTTTGCTTCCAAGTAATCACCAAAAGAGAGCTGGTTAGACTAACTATTAACAAAGAATAGGCAGAAAATGTGACAAGAACCAGCCTAAGTTGTGGTTTGACAAATATCTTCCTGTTTATTACCAGTCTATTCCCAGTCTTTAACGAATAGTGGAACAGGTCTTATAAACTTTTGGGTTTGTTGTTTTGTTTTTGGTTTTGTTTTTTTAATATAACATTTTAGAATAGATACTTAAAAAGCTAAAATCATTTTCAGAAGCCATTAAGAAATACTTTTACAGGCTTGTAACTGGGTCGTACTGCTGTTATAAGAAAGATGCTTGTTTTTTCTCTTCTTGCTGAAATTTAGATGCAGAAGAGGATACTTTTTTCAAGTTCAGGGGGATTCTTTCTTCTCCAAACTAGCTAAAAAAAGAGGATATCTGTGTCTTTTAAGATGGGTGAAGGGTAGTCAGAAGTTTGGCTTCTCACTGTTGTCACAAAAGCACTGATTGTCTTTCCACTCTGACAAAGGCTTGGTAATTTCAGTAGGTTTTGTGCCACATTTGCCATGATCTAGAATGATTGTTTCTCCAAATTACTCCTCATTAGCCCAAGGAAACATCAGACCACAAAACTGTTCACAATAATTTTTAGGGACTAAACTTTCTTGTGTAAGTACAAGAATATCAGAGATGTGCTTTCCAAACAAAATTGGATTTTGTGATTGTCAGCGTGGGTGGCTTTCAAAGGACAAGCCAGCAATGTTTTCACTTATGCATAGGATTGCTGGAAAGCTTTACGAGATGTAAAAAAACCCCAAATTAAAAAATAAATACAAATAATTAGGTCATTATAAAATGCATTGCAAAAAGAGCCATGTAGTTTAATAGTTTTAATGAAGAAAATTTCTCATGGGAGTTAAACGATAAAGATTTAAACCAAGTGCAAATGGAAATAGGGAAGAAAGGATTGTAGTTCAGGAGAGAATTCCACAATTTGGTACAGATGCATCTTTATTTTCAAGGCTGTTTTCTCTTCCATCTTACTATAATTGCATTGAATTTCTATTGGGTCTTAATCAAGCACTTCCAATGGTGTCAGTTATTATTTATTTTTCTGGGTGAGGACAGAATACGATGGCAAAACTTGGGAAACTGTGGTATAACTTCCAGAATGACTGAAATACTTGATGTGCAACAGGGTTGTTTTGTTTGGATTGGTTTTTAGTGACATAGGTCTGAATTTGTGAGTGAATGAGATAAGAAAATACTTTGTGGTGAGCAGTTTAATGATTAAAGTAATAAGATATTCAGCCTGCGAATATCTGAACATCTGCCAAAATATTTTCTTTAATTTGTTCAGCTTTCAGAGTTGCCTGTGAGATATTTTACATTTTCTAAATCTATAAATCAAGCACAGCCTATTAATTTTTGAACACTTTGTGTTTGAGCTGTGATTGTCCAGCTAACTGCTATTAAGTAATTTTTAATCAATGTGCCCAGACACATCATTAATACAATTTTAGAATTCACTTTTTGAGAAACGAACACTACCAAGTGGCCACCACCATATTCAAAGGCACCAACACAAAAGGAACACAGCAAAGCTGAGAGGTTTTGTTTATTTCTCATGTACTCAAGAAAATATTCAGCAGGTATATCTTGCGCCATTTGCCTTGTTTGATCATAAAATAATTTAAAAAGTGGATCAATTACACCTATGAACTTTGTTTTAAATTTCTAAGTTTACTATATTTATTAGTTAGTGCTAGTTAATAATAGTTAAATTATCTTAGTTACTATTAGTTAATGACCATTAGCTGATACTAAAATAAGTTGTTGCACTTAAAGTATGCACAAGTTTTTAATTTAAAAAACAGAGAAACCAGGGAATTCGGAGAGTAAATGAATTTAGGTTGCTAAATAATTTGAATTTTCTGCCTTTCTTGTACAAAGCTTTTCTGATTTATTTCTGATAAATTTCAGACTACAAGAATGTGAACTATACTTCTAGTGGAATTTGTTTATTATTTACAAATATTTACTGATATATTCAGAAAACCTTTTGTACAGTTTATCATGTACAATTTACAGTAGTGTTTGATGTCTACAACTCCTGGATATGCCTGAAATACTGAGCTAAAATAATGATACCGTTTTTTTCTTTTCCAGATTAGGCATCTTTGTGGTTTGGCAGTATTTGAAAACTATTTATATACAATTAATTCAGATAACTTCAGCATTTTACGAATAAACAGATACAATGGTACTGATGTTCAGGCTCTTGCGAGGCTGGACAATGCTAAAGAGATCCGTGTGTACCAGAAAAGAACTCAAGCAGCAGGTAAGATCAAATTTCCTCCCTTTAGAAGACATAAAACCAGGCATTAAGTGGCTGTGTGGTTAAAAAGTTCCTACCAGAAAAAAGTGTCTGAAGATGGAATGAAAATTTGTCCTTGTGGCACAACTTTCTGCTACTACATCTGCCCAGTTTTCTGTGTGGTTGTTGCCACTTTTCCTGTGTCTCTAAGCTCCTGTCTCAACCTTTTTCTGAGACTTCAGTTTGGAGAGCTGCCCAAGAGCCCTGCTCTGCGCTAGTGACACTCAGCGCTCTGAGAGTTTAACACCTTCAGAGTTGTTGGTGTCCCACTCTTGTCCACTTGCTTGGGTCTCAGACCTCAGAGATTCTTGGTTTCTCTGGGCCTGCCTTTCAGACACCACACCCCTCCTGTGAGCTCCTGTCTTTGGGGCTGCCAGAAAGGCACAGAAGTGTGGGCAGCTGAGCTGCCAGCACAGCACCGGGGACAGAGGGAAATGCTGACAGCATTTCCTTGCTTTGTGTGAATGTCAGCTTTGCCATCTGTGAAAGAAATCTTCATTTTCCTCTAGAATGAAAAGCTTTTTTATAATCTCAGAATGTTTTGGTAAAACAGCAATTTCTGAGGTCCGTAATCGTGTATGACTTTAATTTGTTACACCCTTTCTGCATGGAGAGGAGCAGTGGGACTGGTGGGAACTTTGTGTAAAGGTAACAAGACCCTAAACATTTACAGTGATTCTTTATGAGATTTTTTTGATGTTACTGATAACAATAAATCATTGCCATGACTACTTAGACAGAAAAGCCAACACATCAATTCTCAATGTCGATGTTTCTAAACAGAATGGCTGCTTCTGGACAAGTTTCTGAAGTGGGAACAAACTCTAAATTGATGAAGAGTGGGTGAACTAATTTTCACCCTGGAGCTGAGGGCATTGATTTGCAGATGTCAATGTCTGAAGGAGGCTGCAAAGACTCTTTCTTTGCTATTATCATCCTCTCGTACTCCTGAGGGAGTCAGAGAGGTTGAGTAGAGGAGAGACATGAGCACAGTGTAATCTTTTATTACATCCTGTGATTACTCCACTACTCCTTTTGTTTTGAATGGACATGTTTGTTGCTTGTCAAGATTCTCTGTAAAGGCTGTCTCAGCTTGGTGGAGTTTCTGCATTACTTTGAACCATATTGACCTTAAACCACTTGATTGTTTGTTTAAAAAAGAATAAAAAAATAACCCTGAAAAGCTTGAGGTAAAGTAGGAAGAATAGAAAAACATTTTTCAAGATAGAATACTCTTTTCTGTTTTAAGCCAGCTTGGTAAAGGTAAGATGGCCTGGTACATTTTGTTTTCTCAGCATAATGCCCTAAACAGTTTAAAAAAAAAATATTGGGCTGCTAATAGAGAACTGTGCAGTTGGAAATACGAAATCAAGGGAAAGGAATTCTTTGGCTTCCTCAGCTGGATTTATATCCCAACTGTACAAATCTGCACCCATCCCTGGAAGTGTCCAAGGCCAGGTCGGATGGGGCTCTGAGCAACCTGGTCTAGTGGAAGGTGTCCCTGCCCATGGCAGAGGGTTGGAATAAGATGGACTCTAAGGTCCCTTCCAACCCAAACCAATCTGTGATTCTATAAATATGGGAAAATGCTAGAAGGCTTGTTCTGTTCTTTAGTTTCAGCACAGGTATCTGCCCAGAAAGGTGCTGTCTGATGGAGTTGAAGGAACACCAAACCGTGTGGGTATGGGATGCACTCTGTCCTCAAAAAACCCCAACCAACCAAATGAAACAAAGCAGCAAATGGAAAAGGGGAGACGTGTCAGCTCCCCCGGGGCAGCACTGCCCAGCATGTGCTGTGTAGGAGCTAATTCACAAAGGGGTGATTGCACACAGCAATGAGCATGGCTTGATACCCACGAGATTGCCCTGGGCTTGGGTATCATCTTTAAAAAAGATAACTACCTTCCTCAGTAGTTATAATCTGGGGAAAGATTTATTGTGACACAAATCCCCTTTATGTTTTTTTCCTCTGTAAACTCTCTGCATGCTGATGCGTATGACTCTCTTGCTTTCGATGGCTCTGAGCCGTGCTGTTTTCCACTCGCCATAGTCAGAAGCCACGCGTGTGAAGTGGACCCGTATGGAATGCCGGGGGGATGTTCCCACATCTGCCTGCTCAGCAGCAGCTACAAAGCACGGACGTGTCGCTGCAGGACTGGCTTCATCCTGGGGAGCGATGGCAGGTCATGCAAAAGTATGTTATTTAAATCCAGGAGTCTGCCAGCCATGAATAGTGCAGGGTACAGTTCTGGGTGTTCTTTAGCAAATCACGTGAGCTGCTTTGGGGTAAAGTTTGTAAAATGTACCTGGCACTTTGTTCAACGTGCTCCTTTCATTCCCTTAAAGTTACTTGATTTGGCTTTGTTCACAGGAGTGACAGATTAAACCTGGGATGCTGTTCAAAGAGTACTAAAAATTATCACAAGTTTTACCTTAATCAGCCTCACTCTTTATTTGTATGCCATGCATTTTCACAGCACACAGCTACTGGAATGCTGCTTAATAGTTTGTCGTATCCAATTTCCACCCATACAATCAACTTAGAGCACAAAAGCAGAACATTCTTGAGAACAAGTCAATGTTTTTCTCAGAATACTTTGTGAGAGCAAATGTGATTTGTGCAGCTGTGGCTATACCTAACTTAACATGAACACAATCTGTTGGTCACCTACAGCCAACAAGAGGGCACTGAAAGTTTTTGGAAATGCCTGTTTTTTGGCTGTTTTTTTGGTCAAATGATGTTGATTTAGTTCAGATGAAAAACATGCAGTTAGATACTCTGATGGATGCTGGTAGATGAACTTATTTGACCTCAGTCAAACCTGATGCAGTTTTTGCTGACAGTTCCATCAAAAAACCCTGAGAGGCAGCAGGAAAAGTATATAGAGAATTGTAAGAGGTGTATTGATAGCATTAAGCCTCTAAGGATATCAGTAAGTATCTCTAAGGAAAGAAAATCATTTTGCTAAGCTTCAGTTGTTTGTAATCAACTTAATTATTTAAATTGTAAAAATCTGAGAAATATGAACTATTGATACCCAAGTTTTGTACCTCAGTTGGAAAGACCAGAGTACGTTGATTTGTTCTATTCCTTTCAACTTAAAAGAAATTTACTTTAATCTTTTTTGTTGTTTGATTCTGAGAAACTTAAGGTGGAAAAAAAAGTGTTTTGTATATGCCGGGGTTTATAATATTGATAGATTTTGAGTTTACTTCAGTTGTGGTCTATATTACCTTGATAGATCCTAATGAATTGTGAAATCAAATGTCTACAGAGCTATATATGTCCACTCCACAGCAGATGCAAATTTATTCTGTGATGTACAACAGCTTTTTCAGTGTGAGCTTTTACACAAAAAATAATTAGATGTAAACAGCTCACTGGAGTAATTTGTGTTTTAAATAAGGGAATGTAATTAGCTAGTTTGTTGTTTTTTTTTTTTTAAATCTCGATACCTTCAGAATATATGAAAGTTTAATTTTTTGTATCAAATAAGGCTCCTGCTCCCCACTAATTATGCCAGTTAATTAAACAGGGACATTGTGCACTGTGAAGAAGATTAGGCAGCATCAGTTGTTTATGTTTGTAATCTTTCTTTTGCAGGACCAAAGAATGAATTGTTTCTTTTTTATGGGAAGGGACGCCCAGGAATAATCCGGGGAATGGACCTGAATACCAAAGTGTCTGACGAATACATGATCCCCATAGAGAACCTGGTCAATCCTCGTGCTCTGGACTTCCACGCTGAAACCAATTACATTTACTTTGCTGATACCACCAGTTTCCTAATTGGACGGCAGAAAATTGATGGCACAGAGCGAGAAACAATCCTCAAAGACGGTAGGTGATGCTCAGTGATGGTGACATTCAGAGATGCTCACTATGGAGAAGTTGAACTGACATCTGCAGATAATTCAGAGTTTTATTAAAATCTCCTGTGGAAAACAGACATAAATTTGACCTTGAACAGAGTTGGAGCTACTTTTGTACAACTTCCTGTTTATCTTTGCTGAGGCCAGAAATATAAAATTTGTTTGAGTCGTTCTATTGAGAGTTCTTATTTTGTCCAGTTACCCCCTGGTGAGTAATTCCTGTCTTCACTGTACCCTTCCAGTAGCTGGGTATTTGTTGAGCCATCCCAAATCCTTGCAGACTTTATAAGACTTCTTCACTCCAGACTGTAGCACTGTGGATTCTGGAGCTTATTCAAGTAGTTTGGCAGAATGAGATTGTCTGTAGCACTTGAAAACTCATTAGGAAAAAAGCATTGTCTTTCCTGATACATTTTCCATTGTATATGTAGAAGCAACAGGAAGACCTAAACATCTATTAGAACCTTAATTAAGATTTCTGTAACATTTGTTATAGCAATGAGAGAAAATGCCAGCAGTTCTCTAGTTTCCACATCTCCCACTACGCTGAATCTGTCTGGTCCAGAACCATATCTCATCATATCAAATGTTGCAGTGAAAAAAGCTTCTGGTTTGTCAGTCGGTGTTTGGTTTTCCTTTATGGCTCCTTCTCTGAAATAACAGCTTCAGCAGGAGGTAGCAACTGCCTCAGCTGAAATTCATTCTACAGTAATTATTTGCTAGTCCTCAATCTAAGAAGCAGCATCAATATTCATCTTAGCTTTCAGAGAGCTCAATATCTTTACTTGTGAATGGAAGCCCAGGACAGTGGCAGTAACTAAAATACGACTGTTTTAGCGGGGGGATTTCCATTCCCTGTCATTCATAATGCATGTTTTAATCCGCCCTTCTGAGAAGCCATCTCCACTGCGCTGTGATATGATGTTCTTTTAGTGTAAGGTCTCTCCTCAGAGCCTGCGCAAAGATCCCTTCAACGGCAGTTGCAAGGAATAGTGACAGGCTCTTTACCCTGCTCTGGTGAATGGTTAATAAAGGGCATTTGTCTCAGAAAATAACAAACACTCAGCTGTCGGTCTGGTAATTCTTCATTTCACTGCCAACGTGGGAATAATGTACATCTCACATCTTCCATTGCTGACTTTCTTTTACTACCCGTACATTTCATTTGACAACAAAGTAATTCAAATGTGGAATAGAGGAAGGAGCAGGAAATACTTAAATTTAAACATTATAAGGGAGCAGCAAGGAGCATCCTGGCTGCAAGGTGTCAGACAGGTCGGGGTCAGACAGGCTGGGATTAGTCTCCTCAAACATGCAAACATGAATAAACTTTGTATGCCAAACCAGAACATTGGTGGTATTCCTGTGAATAATGTTTAAATGCAGTGTCTGCTCTTTATAAGTAAAACATAGCAAAATATCAATGCAGTACTGAAAGAGTTGTGGATTATCTGATGATTTCTTTTTGGTGATTCCACTGTTTGCAAAGACCAAAAATAAGTCACTGTCATTCTCCTCCTCCTTCTCCCCCAGGAGCTTACATTGTTAGTTTTAACTTGGTGTAGTTTCATAACTTTAAAGTATATTTAAAGAACATTTGTTAATGTATTTTTCATGGCTTAAAAAATTAATATGGCCTCCAGCCATAACACCTCAGCTTTTATTCTTGTCAACTCTCAAGAGCTCAGCAGGGACAGATTAAATTGTTCCTTCGTGGAAGGCTACTACAGAATATCAGGTGTGTCAGGAGGTGGTTTAATATTTGCTCTGAACAGCGTCATGCTAAGGGCTTCTAGCTGGGGTAGGTGCCACTTCTCAGATTAGAAGTTGCCTTTTTTTTGGTGACTGTCATGTTTTTCAAGAGTGTATAGGCTCGTTCAGACAGCATTGCAACTCAGATAATTACAGTTTGCCTACATGAGAGCCTGATCCTACAAGCTGCTGACTGGGAATTGGGATCACTGAGCTCCTCACTCTGCTGGAGTTTGATTTCCCATATAGTTTCAGCTGTGATTTCTTATTCTTCACTTTGGGAAGCAAACTGCTGTGTGGTGTTGATAACAATTTGACAGCCCCCAGCACAGCCTAGCTTAGAGCTGGTGGCACAGCTGCAGTAGCACTGTACTTGCACCAGCAACAGAAATTATAATTAACCTTTCAAACTTGCTTGTAAAATTAGTCTTTTACATTAAAAAGTGTGGAAAACCCAGACATTTTTAAATGGATCTAAAAACTGTTCAGTTGATGGAACATGAGAACAAGCTCAGGGTTTTTTACTTGTCTTTGTACCCCTAGTGGTTTTTTTTTTTTTTTTTTTGGGTGTTGCTGTAAGCCTAAAGGTCTTATATTATTTACTTGTAAATTTTAGTAAAGATGATCAAGGCTGACCTGTTGCTTAAACAAGGCCAAAGCAACTCTGTACAGATCTTTGGAAGCTGTTTAGAAGGTTGGTATATAGAAGAATTATTTTCCCACCAATTTTTATGTTAATCTAGCATTTTAGTTATTATTACTGCACATGACCTAACTGACATTGATGAGCTTGGCCATTCTGTACCAAGTTACATGTTCTGCCTGTAATCTGTTTCACACTGAAAACCAGTGTGGCAAACTGCTGCCTCTAGAACTATGAGGTTTTAAAAATCTCTCATCTACTTTCAGTGTTTTTGGAACCCTCAATTACTGTTGGTAGTAAAATTCTGGTGGAAATTCCAGAATTAAAAATGTTAACTTTTCAATTAGCAAGTGAAGAATGATCACAAGGGTATTTCATTACCTCAGCCCTCTTATGATGAAAGGGCTTTCCTGCAGAAGGACTGGCTTACTGTAGTCAGATCAGTTTTGTTTAACCAGAATGGCAGAATGACCATTATTTTGTTCCTGTTTACTGCTTGGTGTGAAACCCATTTGAAAAGTAATTAATGTATTTAAGGCTTTTAGATAGTGCAATAAAATGAACTTGAAATTATAACTCCACAAAAACAAGGAAAATTATCTATGTAGGGTTTTGCTGTAAAATTCTCCTTCATTTTTAAAACTTCCTGATATAGTTAGTATTTAGTTACCATGAGTTTTTTTGACTTAGGTTGTATTTAGTTTAGAAACACATTTGTCCCAAAATTCCTGCAGAAGGCAAGGTAGGTCAGAGACAGTAGCTATTGTATGAAGCTGAATAGATGTGGAGCAGTAGTTTGTACATTTGAGGAGCTATCCAGCATTCTAATCTAACTGCTAATCTTGCTGCTGATACCGATGCAGCCCATATTTGGACTGGTTTGACTCCCTAAGAGGAAGAAAAAAAAAAGGCAAAATATTTTCTTCAAAAAGGTGATCTCATTAATATCAATCTGATTTTATTAGTATAAAAACTATGCTTAGCCCAAATTGCCTGGGTCAGACAGGATAAAAATAAAATGTGTTTTGTAACAAATCACTCCTTGTCCTCAAGCTTAATTTTACTCGTGTCACTCTTTTCTTGACTTGAACAAAATCTGCTGAGGCCCCTCAGCGCTCTAAAGGACGTTTCTTTCACAGCTCAAGTTTGTCTGTGTTGCCTGTTCTGTTCAGCAGTTTTTTCCCTGAGCCTTGGGCTCCAGGTCTTTGGTGAAATTCTCTCTTCTTTTCCCTTCCATCCTTAGCACTTTTCTCAGCATACTTGACCACTCCAAGACTCTCTTCTTTCAGGAACTTTCAGCTGCCTCCGGTATTGTCTTTTCAAAAGAAAATAGCAAAGGCACTGAAAGATGAAGAATCAAGCTGGCAGTGTCCATCAGCCTGGGGAAGCTGTCTGAGCTGCCAGCACTGCTCTCAGACACTGCCTGACCCGCAGCTGTTTTGTGCTTTGGGTGGTTCTTGTCAGACCAGGTGGTTGCTGGGTTAGAAATGTCATCCTTCTGTTGTTTCATGTGCTGGAGAGCTCATTCTGACACCTTTGCTTCCCTCAAGCTTCTTAGATCACAAGGAAAAATAGTTCCTAAAAGTGCAAGTGTATCAGAAGTACAGATAAAAATGTTAAAACACATTTTGCAAGACCTCTCAGCATATGCCACGTTCTTTTTTTTCTAAATAACTTTCTCATGTTGCGTCTCACAGGATGTATTTTCATCTCTACACCTGTCATTGATTTACAAAATTTAGGTCTAGTTTCTTAAGTGAACAAGGTTTAGTTGATACTTTGGTGGGTACCAAATATCTGTAACATGCTTTGGACCTTCAGTGGATAAGGGGAAAAAGCAATTTTAAAAATAGGGCGTGGATATCACTTAATAAATAGTGAACATAAGTAAATATAGAACATAAATAGTACTAATCTCTTACTACTGTTCTCTCTCTCTCAACAGATCTTGATAATGTGGAAGGCATAGCAGTGGACTGGATTGGAAATAATCTGTATTGGACCAATGATGGCCACAGGAAAACAATTGCTGTTGCCAGACTGGAAAAAGCTGCTCAGAGTAGGAAAACTTTGTTGGAGGGAGACATGTCCCACCCGAGGGGAATTGTTGTCGACCCTGTCAATGGGTATGAAGCAAACTGGTTTTTCTGTAATGGTTGTCTTTGTAGCATAAATACAGGATTGAATTTTCTCAAGATGAGGTTTGTGGAGTCAGGTAGCAGTCTGCAGTTCTTCAGGCATCTGTAATATCTGTGATTCCTGCCCAGTATTCTTGCCATGAAGCCTTCAGAAGAATTTGTATGCGTGTCACTGTTGAATGTCTGTCCTGTTAATCTGAAAGTGAGTCACCTTTTCCTCAAACAAATTGAGGGTGTAAGTCCTGTATGAATTTTTAATATTAAGGGAATTTTAAAATGCTCTCCTGTATTTCTCTCTCTGTAAGTCTCATTTTCTGGAGATAATTATGACCGTATCCTTGTACACATTGGTTTACAAAACTGAGACACGTACTCTTCATTACTTATTAGCATTGATTTATTTTGATAGGCTGCATAATTAAAAAAAAAAAAAACCACATTATATTACTGTGGTATAATGGTGGTTTACACAAAAAATCAGTGTTAGATTTTTTCAGGGAATTGTCACTGGAGAATGATGTAGGTGGGTAGGTTTAGTGTGACTGGATTGATTGCTATTTTCCTGTTATAGAAAATATTTACACTATCAGGTTTTCCCTTTTGAGCCTGTCCTTTGAGGAGTGGAAGTGGGAAGGCTACAATTCATTAAGGTCAGATAGTGAGGGTATAAAATCAGACCATGAACCATAACCACACCTGCAATTACTTTGTTAAATTTTCCAGCTCAGTAAGTGCGTGGCACAGGAAACAATGTATGAAGATGTATTGCCTGGAAAGGGCCATTGTATAAAACACTTCTCTAATAAAACAGTGTGTCCTTCCTGATTATACTTCTCATGGAAGCTCTTCCTGAGGGATGGCATTTATTATGGCTTTTTAATTGTGTTTCCAAAATTTTAGTCTTGATTTAACCGGTGTTGGAGCATTAACTGCATTTTGAGATACAATTAAAGTACCCTGGCAAAAGTGTCTGTCACCGTGAGCACGTTTTAGATTTGACAGGATAACTAGAGTAAGTACGGACAAAAAGTTAATGGAGAAAAGCTCAGTAATTGCTGTTGAGAAATCATGTAAATATTTGTAAAACATATTTTGTGTCCCAAAAAAATAAGTGCCATATTGACCTGCACCAGCCTGAGCCTCAGGGCGTGTGCAGGGTCTATAATTCTGTGATTAAACCTGGTGCTGTTTGAGTCAAATATGCAATGGAATTTGGAAGGCTCATGGATCAAAAATAGACTGATGTTCTGTGCACATATTTACAAAAACATTAAAAGAAACCAAAACAAAAACAACATTCTGGTGGGCGATTTGAGAGAAATGAAAAAGAAACCTGTATAATGATGTGCAGTTTTTCCTTTTTTTCCAGTTTCTCGTAAATATCAAATTATGCTTATACATAAAAGTGCATTTGATTTTTTTT
>VYXC01009087.1:2438482-2575734 GCA_013397175.1 Platysteira castanea | reverse complement strand
CAGGTGTGATAATAAAATAATTTTTCACTTCAGTGTATCATTCCCTTGTAAATTCAATATGTAAATTCCAGAACTTTATTCTTCAAAGTACAGGCCAATTAAATGGTTTAGGATCACAGAAGTTATTTCTCAGAAGTTATTTCTTATTAGAAACATAAATCTGGTGAAATAAAATGTGAGGTACATCAACAGCAATTAAATCATGATGACTTTAATAAATAGGATCCATTTAAGATTGGCTTGATGTTTTTCCTCTCTTTAATGCTTGTTAATTGAAATCCTATGTTGGACTAAAAGTAAGCATCTGCTGTCTGGCAAACGTTTTCATTTACGAATGATGTGACTGTATGTGGTACAGTCTGAGATGATTCACAGATTGCATTTGGGTTTCTATGTATTTCTTCCCATTAACTCTTCTTCCTTAGGGGAAAAAAAGATTTAAAAAATAAATAAAAAAAAGAAAAATGGTGTTTCTTAGCATATTTGCTGCCCTCTGCTTTGGTACAAGTCCAAGTTGTGTATTGAAATGGTTGAAACCACAGTTTTCATGGGCAAATTCTGTAATAGAATATGATGATCAGATTAATTCAGTAAGGAAAACCAAGATTTATTTTTTAATGTCCAGAAGGGAAAGTCTCATAGAATTCCTCTGAGCCAATACTTTTAGAGGAGTTACGAGATTTTTTTTTAACTTTTCCAAAGTAGTATTGGTGTCTTTCTTTCAGACTTTGTTTGGGTTCTTTTTAATCTACTTTAGTGCTCTATAAGCCATAAAACTATGCTAAAATTGCCTACTGGCTATTTTTCAACTGATTTTCACAGCAACTATTTCTAAACATTTTTGTGATGGACCAAGTACTCATAACAGTTTTCTGAGGAATTTAGCTGCTTTCATGTAGGACCTGAAGTTCACAGAACATCAAGGTAATCCTTTAGCTCTAAAACCAGAGTGCAAACAATTACTGTGTTGCAACTTCTTTGATAGAATTAGGTGTAATAAAAATGAGATTTACATCATAAAGGCAAATTAGACCTGGCCAGAACCAGTTCATTGTAAGAAATTTGAAGTTTGTGACAAAGTCAATACAAATGATAGTTTTTAAAAAAAGCAAACAAAGAAACCTCATAATTCTGGTGGGATTAAATAAGGTCTTAATTCTTTCACTTTTCTTGTCTATTGATCCATCTGGTATTTGTGTGATTTATCACAATATGAGCAAAGTAATGTAAGTGCCACTTCAGCAGCATCAGGGAAGGTAATACAGTTGTAGAAACAGCAATGGAAAGAAACATGCAAAAGTCAAAATTGCTCTGGCTTGGACGAGCTGTTGCTAAAAGCCTCCCGTATAATTCACCTGATTAAAATGGGATCTGAACGCTCGTTTTTGTAATTCCCTAGATGGATGTATTGGACAGACTGGGAGGAAGATGAAATAGATGCCAGCGTGGGGAGGATTGAGAAGGCCTGGATGGACGGCTACAGCCGGCAGGTGTTTGTTACATCAAAGATGCTCTGGCCCAATGGTTTAACTCTGGACTACCGCGCCAGCGTGCTCTACTGGTGTGATGCCTATTATGATCACATTGAAAGGATCTATTTGAATGGGACTGACAGAAAGGTAAAAGAGAAATGCTGCTGGTTTGCCACAGGCGTGTTCTTTCTCCGGATTTCACTGTGTTACGTTGAATGTACTTCTCAAGGTTTTTAAAGCCTGCGCAACCCTGCGGTGTGTCCGGCGTCATCCCTGTCGGAATGATGGTGGCAGTCTCGAGTGAGAGACTGAAACACAGCTTAGGATGTTCCTCTGTGCTAAGTGACACCAAACCTATTTTTTTTTTAATCTATTTTTTCTCATGTGGCAATGAGTTATATTTTGATTGAACCATGAAGCTGCAAAGATGGGTTTTTCAGTAGAAAAACCCATATTTTTTTGGCTTTGTCTGAGAGAGGCTTTTCCTTGAACTTCTTTGGATAAACTGGTTTTGATGAATCTCTGTGCTTCTTTTGAGCATTTGTGGTAATATTCAGAGGGGCAGCACTCAACAAATGCTGTCAAAGATGGAGAGAGATTGTTTTGGTTGTTACTAATGCCTGCACTAGCCAGATACAAGTCTGTGCAGACAATCTGTGTGGGTTTGTAGAAGCAACAAGCACAGAAGAAGAGACTTTGAAAATGGTTAAGGTTTAGACTGGTGAATAATAAGAAGCACCTGCCTTTACAGGTTTTATTTTGAAGTGTGTCACAGAATTTGTTTTTTTTTAAACCTGAGATATTGAAAAAATACATAACTATTTGAATAAAATTTATGTAGCCAAAAATAACTAGAAGATACTTGCTTTTGATGCTTAATCATTTGTATTTAATTGTAGGATATTTTGGTCAAAATTTAACTGAACCAATCACATCTTTAATACAGTGAAGATTTTGGGGGATGGAGAGTTACTTAATTCCACCAATAGCTGTCAGATTATTGACTGATTGATTATTTTGAGTCAAAAGCAGTTCACTGAGATGAGGAGTTTTGACTATAAGAATTCCAAGCCCAAAGAGAAAATTTGAAGGACAAAAAAGGATGATGTTTGTCAATCACCTCAAAGTTGAATTTCAGTTGTCTTTATCTCCATATTCTCTTGGGTTTGTGTCTCTAAACAGACAAGGCAGGGCATCTGAGGAGCTGCTTCCCTCTCTCTAGAGGCAGGGTAGAAAAGGGCTCTTGGTCCAAGCAAGGATCCCAGCCGGAAGAAGGAGAACAATCATTCCAAGGTGCAGCTGTAGGGATAGAATCACAGGATCATAGAATTATTTATGTTGGGAAAGGCCTTAAGACCTTCAAGTCCAGCCCTTAACCCAGCACTGCCAGGTTCATCACTAACCATGACCCTAAAGCTCACATCTACATCTTCCAAATCCTCCCAGGGTCAATGACTCTACCACTTCCCTGGGCAGCCTGTTCCTGTGTTATCTGATGGGGCCACTTAAAGTTAATGTATATGAAGTTTTTTGAAGTTAGATATTGGTACTACTTCACAGAAGGGCTTTGCACTCTTTATTTAGTGTTATTGCAATAGGTTGTTGTGTTTGGGACAGTAGTTATCTCAGTTTTCCTATTGCCTGTTTTACCTTCTCTGAAAAATTAATAATTCCTTTAACCTTGCTGATGCTCACCTACCACTAATTAATTGCAGGTAGTCTACAATGGAAAAGATTTGAATCATCCTTTTGGGCTGTCACATCATGGAAATTACATATACTGGACAGATTACATGAATGGGTCGATTTTCCAGTTGGATCTGGTAACAAGGAATGTGACACTGTTGAGAAGTGAGAGGCCACCTTTGTTTGGGCTCCAGATTTACGATCCACGCAAACAGCAAGGTACTTACGCAGTTTCTCCAGAGCTCTGTTATAAAAGGACATTTTCCCTTACAGTCCCCAAGTATTTTGAGGTGATTGGATGAACAAAAATAGAAAAACAAATACGGGTTGTGGCATGAGAAAGATGCTCTCCAACGTTTCAGTCCATTGATGTAGAAATTGAGCCCAGCATAGGTACTGAAAAATGAATTATTGCATTATTCCTGTCTCAATTCTATTCCTGTCTATGCATTCACACTGCCTTTATTGCCCTTTTTCCTTGTGTGACCAAGAGATACTGTGCAAGTATCAATCATAGTGGGTAACGTGCATAGGCTCAAAGATAGAAAATATATAATTACATTTACCTTTTTTTAAATGAGATCATAGATTCTACCTGTATTTTCCTTTTTTTTAATTTTCTCCCTCATCTTGGTCTACATCGACACTGTACGTTGCACAGAATAAAAGTAGTTCTTTAGAAGTAGGGGAAAAATCCATAGTTGTTGCTACTTGAATCAGTAAAGGAATGAGATGAAAGCCATAGGTTTTCGTGAGTGGGATTTAGAAAATACAAGTGCTACTATACAGATAAAGTTAGAAATGTGTTTTACTGAAGAAAACTTTGCATTCCATTCACTACACACAGCGTTCCTATGAGTTGTTGAGTATTTGCTCACTTTAGTGAAAACATACTTCTGGTTAATGTCCCATCAAACACAAAAATGAGTGTCAGGAATTAGTATAGCTAAAATACTGTTTAAAGATTTTTTTTTTACTGTTTAAAAGTTTCTCTTTTCTGATACTGTAGCATCTAAATTTCTTCTACCTAAGGCAAGCTAGTATGTGTAGCACTGTGCTCTGTCAGGGTTGCTGCAACAGCATTCTTCTTATCAAAGTTGCTTTTCAGGGACTCTCTCTTAATTTCAAAGGCATGTAAAAGTATCATTTGGGGTTTTTTCTTGGATTTATTGTGAATTTTGTTTGGTTGGTGTCTTTAAGACAAAATCTGGTCCCAAGTCTACCCTCAAGATGGCCAAATTTTAGAATGTTTTTTTCTGCTAACAGAAGATGCAGTGGTTGCTTCAATACTTAGTACTTTTGCTGCTTTATTTGGTACTTAGAATCTTCCTTTATTTTTTGAAAAAAAAAGGACATTTAATGCAGTTGCTGTTAGTTTCCAAATAAGCTAACACCAGAGGGAGAAAGTATTGCCTCTTAGACAGTTTTGCTGAATGAGCTAAAGTCTTAAGGGAGAGAATTTGGCTCGTTAATATATTCTTTGTTTGAAATTGTAATTGGAATTTCGTAAGCTAACTGCAGCCTTTAGGAACTTCCCTTTTTGCCACGCTCAGTGAGGTTCATCTTGCCATTGTTCCCAAAGGAGCATAAAAATTTATTTTAAAGAAACTATTTGTGTGTGTGTGCATGTTTTTCTTCTAAAAGAGCAGGCTGGAGGCTGAATTGTGGTACAGAGCAAACCGTAGCAAACCATTTTGTAGACAAGTTGTATATTAAAGATTACATGCAGATAACTCAGAAACTTTGGGCTGTGATGTTTTGAGGTGACTGCTTTGATGCTGCTGGTGTTGTCACTGTCTACACGAGCAGAAACCGTGTCCCTTCATTCTGGCATGGTTCAGTGCAGGCTGGCATTTTTATCGGGGGCTTTTCCAGGATGCTGTGCCAGTCCTGCTTTGCTTTGTGCTTTGGGTAGAGACATTAAGCTTTTGGATCTCCTCAAGGAGAGGTGTTTTTCATTGTGTCTCTCTCGTGATGCATGATCCTCTTGTGGAGGAATGTTGTTTTTCCTTGCTCTCAGAGATTAGAATTCACCTGACTTTCTTAGGCTTAGTCTTTGGGTCTCTATGCATCCGGAATCCTAAAAAATGGGAAGGTGGAGCATAGTAGTCATAGGAGATGGGTTTACACTCAGAATATGACCCTGCCAGGGCCTGCAGGTATTTCCACTGCATTGAAAGGCTGGATTGCTACTTACATGTGAATAATTCTTGTGTAAGTGCATTTACAGCAGGTAAAATAGCCTCTTTTGAAATCAGCTGATGTTTTAACTCCTCAGATTGCAAAGAAGAGCTTGAGCACCAGGCTGCTGCTCTTCGTATGTGGAGGATGATCCTAAGAGGGGCTTAGACAATTTAACAGTACTTGAGGTTAGGTTAATAAGAAGGTACAAATGCAATAAATACTTCAGGGTATCTATTAACTGAGAACATTAAACAAATGCACGTGGTTGCCATAATTTTTTTTTTTTTCTGAGAATGATGATTGAGATGCAATCACGTTGGTTTAGCTCTAATTTTTTAGCTAATTAAAATGGAATTAGCCTAATTTAATTACATGCAATCAACAGGGCAGCAGCTGCTTTTAAAAGCTTTCAAAATATAAAAAATATGATAATATCTTTGAAAGTATTTTAATAGTATAGGTCTATTTTAAGAACACCCATATAAAATAGCCATTATGAACTGTAGTCAAGGAAATTTAATTTCCCAAATACCTGATAGCTTTACAGATTCTACAGTTTTTTCAATAAAGAGTCTAAACCTATTTGAACTGTGTTTTGGGAGACATTTCAGCCCAGGAGTCTCTTCAGCAAGACTGATGGGACTGAAGGTCTCATTGCACCTTCAGGTTGAAGACCGCACTCCGTAAAGCTTTTTATCTTGGATCTTTTTGCTTTAACTCTTGGTACTTCTATTTTCCTTGCCTTTATCCCCTCTTTTATCACTTTACTTAGCACATAACCCACTGTGCAGGAGTTTGTCATCCCAATTATGAGGTTAAGTAGGGACTTTTCATCTTCAAGATGGACCAATTGACTTTGATCTAGTGATTTAATTTTTGAAGTTATTTATTTTAAGCTTGCATTGGACTTCAGAAGCATCATGGCTTTTCAATGTGTTTTCTATATTTGTCTGAAGTAGTCTTTTATTCTGTAGGCTTATTCTATTTTAGTGAACTGACAAACTCATGTACATTCTTTAATTAAATCACTGCAACTGTTTTGATTTTTGCTATATAATTTTGGAGTCACTTTTGAAGATTGTATTTTGTTTTGTTTATTCTTCAGCTTCTGAGAACTTTTTAAATCTTTGTGTCACTGACATCCTTTGATTTCTACAATGATGGCCCTCTAAAGATGGGGAGACTTTCAAGGCTGCTTTTTCTGAGGCTGTGTTTTACCTGAGGTTTTCCAAAATTTAAACTCAAATACATTTCTTACATTTTTGATATTTCGTTCATATCATTTCAGTTTTGGTGAGAATAGATGTAATAGCTGATTTTTGTGGTGGTTTAGGTCATAGTCTCAGACTTGATGTCAGGATCCAATAATGTGTATTAAGTGTCCAGTATAAGCTCTGTCTAAAATTGTGATCAAGCCCTCAGACTTCACAGAGAATTCCTGTTTTCCCTGTTTATGTGTTTTCCCCATCTCACACCCTGTCCAGTGGAAGTACAGGTACCACAACGGCCTTTCACATCATTCTCTATTCATCATTTTGCACACATTTATTTAAAAGTTCAGTGAGGCTTTCATGGACTGTAGACACATTTTCTTCTGAGAAATGTTGTATATGGTGGATCAGGAAAAGTATAGGAAAAGGTTATTAAGCACTGCTCAGTATTGTAAAACATATCAAGGTACGTCTTAAAATATAAAAATTTTTGAAATGTTAAATTATTGAGTTATTAATTAAGTTATCTGATGTTATTATTAAGTTATCTGATGTTCATTTGATAATTTGAAGAGATTTCCCTTCACATGCAGGAATAGCTCTCACAGGACAATTTAATATCCATCTTCATAGCTATATTTATGAGAACTTAGTATATTTTCCATGAAAAGTGAAGAGCTTTGAGGAAAGGGAATTGTGTGGGGTCTGTTTTAGCCCAAGAAGCTGCTGAATGTTTTGTACAGCTTTAAAAGGAGGAACTGCTCTTACTAGGAAAAGAAGATTAAAAAAAAAAGTACTTTTAATTTGAAGGTTCAGCAGACATGAAGTTTTATGGCTTGCTTGATCATCATCACTTCTCAGCAGCACCTGGGATGAGCAGAGCTTTGCTCACGAGGGGCTGGGTGTCCTGAGCAGTGCGGATGTAGCCAATGAGGTCATGACCAAAGTGACACAAACAGAAACTGTGACGTCTGTGGGCTCTCGGTGGCTTTAAGTCTGGTTGCCTCAGGAATGAGGTGGTGAGGATGCGGGAGCCCTTGGGAGATGGTGAAAACACCTGACAGCTGTCAGTGTCTTCGTGGGAACAGCTTTGGGGAAGGAACAATCACATGGAAAACAAAGCAGAGAAATAATGTGTGTTCAGAGAAGAGCAGTGGAATATTTGCCTGTATTCTATCTGCCATAGATCTCTTTGTACTTTTAATTTGTTTCCTTTCTCTTTTTTCCTATCTGCATTTGTAGCCACATTGTTTTAACGTGTACAGATGCCAATTAACTTCAGAACATTCCTTTATGTACTGTTTGATTGCTTGAAGCCACTATGTGCATGTAGCTGTGCCAAATATTTTGCAGTATTTGTTGCCCTCATAAAACAGGCAGAAAGAATGCTGTGAGCTGATGTTGCAGGTTTTTTGTGGGGTTTTATTACTATTATTATTGTAGGGTATTGCAGCCTGTAACTAAATATGTTTAAATATTATAACTCACAGTAACCAAACTATGAGAATAATGTGCTCCTAACACGAGAGGAAAGCAATTGCAAAAAATTCTTCATCTGTTTATGTTCCTAAAGAAAAAAGAAAAAGCAACTAAAAACCCTCCCAAAAACCCCATTGTCTCATCCTAGCATGGCTGTTAGTTTTAAAGTTTCTTTTTATTTCTTTTCCCAGGTGATAATGCCTGTCGTGTTAATAATGGAGGCTGCAGCACTCTTTGTTTGGCCATTCCTGGAGGCAGAGTTTGTGCCTGTGCTGATAATCAGCTTTTGGAGGAAAACAGTACAACCTGCATGAGTAAGATTCTTACAGAATATCTGAGTTGATGCTGCTGTTAAGGGATCGAGTCAGACCTGAAAATAAAACCAGAAAGCGTGGCCTCCTAGAGGGTCTATAAAACAAAGCAGTATTACTTGAATAAAGATTCTAGTGAAAGACAGTTTACAGAATATAAAAGATTTTTCAAAGAAAACAATATCAAGTACACTATTTAAGGATGAAGTGTGTTGGAAAATATTTCAGTGTATCTGATATGATACAGCACTTAAATAGTTCACTGAACTCTTTTAAAAATATCAGAAATTAACCATAAGGTTGTTAAATTAAATACATATGAACAGTTTTCATATTATTCTACTGACTAAGTATCTTAAACAGAAATCTGACATTGAAATGTTCATGGTGAAACTGTTCATAAAACATGTCAAGCAGATGTGTTTATATATAATAGGTTCTGACACAAAGTGTGCAAATATTGCTGTCTTTGATCTTTTCTTTAGATATCTTCATTGAAACAATGATAAAAATTGCTATAATAAAAGATGGGATTTTCAGTTAATATAATAACCTGCCAGGTACTACGGGCTTTTTTTTTTTTTTGTAATGTTTAGACATGGTGTTTGTTCTAAAAATTTTCTCATATTTTTCTACGTCTCTTTGATCTGTTTCTTGAAGTGAAGTGTGTAACATTTTACGTGGGTCTCCAGCAATGAGCTTAGCAGAGATGAGCAACGCATAAGGATTATTTCATAGCATGATGATCATTATGGAGCTTGCAGTGACCCTGGATTTGACCCAAATGCATGGCAGGCAGAGCCATCGGTGGTGTTAAAAAAGCCCTATTTTTATTTTTTAGCAGAAATTACTGCAAGGTGGACTCCTCACTGGAAAGGTGGAATGTAGGCATTAGGAGGAGGGGTTAGAGACTGAGATTGGAATGAGGCAGGTTTCCTGCTTTTTCCCCAACACACGACTGCCTGGCTCTTTCCAAGGATTCTGGTGTCCCTCATAGGGTCCTCACACATAGACTGATGTGTGGCATTTACACATCAAGCATTCTGAACCTGATGATGAGAAATACATCTGCCTGAATTTATCAATAAGCTCGTAGCTTGCTACTTAACTCCACCCCAGCAGAATTTTATCCTTTCTTCTCTGCCAAGTCTGTACCAGTGCATAATGCAGGTATTTAAGTTGTTGCTTGGATACAAGAATCAGCTTTTTAGCGATCATTTTCTGTCCCTAAATGTGCGCCAGAATTTGGCCAGTGTCTGTCAGAATATTTCCTTTTTGCTGTTGATGAGCTTTGCAATTCTTTAAACTGATATTTTATGCTATAATCGAAACACCAGTTTGAGTGCCATTCTGTTCAGAGTTTTTCCATTTATTGGAAGTATATTCCTTCAACCGTGGATTCAGATATGTGTGCTACTACAGGCTGCAGGTGGAATTACCTCAGAGACGCCGAGTTAGTGTAAAAACGTTCTGAAGAGCAAGAACGAGAATTGGTATCTGTTTACGTAGGGGCAGCGTTGCATTCTGGGTGTATCAAACAGATAAAGAGATGTGCTTGTTGGATGTTTTCCCAGTTAAAGAGGGAGAAGTGCTGCCCCAGCTGTGCAAGGCTGAGCAGTTCCAGTGCAGCAACAAGCGCTGCATCCAGGAGCGCTGGCGCTGCGACGGCGACGACGACTGCCTGGACGGCAGCGACGAGCACGCCGAGATCTGCTGTACGTATGCATTTCCCTTTCCACCCACAGTCCATGCTTGATTGCAGGGACTGCAAACCAAACAATTCCAGCCAAACAGAAGTAATCATCCTTAAGCCATTCACACAAATCTTTAATTTCCTTCTTTTCCTGCGTACAGTAGCCCTTTCAAATCTCACTGGTGCACTCGTTTCATAGCACTGTACGAGAGCAGTCATCTTTTGGGGTTGGCATCATCATTGCTGATTCTTTAAATATTGGGTTTTTTGCTTTGTTTTCCACTATTTCTTGCACGGATCACAATATAACACCTGATGGGAGGGAATGGAAAAAGGGAGCCAGGCTCTGTTTGGTAGTGTCCCTAGCAGGACAAGAGGTAATGGACACAAACTGAAAAGCATTAATTTTATCTGAACATCTGAAAGATAAAACTTTTTTTACTGTCAGACACTGGAATAGATTGCCCAAAGTGGTTGTGGAGTTTCTGTCTGTGGAGACGCTCGGAACTTGTACGGACACAGTCCTGAGAAACCTGCTCTATCTGGCCCTTCTCAAGCAGGGGATTACAGCAGGGGATCTCAGCAGGTCCCTTCCAACCACAAAAGTCTCTGAGATTGTATAATACATTTCTTTAAAAATAAAAAACAAAAATCCTCAGGGAAAAAAGAAAAAAAAAGCAATCAAAAATACCCCACAAACAACCAAACCAACAAAGCAAACATCCCCCCCCAAACCCACACCAAGAAAATCAAACCAGCAACAAAAGTAAAACCCAAGTCCCTACACCACTTCCAAAATTACATTAGATGTACTTTGTCTTTGAGTTACTGTTTTACAAGAGATGTATTTTTTTGCTGTATAGGAGTTCCACTGTTGAAATGAAAAATAATAGAAAAGGTACCAATTATGTACCTGTCATTTCTGGAAGGTACTTGAGTAGCCTGCTATAAAATTAGTGTTGCACCACTGAGAATTCTTTTCCTTACTCTGTTTGTCACAATGCTTTCTATTTCTGTCCATAGATCATTTCTCTAAACCAAATCTCCTTCACAGAAATGAAAGTACATTATTTCTCCCAATCAGTTGTAGACATAAGCACTCTTCTACTCTGCACTATTGTTCTATGTGTCTGAACACTCTTATCATAGTGTCTCTTATCTCTTTGAGACCAAACAACTCTAAACTGCTTTGGGGTTTTGTTATATTTTTGTTGGGGTTTTTTGTTTGTTTTCTTTTTTTTTTTTTTCCCCAGTAGATTATTTCAGGTTTTTTAGATTCCATTGCTCTTTTCGGAAGTGATTCTTGGGGATAGATGTCCCAAACTGGATGTGTGTATTTCTGCTGAGGCTTTTGTGAAGCTGGTTAGGCTGAGAGAATGTGTTTGTGAAGGTGATGGTTTATTCATCCATGAGTAAATCTTGCCTGCTTCACACGGGCCTGATGCTGCTGATACAAACTGATCTTGTGATCCTCTATAATGCTAGACCTTTTCCAATATAGCTATTAAATGACCAGTTTTGGGTTTGCTTGTGTTTTTTTCTTTTTGTTTTCCCAGCATGTATGTATTTTGATAGCTGCATGTAGTAGTCATTAATGATTTCAAAGATATTTTTTAAAATATTTTTCCTAGTTTCGAATTTTGTTTTGATACTGGACTCTCTTTCTTGCACTTAAATTAAGGAGTTCAACACATGAACACAGTGAGAAGGAAAATCTTTCAGCAGATTTGACTTGATTGTTTTTTAAATTAGTGTAAGGAAGACCAGTTCATTGATCAAAGCTTGTAATTCTCTGAGGATTTATACAGATATAAATGAAATCATAACCTGGTCTTAAACCTGAATGTGATCTATAGTTTACATGGCCAGTGTGATAACATTGATCTCTTCTCAGCAGTTGCCATGGTAACTCCAATAGTTCTTTATGAGTTTGAAATATTTGCAATTTTGAGTAGAATGCACACATGATACTAAGTATATATGAGCAAAAGCTTAACTACCATTTAAAGCAGTATCTATGTCAAGTATTAAAGTCAAATTAAAAAGAAAAAAAGTCTTCAATTTGTGAGTTTATTACTTGGATGCCTCCAGTTTTGTTCTCCAGTCACATCGCCAAGTATGTTGCTTCGGAAGTATGAGATGTGGGACACCTTTCTGCTCAGATTATTAATTAATCTCTGCTTCCTGTGTTTCTGCACCCTGCACACAAACCACTCACGGAGGGTTCATGTGCTGTTGGTATCACCCTCGCTCTGTGTCGTCTTCAATTGGAAGAATAGGCAGAAAGGTCAAAGATAAAAGCTGCTGAAATGTCAAGGATAAGCCTGCAAGACTTCCTTTCATTTTAAATATCCTTTGTTTCCAGATGTATGTTAAACTTCAAAAAAGAGTCTGTGGATGGCTGAGTAGGTGAAAAATAGGTGAAGATTATTTTTAACCCAGCATTTGAAACTGTGTGCAGTTTACTGTTCTTGTCTAGATGGAGATGAGCAATATCTGCTAATAATAGATGTTGTTATTAGCATGAAAGAAGCAGAACATAAACACCACTACAGTTGCAAGAGCAGGCCAATACTATTTATGTCAATTCTGTGCATTCAGCTTCATCCTTTCCATGAGAATTGGTAGCCAGCAGAAACATGTTTGAGAGATACCTTGTTCACTCCTCAGTACCACATTTTTTTTGTTTGCTTGCTGTACACCATGTTGCATATTTCACTTTTTGACACCTACAATTTCATGGTAAGTAAACAGCAGATCTATATGTGGCCATTGACTGTAATGTGCCTCATTTTAGAAGCATTTTATGACCTGCCCAAATCCCTGCTCACTGTGGTATCATATTTTGGATCTGCACTTAGCAGCTTGCATCTGTTCCCTTCGGTGTTTTCCTTTGTTTATTTGCACTTTAGTTTGCAAACCTCATCCCACTGCTCAAATGTGATCAAACACATCTTCCTTTAAGGAAATAGCAACACTATAAAATGCTGCTACCTTTTATCACTTAATAGAGGAGGATCTCCATATTGGCATCTTCACTATATATTATTTAATTTATGATTAAAGTACTGCAATATTTGTAATTGAGTGGTTTGCTGAACAATCTTTATGTCATGGCAGTTATATATACAGCATAACCACACCAACTGCGTCACCAGGGAATTCCATTTAATGTGTACTTTTCACAGATTTCACGGCTGTTTTTCTCAGATTATTTTCTTAGGGAAAAAACCACTCTCTTTTTTTCTCCACAGTCAATCATAGTTGTCCTGATGATCAGTTTAAATGCCAAAATAATCGCTGCATTCCCAAGAGGTGGCTTTGTGATGGAGCTAATGACTGTGGTAATAACGAAGACGAATCAAATAAAACTTGTGCAGGTAAAAATTTTACTTGGTTGTGTATACAAGTTCTCTAACTTCAGTTCCATAAATAGTTCAGGACTGATTTGAACTGAACCGAACCAGTCTGCTACTTGTAATCTGATTATTGGCATTTTAAATGAATTCACATTTTGGTGCCACCAAGGCTGGAATACAAATTATATTTACCTTATCCATGTGCTTGACTGTGCTTTCCAAAGTAATTCAGCTCTTAATCTCTCCATATGGGTCAACTGTCAAGGCAATGCTCAGGTACAAACTTTGAGGTACAAATCTATTTTGGCAGTTATAATTTTGTCTATTAATGTGCTGTGATGGGTGCCATGTCAACAGTACTTTTTTTTTTTTTTTTTGCTGTTTAGTTTATGCACAATTAGTTATTCAGTTTCTACTCCATGCCTTGAAATTCTTTTCATTTCTGAGTTATTACCTGGAGAGTGAGTTTTTAAGGCAATATTAAGATGAAAATTGTTTACTGATTCCACTGCAGTAAAAAGTGGAATTCCCAGGCTGTCCTTTGCTTGTGTGCAAGTGATGTTTAGTGCTTGTTGTCAGAGTACACTAAACAAGCATTAAATCTCGAATATGCAGCATGCCAGCCATCAATAAGCTGATGACTGTTTTGAACTGAAGTGCAGTGAAAAACAACACTCATTGCATATTAAAATATTTCTTGATATCTTATTGCCTTGATATTCTTCGATATCCAACTGTTTGCTTGTAGGCTGAGAGTTTAATTTGAAGGCTATTTTTTTATCACTCTGTCAGTTGGCTGCGGATTGAATTCTGTATTCTTGTTTTTCCACTTATTCCTGCAGTGGCAAGCACTGTTAATGTTTAAAAATTACTGCTTTGAAATATTTTAAACTTTTATTCCTCTTTTGTGTTTTGGGCTACTTCTATGAAGAAAAAGGAAAATGGTAGTTGAAAATACAAATGAAGAAGTGTTCTTTCAGTTACTGGGGTTTTTGACATATCAGCCATTTTTTTAAAGTGTAGAATAACATCCAGGTGAACTCTAAAAGTTTAAATTTGGAATAAAAATCTGTGTCGCTATCACTGGCATTATTATGGGTTCACATTTTAAATAAACAAAATTATACATAATGACAGTTTTCTATGCTAGCTTTTTAGTGGCATTTTACTATTCATCAGCTTTCAAAGTAATTTCTGCAGTTACATAGCACGAATTCTTTTAGTGATCCTTTTTTCTTCAGGAGAAAGACATGCATTGATTCCTTTAATGCATTATTACAGTTAAGTGTTTGCAAAGGCATGGATGCTAAGAACAGTGAGGCCAGGCACATCACAGACGGGCTAATTCCCATTTTCCTGTGTAAATATGGATTTCACAAGATCGTTGTTCATGTTATGGAATGCAAGTTGGTAATATTCCAACTGGTGGGCATTTTTATGCCCTGATTTTTGTTGTCTTCAAGCATTACTGTTATTTTATCCTGCATTAATGCTCTTCTATCACCTAGTTTTGCTTAATTATATAGAGAATTGCATGTTCTTTTATAAGGAAGGAACCACTAAGAATTGCACACAGCAGAAGTAGAACACAGCCCTGCAGGTGACCTCAGTTTTCTCTGAAATCAAAGGAGGTGAATGAAGTTTTGTCAGAGCAGGGGAAAGGTGCAGCAGGCCAGGAGGTGCCCTCCAGCCTTTCAGCTTCTAAAATCAGGCACCCACCAAGAGACCTAATGGATCTAGTCCATTTCCCTTGTATTTTTGGAGTGCTTTGTCTTGACAGCAAGAACTTGTCAGGTTAATCAGTTTTCTTGTGGGAATGGACGGTGCATTCCAACGTCATGGCTGTGTGACAGGGAGGATGACTGTGGAGATGGAACCGATGAGATGACATCCTGTGGTAAGTGGATTTTTCTTTTGCAGATGGAAAAAGTGAAATTATTCTGTAAAATGTAAAACTATATATAAAGCTATCTTTTCATTTGAACTGAGCTGATAATACTATTTCTGAAACAGCAAATAGAATTTATTTGGTTAATAAATAAATCCAAAGCAAATGCAGCATTTTCTATTTAATGAGTTTTTAATAACTACAATACCAAATATGCAGATCAATCAGCACTTTTTTAATTTTCAGCCCATTATCAAATGCTATCACCCTCAAAAATTATTCTTTATCTCTGTCGCATACCTCTCCACATGGACCCCCTCAGCATACTTTAGATGTCAACAAAATCAGCCTGTTTCAAGCCTCAACAGAAGGATATTAGATCTTATATTTTCCAGGGGGAAAAAAAAAAATAAAATTCTTGGTTCTATCATGAGAGAGTATCAGCAGCTGTGCTGACTGCTGCTTCGCTGAGATACTGCAGAGAGGGCTGTGCTCTCTCTAATCAGCTGCTTCCAAACAATTAAGGATTTTAATAGTCATTTGTTTTGCAGGGCACTGGTAACTGCTGTGAGTCTGAGAGCATAAGGGTCGATGAGCTGTCTGCAGATGCAGAATCACAGAATATGATGTACTGCACTGTAGAATCACAGAGTGGTTTGGGTTGGAAAGGACCTTAAAGACCATTTTGTTCCAACCCCATGCCATGGACAGGGACACCTCCTGCTAGACCAGAGCTCCAACCAAACTGGCATTGAACACTTGCAGGGATGGGGCATAAAATGAAGTTATTACATGAGTAAAAATAATAATATTATTAAGGTAGACTTCTAATTGCCTTGCTTCAAATCAAGTTAAGCTGTGTACAGATGAGTGATCCCAGTGGATTTGTATTTTGCAATCTCTAAAGTTCTCATTCTCTGTGTAATGGCACAACATTGACTCCGTGCTAGAACAGTTTCCCTGCCTGGACCTCGTGTTCTCGGTCACGTCAGCAGCACACAGATGTTACTGGTGCCTTTGTAAGTCCTTCACGTGAGCTTTGTTCAGTATCCTCTCAGCTCATCTGGAATATTTCTTCAGATCTTTTAATCAGGGTTTATTTCACTGGCTGTTTTTGTGTTTAGACAAACTTTGCATATATTTCATGTTTTAGAATCTTGTTTCATTACCCTCAAGCACTGTGGCTGTGCAAATATGTCAAATATTTTGTTTTTCATCCTGCCCTATAATTTGATCACTAATGGATATGCTAATGGCATTTATTTACCTGTTCTGTTTTCTGGAAGATATTTCCTTCTATGAAACAATTTAAAATTCTTGTACCCATAAGGACATAAGAGAGATGTGAGATTTGTGTCTACACTGTGGAGAGACACCACTGGAAGCTCAAGGATCACCTTTCTTGGTTCCTCTGTCCAGGGCAGTCAGGACAGGGCTGGGTGTGGATCAGCTGCAGGATGTGCATCTTTTGCTGTGAAATAGGAAAGCACCAAAGGGACAGTGAGGGGAAGTGTTGTGTGTCCTCTGGGATGTGAGCAAGAGCTGTGGATGGTGATGAAGGCTGGGGCACACTCTGGAGATGCTACAGAACATTCTTGGAAAGGCTCTGGTGGGCTGGGAATCACGAGCTGGCTGCTGCTGCTGCTGGTGCTGAGGGGAATCACAATTCATTTTAGTTTCTGTCCCTTTGGACATGTAAACAAAGAAAATGAAGTCATGGAGGCATTCATGTATAGAAAAGGGGAAAATTGCATTTAATCTATGAGCTAAATTTGTGGAAAAATTATTTGAAAAAGCAAAATTAAAAGTTGCTTTCAGTTTTGCTTGAAGCACATGAGGCATGTATTGTGGCTAAGCACTACTGCAGTTGCATACTTCCATTATTTGCCTCAGAACAGATTTTTTTTGTCACTGTAATATGTTTCTTTAACAAAAAAAAACCCAAACAAGCAAATAAAAAAAAAACATAACACCAAAACCCCCAAAATAACAAACCCAAAACAAACAAACAAACAAACCCCCAAACCAGCCGAACAAAAAAAGCAATAACTTTCTAGAAGTTAGTAACAAAGTATTGTCATCAGTGGTAGCTTTCCTTCCCACCCTTTTCTACTTTGAAGCAGGATAATCACCTTTGTTAAATGAAGTTCTTGATGTTCTCTATTTAATTTTTAAATATATTTTTTTTAAATCTACTATTAGATGCAGCTGGTTGGTTTAGTGCTTCACGTGTGACTCTTTTGAAGCCAAAACTTTCTGAGGTTCAGTAAAAAATGAAGTGATTTCATTTCCCCCCCAAGAAAGTTTTATGTTTAAATTTTTTTATTAAAATTTAAACATGTTATTAAACATGTTTAAATGTTTTTAAAATTTAGAAAAACGCTGCAGTATTTTCCAAACTGTTTAGCAGGTTAATAATAAATTCACACATCTACCTATGTCATTGTCTTTAGAAAAAAAGAAGTCTGAAAAAATTCAGACTAAGTTACTCTTTGCAGAAGCATATTCTATTGTAATGGAAACAAATATCTGTGTTCAATACAGATGATTCTTGGTGAATTATGTTGTCTCAGATTTCTACTACTTTACTGGAATGCTTGGAGGAACTGCTTGTGAAGGCTGACATTTTAATTTTGGATTTTATTATGCCAGTGTAGAGTAACTTTATTTCTTGGCTGTTCTTTAGCTTAGTACTTAACCTTCTCATTTTATAGTGCTCCATTTCCTGTCTCTTACTGGCAGTGCTGTTGCAGCTGGAGAACCCTTATGTACATAAGCTCAGGGAAAATAGAGTTTGTATCAGACATCGAGCTATGGTTAGCCTTAAATACCAGCATGGTTACTGGGAAAACCAGCCCTGGTCTGATGGGAATGTGGGACTGTGCCATCTGTCACACAGTAATGAGTTTCATGGTCTGTGTTGAGGAAGGGTAGGGTTTGGACAGTATTCATAATTAAACCTTTTTTATCTGTTCTTTGTGGTGTCTCACCTTTTTCTCCTCTCCAGATTAAGTACCTGGAAGGTGCAAATATTTGCTGCAACACATTTGTGTAACTTGTGCATGTAGGAAGGTGGCAGAACATTACTGAAGAGGATGTATGTTAAATAGTTTTTATTTCTTTTTGAACACTTTCACAGAATTCCCAACATGTGAGCCACTAACTCAATTTATCTGCAGAAATGGAAGATGCATTAGCAGCAAATGGCTCTGTGATTCAGGCAAGTATCAAATTCTCTATATCTGAAATAAATATGAGGGATATCACATAAATATTGCTTTGATGTTCTTTTTTTCTGAGACTCATATTGTCAGTTTGGCTTGTAAGTGGTCAGAGAATAAATAAAACATTTTTAAATTACTGACCTGACCTAGAAATCAGCAACATTGAAGGTTCAGATAAGGAATGAGGCATTGGATATGGTAATAGGTACAAACACTGTGTTATCTAGCATGAAGTATGATGAGTCATTATAGTAAAAAAAAAAAAAAAAAGGCCAAAGCTGTTGCTTATGAAAGTGTTTTCTGTTTTTAGAAAGCAACATGGTTTCCGTGACCAATATATCTGATTTTTTGTTGTTTGTGGACAAGTTCAATTAAATAAATAGCATCCCTGAAGAGTGAAGGCCAGCAAGACTTTACAATGTATTTAGTTCTTTTGTCTGGAAGACTACATATTTGAATGTTGAAATGAATCTCCTCTCAGAGCTTGTGGTATGGGACTAATGTTCCTCCAGTCCTAACAACATTGGGTTGGTCCAAAGCATTTGCTGTTTCTATAATTTGATTTGTCTGACAGGAATTTTCAGCTGTAAATGGACAAATTCCCGAAATTTTCACAGTGTGCTGACTGACCTTCTGTGCATGGAGACCCTTTAGAGTGTACCTAACATATTTATTTCCTTCCTCCCTTGATGGCCACAATCAAATTACGGGAATTGCCTCAAGACTGTTATAATGACTGCAACATTAGGGTAATGAGGAACTGCAGTCCACGATTATTTATGTGCATTCTTCTCTTTGCACTCTTATAAATACACGGAAACAAAGTTTAATACTATTGAAAAGAAATTCATCAGGTTTTCATTTTGGTTTATATGAAGCTGTTTGTGTCTGGGATTAACTATTTTAGGTTATCATAGAGAATAAAACAAACTCACTGTGTCTGAAAGGCTGTGTAGTTACACACAGCTAAAGAAATTAAGGAAATCTACAGCCTTCTCGTGCTTGCTGGTGTCTCTGATTGAATGAGTGAGGGGTTAGACCATCCAAAATGACAGAATTGAGTGCTGTTGGTAAATAAGATTTAAGGTATTACATGCGTTAGAAATAATGTGATGCCTGTGGACAGTAAAAGTACTACTTTGTTTCCTGCACTTTTTTTTCCTCTTGCCTTTTTAAAAATATTTTTCTCTCCTCACATATTTCATTCAGATATTTTATATCTTAAAATAGTTTAAAATATGACCATTTGCAGATGACGACTGTGGTGATGGAAGTGATGAGCTGGGCTGCGTTCACTCGTGCTCCGCTGACCAGTTCAGGTGTCAGAATGGCAGATGCATCCCCAGTCACTGGGCGTGTGATGGTGACAATGACTGTGGAGATTTCAGTGACGAAACCAAAACAAACTGCAGCAGGGAAGGTTAGATTTTTTTTTTGTTCCCACATTTTAATAGTTATAAGCACAGAGTATAATTTGTTTATAAATACCTGTCCTTCAGCCAATGGAAAAAGAGAAGATGCTTTTAACCTTGGTAAAGGTTGGAATGGGAATATGTCAAGTGCAATGTGAGAACACGGAAGTGTATTATGGAAGAGGAATGCATTTGAGAACAGAATGGGTATTACAGTGAGATAAGTCTTATAGTTTTACTTTAGTGAATTATGCTAGATGTGATGATTGTCTTATTACAGAGATGCGTGCTGTCTAGGTGAAGAGACAGTAAGAAGCATTCATTAAGTTATTATTGATACTTTCTGTTTTTTTCAAACAGTGGAACAGTAATGATCTCATTTTTGTGTAATGCAAGTCTTTGAGTTTGTGGGATTTTTTTCATATAAAAGCATTTTAACAAACTGCAGCCCCCTTTCAATGCCATACGTTGTATTTATTTGGGTGGGGAGAGAAAGGAAGGATGCTTATGGCAAAGGATAAGGAATAATCAGATCAGAATGAGGGAATATCTTTCATATTTTTCTCCTAATGTTTTTTCTACCACAAAGTAATTGAACACAATATTACTGGCCCCTTTTCATAATTTTATATTTTAAATCTAGTTGCAAACCTCATACAAATACAGAAATTATCAGAATGACAGCATGAGTGAAGTCCTTAATTTTAATATATTTACAAAAATTATTTTCATCTATCTCTATCAAAATGATTAGTCTGGAACTGAACAACCCACTTTAACCCCCATTCACTTCCATTTTGAAACTTAAAACCTTGCTCTAACTCTTTACAAGAATGTAGATTAGAATACATGAATGTAGATTATGTAGACAAAAAACAACAAGGCAATGTTAAAGAAAAAAAAACATATATTTATAAGCAGTGCTATAAAAATTTATTCAAATAATGCTTTTTGGTACAAGCAGGAAAGTATAAGTATGCCATCGCTTTAAAGTTCATGTTGTTGTCATTAGTATGTTATTTAATAATAGAAATACAGTGGTAATAGTTTACGAAAAGAAAAGCGGGAATAAAATTTAAAAGGCTATAAGCTAGAAAATACTTAGAGAATTATGTATGTGATGAATAATTAAAATCTCACAGTAATTATTGTTGAAACAGTCAGCACTGATTCCAGTGCTGCACTGAGTGAAGCTGCTTGCAGTGGAATTTGGAACAGCTCCAGGTGCTCTGCCAGTGCTGTAACAGCACAAACCAGGCACGTGTGGTGTGACCTGTCAGGTTTGGGAATTAGGAGATGGACCTCGTTGGGGAAAAATGGAGAACGAGGAAGGGTGAGGGAAACCAGCTTGAGGATTAAACACAGGGCTTACGAAGGGCTTACAGCAGGAAAACTTCATCAGCCGTGGGCCTCCTTACACCTCCAAACTCATTCCTGTCTGACAGATGTGAAAAAAGGAAATAAAAATTGGTATTGAGCCTGTTCTGGAGGGGGGATTGAAGGAAGTGAGGAGGATTAAGGGTTTGCCTGAAGCTTGTGTTGGAGTGATGAGTTATAAGATGGAATAGGCCATTTTGGGTGTTACCCTTGGGGACTCTGATTTTGGCTTTGGTGAGGAGGAGGATTCTAAGTCAGCATAGACTTGGAATGGAAAAAAACTCACATGAGCAAATTCTTCAATGTAATTCTTATTTTTCTAAGAAACTCCCTCTCCTGGAAGGTGCAGTGGAAGGGAATTTCAGTGCAGCCCTGACGGGAACTGCGTTCCTGAGCTGTGGCGCTGTGATGGAGAGAAGGACTGTGAGGATGGGAGTGATGAAAAGGGCTGCAATGGAACTCTGCGAGTGTGTGATGAGAAAACAAAGTTCTCCTGCAAGAGCACAGGTATGTGCTTGCAAATGCCTTTTCCTCTCGCTTACTCAGAGTGTGTCTGTGTGAGTTTGTGTTTGATCACATATCTCCTCCTTAGCTAATGATTTTAATGCTTCATACTGTTAAAGTGAGGTTACTCATTGTATTCCTACTAGGAAAATAATATTGATTTACATGTCCTGTTTTCTGATTTACAATAAAAAATGGATGAGTTTTGGGATTACTTAAAGCTGAAACCATTCTCTATGATATTACATCAAATCAAATACTTAAATAGAGAATTTAACAGTACTCAAAAGTTCAATTTTCTTTTATTTCTTATTTTTGGCCCTAGAAGTAAGTTGAATAAAATGGTATAAAGTACCTTGAATACTTTGAAGAATTACAACTACAGCACTGGAAATTTGAAGTGGAGTATTGGAAGAAAAATACGTTCTTTAATTATGTTTAAAATCAAATTTTTTTTCCCTCTATGTATACTTCACTAAAAGATGTGAAAAGAATGTGGCAATCACTGCATGAGGATATTTTGCCAAATAATATTTAAATGGAGCATTTTTTTTTTAAGGGAAAGCCCAGTTAAGGAAGAAATTAATATAAGTCAGCACAATATTAATATTTTTTTGTAATTTGTATTATAGCTTTGTGTGATACTAGGGCTAAAATAACTTTCACAGCAATATTTAATTAAGGTTTTAAGATGTAGTAATATTGTTACCACTGGGCAACTACAACTATTGAAGGAAGGTAGAACCCATTCTAATGCCTTTGTTACAGCTAAGCACGACAAATGTTGCAGATGAGTTGTGTTATCTCTGTTCAAAAGTATCTTGCTGTTACTTGGATTTTAAGGTTATAAAAATCATTATGTATGATAAAGAAATATGGAATATTGGATTGTGTCTAAATAAAACATTTCCATTTGTGCTCGTAACATTTCCATAAAGATGTGTAGAATACATACCATTTAAATGAAACACTTTCTACAAGTAAAAATGTATTATTCACTTCTAACAGAGTGGTCTGTTTCCTGAAACTGATTGATAGAAACCCTGATATAGGAAATAGTCAGCACCAGGAGGAAGTGTATTTCCTAGTGCCTAAATGGGGAAAAGGTAACAGCAATCCAAGCGGCCAAAGCAGAATTATTAGAGGGAAGAAAGGTGAAATCTGAATAGATGAGGTTTATTTTCATCAGGTGCATTTGGAAAGCTAATGAGTTAAGATGTCACTATTTTAGCTAAGATAAAGCAGAGAGATAGGTTAGAGGCAGTGTGGAATACAGGATGAAGGGTAGATTTTTGTTATTAGGCTTTATTACCTTTCAGAAATGCTTGCTTCTTAGGCTGGGCTTTGGTTTCTTACTTATCCTGAATGATTTTAGATACAGAGAATGGAAAACTCTTTCTGCTGGTAAGCTAAGATTTTCCAAATACAGCTGCCATAACAACAGGAAGTAGAAAGTATTTAAATTCAGCATAATTGTCTGAATGAGTTGTCTTTTCAACAGAGAACTAGAATCCCCTTTCAAAGACCATTGTCCAAACTACATTCCCTCATTATATACTTCCCAATTTTGCAGTGATGTGTAAGGAGGGCACTATCTCAGTTTACAGGATGAAAGGTGACTGCTCTGGCTGCCACATAGAAATACAGCAAAAAGATTATTTTCATCCAACATTTGCTAAATTCAAGGGTATATGGCTTTGATTTGGAGGAAAATGCAACCCTACTTGTTTGTTATGCGGAGAAGCCACTTGAGCAACCAGTTATGATGAGCATAATTTTCTCTTTTGCAATTTTCCTTCCTCCTGGAAGGAGCAAAACTGTCGTTCTGGAGGAGGCATGTAGTAATGTACTGTAGCAGAAACAGCAAAGGCAAATTTGTGTTTAGCTACTTTTCAGTTTGTTCCATGTGGTTTGGACAGAGGAAAAATAATGGGTTTATGAGAAATAGTTACTGGAATGTTTCGGAAGAAATGTAACTTTCTCTGTGCATGATTCCAAAGAAATAATGCTGTCTGGCTTGTACATTTACGGCAGTTGTTCAGATGGGGTGGTACTGGCTAATTCTCCCCTCAGAGATTGCTGGGTGGTGACATCTGATACAGAATGTGACGGGTCTGTGTAGGAACGTGTGAATGGAGGGAGCTGGAACAGCCGGTACTTTGGGAGGGAATTGGCAGCTGGTGAGAGAGCAATAGTGAGATGTTACTGCCCATTTTTTGCTTATTTCTTTTCATTTTATGTCTGTAAATAGTAGCTGCAGGGTCTTTCCTTGCTGTGGCTTTTGTGGCTTTGGTTAATGTGTCACAATGCCACAGGCATGAGTGCCAAGCTACAAAACCAGAATTTGTCAGCATTCAGCCAAAAGGGGTTTTTCTGCTTCGAGGGATGGTGATCTCAAGAACCCATCGTACCCAGCTCCTTTTCCAATATTCAGTTAAGGATCTATGACAGGGTATTCTGCAACTTAGATGGATGGCCTTTCGTCATTTGCCTCTAGTAAATGAACATTTTATTCCCCAAAAGTCATCTTTTTGGATACTGAATGACTTGTGCCATATGTCTCCTTAAAAACATTATTTGTTGAATAAACAAATACTTTTGTTTCTCCCCGTTCATATATTCCAATTTTGTTTTATGTTTTTACACCTTTAGTGTTCTTGTTGGTCTCACTGGAACTGTCCAACCTGGGCAGTCCTTGAGCTGCTGTATCCAAAGTCAGCCAAAATGCTGCGGGGTACTTGAGCTACCAGATTTCAGAATTGCTTTTCTAATATTTTTCAAAAACATCCCATGTTTGTAGTGATGTGTGATGAAAAATATACTAGAGGCTGCACAGCAGTAGGATATGAGAAGCAGTGATTACCTGATTCAGATTGACTGCTCTTGGGCTGCTTCTAGCCAATTATTTTCTGGTTTTAAATTAGATTAGGCTTCTTTTAAATTACACTAAATTGTACTAAGATCCAACTTTCTGTTTTAAATTCTGGTTCTGTCCTCCCAAAATTATTACAGGCATGTACTTCATCTCAGTTTTATTTACTACATAAATCTATCCTTTTTATTCCACTCCCTACTTTTCAGTTAATAGTGCTACACCAAGAGCAGAATCTGTGCAATCTCACTTAAAATTTCATCTAATTACTCTTATGATCATAATAAAGTAGTTCTGTGAAAACAAATGCAAAAGAGCCATGAATACTTCAGTTTAGCAAGCAGTACATCTGAACTGCAATGTTTATTTGTCATACTTACTGTTCTTATTTTTTCAAGCAGCAGTTGATGGTATCCTACCATTTTTTCATGCTACTCTGTGGACTATTTTTTTTTTCTTATGTATAATAATATATTAGAGGGGAAAAAAAAGATTATGAGGAAAGAAGTATAATTTGTTCAATTATAAGGAAAATAAGGATGTACACAGAGGAAATCAAGTCAGTGGGTGCTGACCACAGTGATAAGGGAAGAATATAACAGCAGCACTGGTACTCCGGAGAGTACCAATCCAGATGGGGATTGAAGGAGTCCAGGTGTAGATGTGTTACCAAAGAATCTGGTGCTGGGGAAGGATGGGAAGGAAAGGCTTTCCAGAAACATGATGAGGAAATTGGTAGTGTTTTTATCTTTGGTTCATGGTAGCATAGTTTTCTGTGGTAACAGCTCTCTTCTTTAGGTTCATTTTGTTTTTCCTGTGTCATCCAGAAGTCATTTATAAACTTTCTACTAAAAGCTTTAAATACGAGAAATGTCCACATTTTTGAAGCAATGTGATTCAATCTAAGTCCCAGGTGCGTTCTACAGGACAAGTGAGATCACTGGCCATCACAACATTTCGGTGAATGTGTCAGATTGGAACATTCTGTAGTGTTGATGGGAATGAGACTGAGTCTATTCTATAGGTTAGGAAGGCATTACATTACAGCTTTAGGCAATAAGAATTAGCTGTAAGAGGAAACAGTGCAATTAATGCTCCACCAAAGTAGTTTTTCTATGGTTAAAAGATGTAATCAGTCAAAAAACCTCCTGGGTTCAATATCCTGACAAAGACTGAATGGGTGTATAAAGAGTTATTTTTGTTGATAATATTTGTAGGAAATAAAAGTCTTTGGAGAAGCGTTTGGATCAGGTTTTCCCACATACTTGCTGCTCAGGCCTTCTGTTTCACTGTGTTACACAAAGAGCTATGGAAAAGGGCAGATACAGCTGCTGAGACAATTAATTTATGATTGAATTTTACTAAAAAGGTTCCTGGAAACCAGAAGTGTGAGTTTCACTAAGAGGCAATAAAGGAAAAAATACTTCAGTGATTTTTAAATAATGATTTCAAGACCATCATAATATTTCATTACGTCCATCTCTTGGCAAGTCCGGATTTTTCCCCATTCCATACTCCAGGAAAATCAGTCCGGGCTTTTCCCCATTCCATATTCCGGGAAAAATCCAGTCCGGATTGGCAAATCTTGGCAAAGATTAATTCCTTGAAAGTATATTCTACTTAAGAACATGTCATATCTATCATAAAAAAGACGAACCTTTCATCACAAAACATATCTTCACTAAGGTGCAAGAAAGGCAGGGAAACTGATTTGCTCTGTAAACATTTGAATGCATAAAAGATTAAAAAAACAGATTAGGAGCTCTACTGGAAGCAACTTCAATTTACTTTGGGTTATGGTTGGTTTGGCTGATGTTGGTATTTTCTATTAGCTTGCGTTCTACTGTTGTGTTGTAATAGATATAAAATCACTGATCATTCAAGATAATAAAGAATAGGGACACTTTTTTGAAACACTTGTGGTTGCATGTAATGACAAGATGCATGCATATCACGCATACGGTTTTGTTTCCTCTTATCTGTGCAATTCTGTCTTTTAAGTATGGGATATTTGGGATTTTGGCCACTAAAGAAAAAGGTGGCAGCTTTTCATTCTAATTGACACCCCTCCCTGCTCGTTTTCAAGCTGATTTTGCACTGGTAAAATGATGTTCTGTTGTTTAAACCCCACATTCACTGTAGTATGATCCTGAAGTTTCGCTTCTTGCTTTTCTTCACCAAAAGTGAAAACAGTCTCACATTTGCCTTATAAGTGCTGCAGAATTATGTTTTTTTCAGTGTTCTTTTATCCTCTTGACTTTCTGTGAGAACATCAGCATTTTTTGCATCCAAAGAGTAAAATGTCAAACCAAATGCATAAAACCAATCTTCAACAAATATTTCCTTTAAAGAAAGTTGAAATCTGATATTGTATAAGCTGGGAAGGGTGGGCAGAAAGTCGTGTTGGTTCATGCTGAGCAGGTTTGAACTTATAAGCCTCAGGCTTTGCCAGTCAGTGCCTGGGCATCCACCAGAACTGCTGCTGATGGAACTAAACCTTCCCAGGATCTTCTTTCCCATTCCAGTTGATTTTCTTTTCATAATTAATTAATGGACAAAAACCCCAAAATATTCTAGGTCAGCTTCATAACCCATGGTTCTATCTGCTGTCTCTCTATTAACTGGAGAATAAAATACATGACATTTCTGTTTAGTCTTGGTATTACCAAAATTTACAGCTAAACCCTCCTGGCTGTAGGTAGCAAGTAACAAGTTGAAAAATAAGTTGGGACAGGATCACACACACACACCCCTGTAAGTGTCAGCATTCACAATCTTGTCTCTTTTCATTAAAATCCCTGCCTTTGCTGATTCTAATTTAATACCTGTATGATTTTAAGGATTAAAATCCCTTTGTAAATCAAGAGGCTTTCTTGCATCTCTAAACATTGATGGTCAGCACAATTTTTCCCCCCTTTTGAGGTCTGATCTGGACGCTGGTTTGACGAAACTGAAATCATGTCAGAAATTTCATCTACAGTAGTTATTTTACCTAAATCTGATCATTTATCTGACATCACTGGGGAATGGGTTGTGTGTACTTCCTAGAAAGATTTTTGCTTTGCAAACCCATGCCAATAAAAGTCATATATTGAAACTTTTCTCCCATGGAGGGCTGTTACAGTAGAAAATAGGAGGGATGAAGAACAGCAGAAATTAAAAATAATTAGAAAATTTTTGTGTGGTTTGGTGTATTTAGCAGATTATGAGGATGTGTCCTGCCTGTGTTCAATTTTGTTCAGCAGAGAAATAAGTAGGATTAGTGTTGTTTTGAAAATTATCTTGTCAACAGTGCCGTGGATGTTGGATGATGCTTCAGAATATAAGTGCAAGGTGGTTTCTTTCTGCTGCTCAAAGAGGAAAGAACTATTAATAGAAAAGCATAATAAAGAAAAAAAAGAGAGAGAAAAAAATCTGTATATTTTTACTGAAGGTTTTTTTTTTTTTCCTCCTAAAATTTGTCTCCAGTCTGATTTCCTGTGTTTATTGTCTCTTTTCCCCAAGGGAGATGCATTAGCAAAGCGTGGCTATGTGATGGCGATATTGATTGTGAGGATCAGTCTGATGAGGATAATTGCGAGGGCTATTTGTGTGGACCACCAAAATACCCTTGTGCTAATGATACCTCCATCTGCCTACAGCCTGAGAAGCTCTGCAATGGGAGAAGAGATTGTCCTGATGGATCTGATGAAGGCGATCTTTGTGGTACTTCTTTTAGACACATTTTTCTGATTGTTCATGCTGCTGTCTGTTGAAATACCTCCTGCTGAGAAAGAGGTTCTCGTGTTAATTGTACTGAAATTTTATCACTAGGGTCTACATGAGGATTTTTGTTTAGTTAAAATTGTAATGAGTTTGTTTGAAGTATTAGTTTTCTTCAAATAAGGGAAAGGGGGCAGGTCGTTCGTTTTCAAACCCCTTAAAACACTCCTGGAGGTAAACAATTCAAAGGGCATTGGTGTGTAGGAAAGGATTTCACCTCATCTGCGGCTGTCTCCAACTACAAAAGCTTGGGTTCATACCCTAGGATGGTTTGGCTTGGAAGGCACCTTAAAGGTCATCTCATTCCAACCCTCCTGCCATGGGCAGGGGCACCTTCCCCAGGCTGCTCCAAGCCCCGTCCAGCCTGGCCTTGGACACTTCCAGGGATGGGGCAGCCACAGCTTCTCTGGGCACCCTGTGCCAGTGACTCAGCACCCTCAGAGTCATAGATTTCTTCCCAAGATCAAACCTAACCTGTCCTCTGTCAGTTTGAAGCCTTTCCTCCTTGTCCTGTCACTCCATCCCTTGCCCAAAATCGCTCCCCATCTCTCTTGTAACCATTTTAGGCACTGGAAAGGTTTCTAAGGTCTCCCTGGAGCCCTCTTTTCTCCAGGTTGAACAGCCTCATCTCTCAGTCTCTTTCCAGAGCAGAGGGGCTCCAGCCCTTGGAGCATTTTCGTGGCTTTCCCTGCTCTTGCTCCAAAAAGTCGTCCTCCTCCTCATGCTGGGGACCGCAGAGCTGGATGCAGTCCTTCAGGTGGGGTCTCACAGAAACAGAGGGGAAGAATCTCCTTTGACGTCCAGCTTTATTTGGTGCAGCCCAGGACACATTTGGTTTTTTGGGCTGCAGGCTTACATTTCCAGGTCGTGTTGTGCTTCTCATCCACATCCTCCTCCTCCTCCTCAAGGCTGCTCACAATCCATTATTTTCCCAGCCTTTATTTGTTCTTGGGATTGCCCTGACTCAGTGCAGGTCTTTGTACTTGGCCGTGTTGAACTTCAAGAGGTTTGCACAGGCCCCACCTTTCAAGCCTGGCAAGGTCCCTGTGGGTGGCATCTTTCCCCTCCTTTGACAGCCACAGCTTTCTGTGGGTGCCCTCAATCCCACTGTCCACGTTCCTGAGAAAGGTGTTCAACAGTGTAAATCCCAACACTGGCTCCTGAGGGTCACCACTTGGACATGGAGCTATGCTAAAATCTTGAAAGGTTGCAGTAAAGCTACCAGATGAGTGGCTGCACATGAGATAATTTTAAAAACAAGTATGGAAATCTGGTTTAGAAATATAACATTTTGTTTGCATGTCTTTTTAGGAAGTCTTTTTATGTGTTTTAATGTACTTAAAGTGTATACAACATAACTGACAGCCCCTGCAGCCCTTATTTTTTTTTTTTCCCCCCATGTTATTTCAGACGAATGTTCACTTAACAATGGTGGATGTAGCCATCAGTGTTCTGTGGTTCCTGGAGGAAGAATTGTGTGCTCCTGCCCTGCAGGATTCAATCTTACGATAGACAACAAAACTTGTGAGATTATGGATTACTGCACCAAGCACCTGAAATGTAGCCAAGTTTGTGAACAGCATAAAAATACTGTCAAGTGCTCATGTTACGAAGGCTGGAAGCTCAGTAAGGACGGAGAAAGTTGTGTTAGTACTGGTAAGCTGGAATTTGGTGCATGTTCAATATTCAGGATGTTCATAGCTGTTATTTAATAGCCATTTACTGAGATGTTATTTCCTTTTTCTTTTTTTCTGTATAAGAAATACAAGCTGGGATTATCCAAATGTGGGGTTGATGGTAATATAAGGGCTCCTAAAACTGTCCCTACTCTTGATGTACAAAGAGTATTGAAATATTAGGTTGTTGCTAATCTAAGAATGGTAATACCAGATGTTTCTAGGAGTGGTATGGTTCAGAATATGGTGTAATTCTGAAATTGTTTGAAGTTTTATATGGTTTTTCATATATAGTTAATATGCATGGGATATATACATATACACACACAATTTTAAATTCTACTATACATTTTTAAGAAATGGATCCATCTGTAACATCATGATATTGATCAGTATTAGTTGAGGGTTCAGAAGGTTAATGTTGAATGTGCAATTATGTGCTGCCTGTTAGCATTCAAGATTTAAGCTTTTTTTTTCCCCTAAGGCATTCTGGTTTTAGACAGCACCTAAAGCCTGCTCAGCTCGCTAATCAAGATGAAAACCAACATGAGCCCAAACAGGAGAGGGGAATGTATTCCCCTCATTGTTCACTATTAATAAGTACTGAAGCATAATTTGGAAACTGTGTTAGGGATGTGTTTTTCAGGTGCAGTCTTGTGTGTGCAATATAAACTTAAAAATATTATTGAGTTTGCTGTCTAGATTTTCGTAATTCAGTGTAGGATTCTTTGATAATTGTATTCTATTTTACCTTTTGTTCTTTGATAATGTCTTAGCAATTCTGAACAGAAATATCTTCCACGTTGTCTATTTTTTATTTGGATATTTCATAATTCAGTAAATATGAATAAGGTATTCTTTATTTATTCTTACTCTGCAGTGATTGCTGTTAAAGTTCTTGCTTTATGTCGGTGCTTTGGTCTGGTTGTCAATGATTTTTGAGCAATCTGATTTGCTATATTATGGACATTTCCAGTAACTGAAAAAAAGTTCATTCTTACTGGGTTAAAGAAATGAAAGGATTAAAAAAATTCAAGATAGTGTTAGTAACTCATATGAAGAAAGTTTGAAACAAGCTTTAAACTAAATCAAGTAATCCTAAAATAGGATAAGTGAGGCTACAGTTCCTTGGTTTTTCTTAAGCCCATGAGATATTTCTGTTTAATTTTTACCGATGTTGGTGAGAATCTGAAGTCACAAATTGATTTTTCCAGACTTTTTCAAAGAATGTAATAGTAAATATATGATCTGAGACCTGTGATGTCAGCTGATATAAAGAAAAATGATACCTTTCTATACAAACTGTAATGATACTACCCTAATGGCATCAAAGTTGTGACAAAAGTATTCCATATTAAATATATGGCATGTGCTTTTAGAGTCACTAATCATCTTGGCCCTTTTCAGTTTGTTTAATTCAAAAGGCACGAGAAGTTCTCTGGAGGACAGATCCTCTGACACTTCAGTTGTTAAAAGTGTGAAGGGCATTTTAGGAAAGGGAGAAAAATTTTGGTTCCACTTGTGAATCTGTGAGCCTGAAAATGTCCCCATCATTTAAGTCTCTGGGCTTGAAATCTTGAATGAACTTAGAATAAAGAAAAAAACCTTTTATATAGTACTAGTCCAAGTAAAGTTCAAAGTGACCTTATGAAGATAAGCTCTCCCCCAAATGCCAAACCACTATTTCAATAATACCAGTTGTTATGAAGTAATTCTTAGAATAGCCATAGTGATTTAAAATGCCTTGAACCAGGAGTAGGTGTGTATTCTATTAGAACAGTAACTAATCTGTTTGCCAGAAGAAAAAAGAAATTACTCAGAAGAAAATGAGAACGTTGCCCTTTAGCCATTTTTTTTTCTGAAATAGCATTTCCCTATGTATAGGAAGCATTTCACACGTGCACAGCAATAACATGTACAGTTAGTATGCAGCACATTTTCAGAATATTGTAAAAACATTTATTTGTGAGCCCATTAGAATGGGAATATGAGTGCTGAACATGCAGTAATTTTGTGATTCTAACTTTTTTCCTGATAGCATGTCAGAATCAGAAAGTGTGTTTGTCAGAGAAATCTAATGAATTACCAGTGAAATATAATGAGTTAGAGAATGATAGGTGTATAGAACTAAAATGCTTGAATTGAGCAGTTCTTTTCTTTCTAGTTTCTCTTTCAAAGCCTTTCTCAGTTTCCCCTGTTTTTTTTTTTTACTTATGTTGTCTTCATTTCTTGAAGGTTTTAAGTGTTGTCTTTTTTCTCCTGCAGCATTTCTTCACTTTCCATGCCTCTTGTTTTCATCTCGTTTTCTTGCAGTTCTGGCATTGTTACATTACTGACTTCCCAAACGCTAAATGTTTCCTTTACATTTAAATTGGTATTGATTGAACTAAGAGTGTGTTACAGAGCCCCCATTATTCAAATAGAAAGTCAATACAAATTATAAGTTTTCATATTTGTGTTTCTTCTTTCTCTTGGAAAACATTTCAAAATACGCTGTGCTGATATATTGCACTTGCTCTTTTAAATGATAATAAACATTCAGAAAAAAACCCCACCAACCTGTTTTTGAAAGATACTTAAATTTCATGTTTACATTCAACCTTTCAGACTTTGGTATAATAAATGTTAGATGAGCTCAGAAACGCTTAACTTAGTTTGAAATTGACTGTCAGCCTTTTCTAAGCAGTGGGAACTCTGTTCTATCACTTTATATATATAGATATGTATATATTTGGAAGGGATGGTGTGTCTGTTTGATCTGTCTTAGCTGGTTTGAAACTCAGTTTTGTTATAATTTCCAGATACTTTTCAATATTAAAATGGGGGATGAAATAGTCCAATCCTCTCTGAACAATGTCAAACTTTTAATTAAGGTTTTTTTCAGAATCTTTAAGAAGTTACTGTTTTTCTTTGAGGTAATTTTCATAAAAGCACAGTGTAGATGGCTTCCTGTGCTGCTGTTGTTGCAGGAAGCTTCAATCAAACAGTAAGGTTCAGTCAGAATTTTTCCTAAGATAGAATTTTAAATATAACCCACTGAAAAGTGTGAAGCATTATACTTTATACACTCCTTTTTGATGGCAGTGTTTAGGCAGTTTTCTTCTATCAGAGGCTTTTTTTACAGCTTTTCAGGTAGTTTATACTTTGTTTGCATCATATATTTTATAAAGTAATGTCTATGGTCAAAACGTGTGAGGCATTTATGAAATCGCGAAATGTGGATATGTATGATTGTTCTCTAATAAATTGTTAACAGTTAGTTTTCCTGAAAGTTTCAAAGAATGTAATCAATATTGATATTGATTAATAATCATTATATTGATTTTGATTTGAGATTTTAGAAAAATGCTTTTAAACAATTTGCTGAATAAGAAGTGTTTGCTCTCAATTTCTAGAAGAGGAATCAGGAAAATAATATCAAATTTTGAGTTTGTCAGGTGATGGAAGCTTATTTTAAAAAAAAAAAAAATAATTTGATTGAGCCTGAAAATTCCACTTCACTGTTGTGTAGCTGATTTTATAGGGAGGTTGAATGCTCAGGTTGGAAGGAAGATCAAGGCCTAGCTAATACTGCTGCTGTTTATCTGTTCTCCAAGACCTTCAGGACACCCTCAGTGCTAAACTCCAAGTTTCCCAGGGGTGAGATGTTTTGTTGCCTCACTCTCCTTAAGATTTTTGTTTTTCTGGTCTTTCTGAGTCTTCCTGGTCCAGTTTAAGCCTTTAATCCTTGGCCTACTTGTCATTTATACAGAAAACAGGATTTTTCCCATTTTCAATTAATAAGCTTTTTACGTCTTAAGAGAATTTTATGTGCTTCCACTCACCATCGTGTTCCATTTTTTTAGCTTAAACAGTTCCAGATTGTTAATCTTTCCCTTGCAGGCCATGATTTCTAGACCTCTGCTCATTTCCTCTGGCATTTCTGTTTTGATTCACACTCTTCTTTAAGAGCTGTGTTCAGAGGAGGGTACAGTGTTGCAGGCTGCTGTCAGCCAAGCTTAGGGGAAGGGGTTGTTTTGTCATGTTTATTTCAATTGTAAACCCTGTCAAGATCCCACTGAACTTTAATCCTTTCCATAAGGATAATTTTCACCATAGGTTATTTATCTTAAGATGTACTTCCTCTACGATGAATGAAAAAACATAGCAGATATTTATTAGGTTTCTTTTTCTCCCATTGTGTTGCTAATTACTAAGAAATACAAAAAAGTGCTGCTGATGATGATTATGACTTGTGTTTTTATGCACTGGAATTGCCAAAAAACCCCATAGGTCAGTAGCCTCCTGTGTAATAACTACCAATTTATCAGAATTTGGGAAGTGCCATTAAAGTGTGTCTCAAGTTCAGATAACTGGTGCTTGTGAAATAGCTGCTAATGTCGGTGATCCTGTTCTGCACTAAATTATTTAACCTCTGCAGGGCTTTGAAAAATTGGCTTTGCAGAGTCATCCATTGCTTTAACAAACAGGAGGCTCATTGGGAAAGTTCAAGCCAGATTGTGAACAAGTGCTTTAAGAGCAGAAACAGCTCTGCTGAGGTGCCTGATGAGCTTAAAGCATCACAGATAATTCAGTCTGTGTGTGCAGTGGGTACCAGGAGAAGAGGAGCTGCAGGAGCAGGTGAACAGTGTAGTATTCAAGTGAATGAGAGAGAGAGAAACCGAGTATTTTCAGAGACTCTCAGGAGCCTTGAGAAGCAGGAATTTTGCCTACTGCCATAAAGTGCCAATAATCTTTCACATAAATGAGTATTTAATTGTATGGAAAACAAACTTCTCAGTAAAATGTGTGTTCCACTCTAGGAGAAGGAACTTTGGGTGTGGGAGGCAGCAACTACTTCCTCACAGAAAAGGATTCCAGTGGAAAAATATCTTGATATACTGAATTGATTCAACAGTTTATGGAATCCAGTTTCTGTCTTCCTTGTTTGTTTTATTAATGCAGCTACTTACTTGAAAAACCATTCCTAATCTATGTAAGAACTATAATAAAAAACATCAATTTCATAGAGTGGTTGACCAATGCTGAGCATGTTTACAGATATTTTTATTCCCTTTGATATAAACTCACTGGCACAAATCATGTGTCATTAATTGATTAACAATGGGAGGAGAAGGTCATTGGTAGCTGGATTTGTGATGATCTGTATCAGTAAGCACTTAAAATGTTCATTTTCTTGCTTGTTACTTTGACATGAGGTGTTTTTTTAAACACTTCAATTGAAAAAAACAACTTACGCTATATAGTCAAAAGGTAGATTATATATTAGTAAATTGTTTCAATTAATTGGCCTTTGATACAATGTATATTTGAATGGTTTTATTATTCTGAACCTTTTGAGAAGATTTTAAATTTGATAATGTGACTTTTTAAAGCTCTAATTATGGGCTCATTGTGCTAGAGCTACAAAATACAGTTCAATAGTTGAGTCTGATATTCCCAAATTTAATGTCTAATATCTCTAGTTAGGATCAAAGATAATGCTGGAAGGGAGAATTAAGAAGTCTGTTGGACTGAAAAAGTAATTGAAAGACTCCTTATCAGAAGATGAATTGTTTTAATCTTCTGTTTCTCTTGATAAAGTATTCTGTTGTTCACCTTCCACTTGTCATTTATATCAATTCATAGCAATATCTCTTTTATTATTCCTTTGAAATGTTTAATCTTCTGCTTCCAGATCCATTTGAGGCTTTCATAATTTTTTCTATTCGACATGAGATCAGAAAAATTGATCTTCACAAACGTGACTACAGCCTCTTAGTTCCTGGTTTAAGAAATACAATAGCCCTCGATTTTCATTTCAGTCAGAGTTTACTTTACTGGACAGACGTGGTAGAGGACAAAATTTACAGAGGCAAACTCTCTGATACTGGAGGTATGGATTTAATCTTTATTTTCCTAACAGTGAGAACACCCGCAGTTACAGGGTGTTAGACCTGATCAGTCATAACTGAGCTGTCATTCACAGAAACAGAATTTATGATGGCATTCTGCCTTTGGAAAGCTGTATAGCTAGGCTGCATTTCATGTCTAGCCAGAAAAAGACTTTTGATATCAAAGTTTCCTTTTGCAGTGTTCTATAGGGGGAAGAAAATGGCAAATGCCAGGGGCTGGTATTTCTTCCCGATCCAATGAGTGCTATATTGATTTATTTCATTTTTTTGCAGTTTATCTTCGCCTTATTAAAAAAGTATAAGAATTTATTGGATGTCTGATAATTTATCTCCTCTCACTAGGTGAAAGCTTCTGTTTCAAAATTCTATAGCATCCAGAAAGATTTTTCTTTGCTCTGGTGACAAAATGATGGCCTATAACTCAGTAAAATCTCATAATATATACAGATGCATTTCTACAAAATGCTCTGTGTTGAAGTGTGTGTTGCAGTTCTTCCATCTAAAAAACAGACTCCAAATAATCCAAGACTCACTCCAAGAACATCTGATAAGCTTGTATGTCCGTGGTCACTCTACCAGTCTCTACATTAGTCCTTTAAGACCTTTTTTTTCCTCTTTTTTTGTTTTCTTCCTTCTTTTTCGTTCTTCTCTAAGGTGTTAGTGCCATTGAGGTTGTGGTGCAGCATGGCCTGGCCACTCCTGAAGGTCTGACTGTAGACTGGATTGCAGGAAACATTTACTGGATAGACAGCAATTTGGACCAAATTGAAGTAGCAAAACTGGATGGCACTTTGAGGACAACGTTAATAGCTGGAGCTATGGAGCATCCAAGGGCTATTGCTTTGGATCCCAGATATGGGTAATTATAAATTATAAAAACATTACTTTTTCTTGTTGCAAAGTATTTTAAAGATGTTTAAATGTGATATTTGTTTCTTTTCCTTTTTTGCTGTGACTTATAGTTTCTAACTTGTCTTTGATAGTTCTTGAAAGTCTGTTTTGAGTGATAAACAATCCATTATTAGTTTGTTTTTCCTGAGTAAAAAGGATTAAAAAAATGGTAAATCAGGAGATATGGGGATCTGTTTGTTAGCAAATTTCTTACCTTGCTATGTTGTTGTTTCTCATTTATTTGTTTTTTTTTAATGTGGATCATAATAACTGGAGCCTTTGGTCTAACCTTTCTGTGTGGTTAATGGACAGATTTAGGGGATTCTTCTCACTTAGGGACCAATTTCTTTTTACCTTTTTTTTTTGTTTGTTTGTTTGTTTGGTTGGTTGGTTGGTTGGTTGGTTGGTTTTTGTTTGTTTGGTTTTTTTTTTCTGGTGGGACTTTAAAAATACACCTTAGATGTAACTGGAAGTCTGATGACTGAGTGAGGTAAATGCCCCCTTTTGTGTGTGGCTTTCATCTCTAAAGTGGAGATGATGCTTGCCAGCTTCTGTCAGTATTTTTTTCTACCTATTCATTAGGGGTATTCTATAAACCAGAATATTGGGAATAGTCAGTAACTACATCCTTGTCTCACGATTGTCATTTCAGAGAGGAAAACAAAACAACCAAACAAATAAAAGCAACAAAAGCAGCAAACACCAACCCCAAATTAAATATGGCCAAAAATAACACGAATTACGAGTTTTCAAAGTCATGATATTTAATTTTGTTTAGGAATTTGCTATTTCATGTGCCTTCTCTGAGTAGTTCTCTCAGAAGCAAAGCTGTGAACATTAAAATAAAAACTGATAAAGGTCCCAGATTCTGGTACCTAAATTTTGAATTAGGATGTACATTTTTTAATGATGAAAGCTGTTGCCCTGTCAACTGAGATGCTAGAAAGCTTATTTACACAGTGCATTGCTTATCTGTAAAGATCTTTAAAAAGAGGCATCCTGCTGGCAGAAAAATCAGCAGAGAAGTTGTTCAAATTAAATGGTTGGGAGAAAAAAAAAAATCAAATCACCACTCTTCTTGAAACTGAAGGCTTAATCTGCCTTTTGAAGAGATAGAAGCAATTGGTGCTACATTATGTTAGAAGTCAGGAAAGAAAAAACCTTTAAACCTACACAGGAATATCTCTTCAATCCTTTCACAAATAAATACGAATAAACACAGGTGATTCAAGGAAAAGGGTTTTGTTAGGACTGCACAAATCCTGTATCCCAGTGGAGGCGAAGCTCTCAGAGTTGCATTCCAGCCCACAGCGGGGCTGAGCAGGCGTTCTCAGCCCACACACGTACAGATGTGTGCAAAATAAACATCTCTAGATAAACACATTGCTGTCCCAGTCTGCACAAACAGAAACTCACCACTGAGACAAGCAGACAGCACCAGTGGGCTCATCCTGTAAACCTCCCTGGCTGTTAAGGTTGAAGGTTTTTTGATGGGAAATAGGAAAACTTGTCAGAAGTTTTGCTGCTGTCTGGCTCTTTGCAATTAACTCCTTACAACTAACCCCAAGTTTTCCTATCAAAGGTATAATTTTCCTTTAACAAGTCTGTGTGTTGTTGAAGATTCAGTAAGCTAACAACAGTTAGAGTTTATTTCTGCCTCCTTGGTGATGCTGCTTCTGTTATTTAACAAGACGCTTCTTTGGTTATAACAATGAAAGTTCTCCTTATTAGAAAAACATTGGAGATGCTATAAAACTCAGAGAGACGACAATACAACCTATGTTTGAAGTTTTCTTAGCAAGTGTAATCTGTATAAAATTCATTAGTGACATACCAAAATACAGGTACACTTAAGCGTAGATGAAAATCTCTGGTTGAGCCTGTTCCTTGATCCCTGTTACCTCAAATCACCTTTCTTCCCATTCTCCCCTCCCCATCCTTCTTATCTGTGGATTGCTTTCAAAAGCTCTCATTGTAATTTCTTTTAATGAGCTGTGTTTCTAATTATAGAGGGAAGACAAGACAAGCTGCCACTGTATAAATAGACATGGAAAAAAGAATGCTATTAAACTCCTAGGTTTAAAAAACTTCTTTATTTTCATGATGGCTCTAACACTAATAATTAATATCACCTCCATTTTATCCTGTTACTTCACGGAATTTATATAGTTGCCCAAATTGATCTATGTTTAGTCCTTTCATTTAAAGTATGTAAATGGTTGAACCTTTTTTCCAACTGTTGTCTCAAAAACCATTTCAGATTTTTCTTCATGCTTTAATATTTTCTTCTGTCCTCTTTCTTTTCCTTTTCCTCTCACCAGAATTCTGTTCTGGACAGACTGGGATGCAAATTTCCCTCGCATTGAATCCGCTTCCATGAGCGGAGCAGAGAGGAAGATCATCTACAAGGACATGGATACCGGAGCCTGGCCCAACGGCCTCACTGTGGATCACTTTGAAAAAAGAATAGTGTGGACAGACGCCAGGTAAAGTGGTGACAGCATCCTTACTGTCACTGAGAAATCCTTATTCCTCCCTGAATGTGAACTGCAGTGTGAGTGGAACGTAGTTATGGGTGTTATGCACATAAAGAGAACATGTACAATCTGTACATTTATTTAATTGCCCTGCCAGCTGTGGTATCACCCATGGTCCTGGCTCCCCGTGCCTTAGAGAGCAGTTCCCAAGTGTCCTTCCCCACACTCATCCATGGCAGACCCAAGTTAGTTCATTATTTTTTCTCTTAAGTTCATCTGAAAGAAAACTGAATTTTCTGTTGTATTTCTCACAGCATGGAGGTAAATAAAAGAATTATACAAACCAGCATTTCATATGTCTAGTTAAATTAATAATGTGAGTTAATCATCTATAAAGTTAATGATTGCACTGCAAAAATTCTTAGGTCTTACCACACTTACAGAGTAAGGTTTTTTAACACGTTTTGCCCAATGTCATAATGGTTGTGTGTTTTTTATTTTATTTTTATGTAATCTTAAATTTGGGGTTGTCTTGTAGATCGGATGCCATTTATTCTGCATTGTATGATGGAACCAGCATGATAGAGATTATACGGGGTCACGAATATCTTTCTCACCCTTTTGCTGTTTCTTTGTATGGGAGTGAAGTATATTGGACAGATTGGAGGACCAACACCCTCGCCAAAGCCAATAAATGGACTGGCCAAAATGTCAGTGTAATACAAAAAACAAGCGCTCAGCCGTTTGATCTCCAGATATATCATCCAAGTCGTCAGCCACAAGGTGAAAATTTATAGAATAATTTATTACTGGGGGGGGAAATAAGTATTCTTTTTATATATACATATCTGTGTTATTTGTAGAATAATTAATTATTCCTCCTCTGTGGGGGGAAATCCGTATTTTTTATATATAAATATCTGTATATGATTTTGCCTTGAGCTGTTGTATTCAGCGTTAGATGAAGTCAGGTGCACACAGCCCATGTGGCAGAAGTTTTTATGGGGTACATATATATATATAGTTATACATGGCTTAGGATGTACCATGCAAAACAGCAATGCTGAAAAAAATGTGGGCTTTTTTTTTTTGGGAGATATAACAAAAGACAGTGATTCTTTGGTACATAACTATTGGAAAGTAAAACATATGTCTGGAGGATGATCACCAGTTAGGTACAGAATGTTCCATGTTCTCTGGATAAATTTTAACTTTACTGGCAAGAAGTTGATGTTAATAGAAACTGCTTTTGAATTCATCTCGATGATACTTGTTATTGTTTGGGGTTTTTTGTTTTTTTGGTTTTTTTTTAATACTGAGAAATGATATTTTGTTTTTCTTCTCATCCAGGGTTTGTAGTGCTCGGTAAGCCACTTAGACTTCTAATTTAGTGGGTCCTGAGCAATTTTGATTTGAAAACATCAAATCCTGACAATTTTGGATGGCTGTGTAAATGTATTGGAACCAAGTCCTGCATTAGTTATACATAGAAAATTATGGCTGAAGCTCTAATGTAAAGGAGTACCAGCAAGCAAAATTCTCCCTGCACACTAGAAGGCAAAGGATTTGAAGAATGTTACCTAATAGGACATGGAAAAAGGAAAAGCAATGAATACCACTGGTTGTTAATTAGTGTGTCACAGCGTGGTGACAACGCTGACCCCTCAGTATGTGACATATATTGTCAGGATACATTTTCCTGATGGTTTTATTTTAAAATAATAATGAATGTACACTGAAGATGAATGTTACTGGTTTTCAGTGGATGTCAAGTCTCTTGGACTTCATCACTTTCTGAAATAAGCCACTCATTTCCCTTACACTTCAGAATTTACTTTTTGGGGCAGGATATTAGTCTAAAAAGCTGTCTGACTTCTATTTAAAATAATATGTATGCCCAGGGAGATAAAATAGGGGTAAATATACATCTCTGCACACACCTTTCTAATATTTTTTGCTTGGTTTTTTTTTGTGTTGTTTTGTTTTGGAGTTTTGGTTGGTTTTTTTTCTTAGAGTTTTTGGCAATTTTCTTTTAATTGGTCAACGTCTGGGATTTGAGGAACTATGTTCCATATTTGGTGTTTCTAGAGTAGCAATAGAGTTGCTATTTGCCTTTTCTTGCTGTCAGAAAAAGAACAACTCCCTTCTTTTTGGACTGGGGCCAGGCAGTGTCTTTGCAGGGGTTCTGTAGCCTAGGGAGGCATCAGTCAGCATTCCACAGTCACAGATACCTTGGCCTCCAGGCAAGTACAAGCTGTAGAAGAGTCTTCAGTATTTTTTTGCCAAAATCAAGAAGTGCAAGTATCAAGTTGTGTAATTGCAGCTTTTATGATGTAGAAAACACCGGATTCTGATTTATTATTGGCCTTCTGCGTTTGCTGTAAATTATTGTCTTCCAGCAGAAGCAATTTCTTTCTCCAAATCTCCAGTACCTTTTTATTTGAGCTAAAGAAATGATGATACTGCCTGATTACTTGCTAATTTTTCTTTTGAATTTGTAGTTATTTTGCAACAAATGAGCAAGACAACATGCAGGTTAGAATCCCAAAATAAAAAATAAAATTAACAGTAGATTTACACTGCAAGGTGTCAGTTTGAATGGAGCACTGAGGGATGAACATTTTGTAGTTTCCTCTCCACAGATCTACATCTGGGTCACCTATGTGGGTGAAAGTTTATTAGCTTTTAATATACATCAAGCAGGTTATTTTTATTGAAATGAAGTAGAGCAGAGCTAAATAAATTCTTGTAGCCTGAGGGCACAGTTTCAGAGTCAATCTAGGACAGATGCTAATTTAAGGTAGCACAGTTAGTGAGGTATTTGTGTGGAGGATAAGTTCAGCTGTCAGTAAATCACAGGGGATTGTGGAAGGCCTCTTCCCTAATGCAGAATATTCTCAGGAGTATGAGCTGGAGGCCCACTCATCCTCGCAGAATCAGAGCTGTTTGTCAGGAATGCTGTTATGATGGCAAACACAGGGTTTCTAGGAATTTTTAATTTTTTTTTCAACTACCACTGTATTTTAAATATCCCCTTGCTGCAAAGAACAAGGTCTATTTTAGTCACAAGGAGTTGTACCAGTGCACTACTGAGGGTAGTAGTAAGAGGGGTAAATATAGAGCTTTGGGAGGATCACAGCTTGAAAACACTTACAAAGCTGTGAATTTCTCACACTTTCTCCATTTTTTTTTCTACATTTCTCCAGGGTATTAATTTGCATTAAAATTAAAAACCAAATATGGCTATGGCATTATATTTCTTTCTGCAGATGATTTTTTTATTTAAAAATCAGGTCAAGCAATACAATAACTGTTGAATATAAAGTATATTGGTACCATTGGGTTGTTTTATAATTAAAAGATGAAGAACATATAACTTCATAGCACTGTTTTGTTACAATATTCTATTGAGGTCCAGATTGCCAGCTGCTTAAAATAAATAAGTTCTTACAGAAATATAGCTTCAGATAGCGAGATCTAAAAAATTTTATTAGTTTGAGATTTTATCTCAACCTTGTATATATTCTTTTTACTTCAAAACTAGCAGAAAGTTTAGTATATGTATTATAAATCATGCAAAATATGCATACCAAAATATATATATTATAATTTTACTTATGTTTATATTATATATATTTTTATTATATGTATACTAAAATATATTTTCTGAGCTTCATCAAGGATTGTGCTAACTTTGTTCTAAGAATATTCTTGTTTAGCTTATTAGTGAACATGTAAATTTTTATACAAATTTTTGAAATGAATGATTAAAAACTGAAACAGAGTGATTAGAGAAAATATTTACTTTGGAAGTTACACATCTGATCAGTCCTAACCTGCGAATTTCAAAGACAAGTGCTAAAATAATCAGATATAATCAGGCAATTTAAAGATTTAACTTGGCTGACTACTTTGGCCTTAGGAAAAGCAATTCTATTGGAAGTATTGACAGTGAGCAGAGGATTAAATCTGTAACTGGGTTTAAATATGAGTGGGAATCGATTGTCAGCAATTTGAAAGGACCTTTTCATGTAACTGTAGCACAGATATGTGAAGGTCTAGGCAGAATCTGAACACGTTGTGCATCATTAAAGTACAAGATCCAACTTGTCTCACTGAAATCTGGTGCCACAAAGGGACAAGGTCGATATGAACTTAATGCAGGGGATAAGTTTGCCATAGGAAATGCATATTGAGAGGTTGTCAGAGTAAGTGTTCATTTGTCAGCTGAATGGAATGTCTGAGGGGGTTATTTTTAAGGGTTACTGGTCAAGAAAAATAAGCATTTTGTTTAAATGAAGGTTTGGAGAGCAGTCAAGATGCAATGTGATGACAGTGACATGTGTATATCTGTGCACAGCACTGTGAGAGAAATAGACTGGCAAGCAATCAGCAGTGGAGATCAATTAAATGAGGAAGAAGGCTGTCCATTCAGGGAAAATACCAGTTCTGTGGCTTGCTGTGATCAAAAGGAAAACAGATTGGTGGAAATGATGAGGAAAGGCATAAAGCAGCCCAGGTAGTGAACTGTGATGCTGCTTAAATCCATACCACTCCCACAGCTTGGATGCTGTATACAGATCATACACAGCACATCAGGAAAGCTTGGCAGGCTGATCAAGAGTATGTGAAAGGTTTTGGTCTGAGGACAGGTTGGCTGATGCTGCTTGAAATATCACTTATAGACAGGGCTCTGTTTGGTGGCAGTCTGTGAAATCATAAGTGGCATGGAAAAGGTGAGTAACAAATGCGTGTGAGGTTATTCACAATATAAATGGAAGTGTTAGAGTGAGCACAAGGAAATAAAAGAAGCCAATTTTTTGCGAGTCAGAACAATAACAACGTGCCTTCAGGAGAATTAGTTTTTATTAGGAAATAAAGAGCAGGCTTAGCTGTTATTCAGTGAAAACCGTATGAATATGAAAGGAATATATAAATATGTGCTGCTAGAAGTAATGTTTAGATTATGGTACTTTGTTCCTAGAGTTGTGCATTCGTGTGGAAACAAACACATCTGCTTTATAACAGCTTTTCTCCACCAGTTTTGTGTTCTGTACGATATGGAGGGAGTTGTGATGTGAACACTACATGAATTGGAGTGACTTCTCTTGGATGCTTGGAGCACACTTAAACCACAGCACTCTCTTTAAAATGATCATTAACCAGCATGCCTTTTAATTTTTCCTTCTATCTGTTCTTCTGTTTGAATTCCATACTCAAATAGAAACTTTTGGAGAACAGAACGCACGTCTTGCATAACAAGACAGGATAGGGATGATTATTCTTAATCCAAAGTAGATCCTTGTCACAGATGGTTGTACACTTACAGAGAGGTTGAAATTCCACAGAAATTACTGCTTTGTATTGGTAAATAAATGAAAGGAAATGCTACAAAAGGACCAAATTTTTACAATCTCACAGCACCTGTGGAAAACATGCCAAAAAATTGCGGGAGGTTGAATCTCTACCTGGTCTCCTGACGTCCCTTACAACAGAAATGATTCTGTGATCCCCTTCAAAATATTTCCAAAACTCTAAATTGTGTTTCCTTTACGATGTGTAGTTCATAAGGATAGATAGCTTACAATTAATAATGCACTATTAGTATATATCTGGAAAGGCTCCCTGAGCCTTGTTAAATTCAATGTCTTTTCTTCAGCTTTGCATTTTTTTGTCTTCCACATGAAGCTGTGAACTTGTTGCAGGAGATCACCCCAGATTTTCTCACAGTGTTACTATAGATACAGCAGAAGTGATGTTAAATAAACATTCCTCTATTATAGTTTCTAGGAAAGGCTGGGTGGCCTCCAGTGCTGCCAGGGCTTAAAAGGGGCAATGGGATGACTTCATAGAAAACAGTAAAACCCTGTGATTTTATCTGATAGAATGATGGCTACAATTTTAATTAAACTGTTTTTCCAAGATTTTGAAAGCCTCATTCTTCCCATAGTACTGGCTAGAGAAGTAAGTAGTTAAAGGATCCAGGAATTACTGGAAGAATTTAAGGAACCGCGCATGCACCGGTGGAAAAAAGAATGGTTCAATGAAGCAAACTTTGAGTTTGTCTTCAAATTTTAGTGCTTGAGTTTGAGCTAAGTTTCTTTTGTAAGGAAATCTGTACATCAGATTGCTCTGGTTATCTAATTACTCGTACTGCAGACTGGCACAAAGCTAGAGGAGTATATTCTACACTAATTGGTTTTGTCAATTATAAGTTTGTCTTAGAGTCAGTCATTCCCGCTTCCCTTCTCATCAATGTTAATTTTCAAAGGGGAAAATGTTAATTTTTAACAAAAGGAAGAGTCAATATTATTTTCTGTCTATGCTTGAAACGTTTCTTCAGCAGTGCTCTGGAATTTCGGGGTTTATAACAAGGAATGACACTAATAAGAATGATTTCCAGGTTTTGTAAGACTAAGAGGTCTTCTCTGGTCAGCTTTCTTCCTGCTCTTTAAAGCAATTTCAGCACATCTTATTCAATCAGTGAGCTGTAGGAAGCTGCATGTGAAAACCTACACTTAGGAGAGGTTTTCTTTGAGAAAAGTAGAAATACTTTGCTGAGGGTTCTTTGGTTTTTGGTTTTTTTTTTTTTTTTTTTTGGTTTGTTTGTTTGGTTTGGTTTTTTTGTTTGGTTTTTTTTTCTTTTTCCCCTTTCAGATTATCGTTGTGTCTTAGATTTTCAACTAAAATTCTAGTAGGGAGACCAAATTGAGAAGAAACATTGAATTTACCATAGTTCATCTCATAATCTAAGGTTTGACTATTGTTTTCACACAACTAAATCTGTTTTTCAGATCCTTATCATATTGACCTTTTTTTTAATCGCATGTGTTTTGATTAGGAGTCTAAAATTCTATGTTTAAATCTTATGAATAGCTGCAAAATTAATATCTCCCTCGGAAAATTATATCCAGTGGCTCCCTAAAGTTACAATTATAAATTGTCACTGTATTAAAAAAAACAAAACAAATGTTAAATATGTATATATTCTTGGAATAGAGTTGAATATTAGCCTACAAAAACCAATTAGAGAAAAAGCTCAGTTAACCACTGAGACTGGGTTTGTCTTCAGACTGAATTTTTACCTTCTCACAACTGTCTGACAACCCTTAATTCTAACAAGTGTTTTTACACGTTGTGGTTTTCAATTATCTTGTTTTAGCTTCCAACCCGTGTGCTGCTAACGAGGGCAGAGGCCCCTGCTCTCACATGTGTCTGATCAATCACAACAGGAGTGCTGCCTGTGCCTGTCCACACCTGATGAAACTGTCTTCAGACAAAAGAACATGTTATGGTGAGTTTTCCTCCCACAGCCTGGCAATTGCATTGATTTTAGAATCAATGGACAAATTAATCTTTAAAAAAAAAATCTCTACAGCGCTTTTTAACGGTGTATTTTAAAGGAGCATCTACTTTTGGAGAATCGATGACTTATTTTAATAGTTGAGGTCTGTTGTACTTTGATATTTGCTGCCACAGCCATTTCTTTTTGCTGCTGGTGTTTGTGATGTGTTCATAAAATTTATCTCTGCAAAACAGAAAGCTTTGTGCTGAAACGTGCATCATCCCAACATTCTGAGTCAGGTAAGCTGAATAACAAAAAGATGCTTAATAGCTTAAATCTCTACCTGCTCTAGAGTTGTCTTCGTTTCATTTTCAAGGATTAAAAAACAAAGACTAAATATTAGAAGTGCATCCTTGCAGGGGAGTTTTATAAAAAATTACAATACACACTTTAAAGCTCTAAAAGCCCTCGAAATGTCAAATAATTGTGTGTATTATCTATAAAACCTTGTACTAAATTACTCTTTTCAATGATGATTAATAATGTTCAGGAAATAAAAAAGAAAATAATATTTTGTCATGTCAAGGATATTGCAGGGGAAAAAAGTTACTTTCACTCTTCATTTTTTGGTGCTCCAATCATTCAGACTTCTGAGATTAAAAAGAAAGCTCTGTGTTGCCTTTAATGTATCATCCTTTTTCCCTAGTGGAGGTGTAAATTAGAACAACCACTTTGCCCTTTTTTTCCCCAGCTGTTTGCCTTTCACTGCTTACACACACATTTGCTGCTGGCAAAACTTCCCTTGTACAGTGAATCTATTACCTTGAGATACCAACTGTTAATATCTGTTATGTGTAGGTGAAACAGGATTTGTTTGAGTGGTAAGGAGGGTAAAATTTTTAAAATAATGTATTAAACATTTTTTTTTCTTGCACACTCATAAGACCGCGTTGATTAGTTGTGTGGGAACAATGTCCAGCATCCAGAACTCTTATCTTTTTCCTGTGATTTTTAAGTTCTGTAACGTTATTTCTCAAGTGTCACTTGCCTGCAGGTTTTCTGGAGATGTTTAGTCACTCATGTGAACGTCATTTTCACATTTGTAAAGTGATCTCACGTGAATGACTTCGATTTCTGTTAGAGATGTTGTGAAGAGGATGAGGAATGATGTTTTCCCTTTTTCTAACAGAAAGAAAGAAGTTTCTTCTTTATGCAAGGCGTTCAGAAATAAGAGGGGTGGACATAGAGAACCCATATTTCAACTTCATCACAGCCTTCACAGTTCCTGACATTGATGATGTGACAGTCATAGATTTTGATGCTGTTGAGGAACGTTTATACTGGACTGATGTGAAAACACAGACCATCAAACGTGCCTTCATTAACGGGACTGGCTTAGAAACCATTATTTCAAGAGGTAAATACAGCGCTGAAGTAAAAATAATTCCTTCTAGGTAAATGTGTGATATGAGCATGCTAAAACAGGAGCACGCAAGCTCTTCATATGTGTACCTTGCCCTGTGTTGGATAATTGATCTAAACAATAAGCAAGCAGAATTTTCTTTAGGATTCTAGTTCACTTTATTGATTCCTAATGCAATTTTATGTAAACAAATTGAGATGTAATTTCACACTGATTTTGTACAAGATTGAAATGTGTAGTAAAAAAGGAAACTAATGACTTCAGGGGAAGGTAGCAAGAATAAAGATAAAAAGCAGGAGAAGCACAATATCCTGACATAGCTTTGCATTGAAGAATTTCCTATGTCCTTTGGCTGCCTACGTTGACCTAGCAATGAAATTGGCTCTGTCAGGGTAATTTTGCCTTTCCAGTCCATGTAGCTCTTTCAGCTTTGGCACCACTGGTGAAACCACAGCGTGGCAGCTTGGTAATTTTGGTGATACTGGTGTAATGTCTGGGTTTTTTTTTTAATTTTCCCTACAGAATAGTTACATAAATACAGAAACTTAATGAATATAAAGTCTATATCTGATTGCTTCAACCCTATTTCAGTAGCTCTGGCATTGAAGTGAAAACCATTTGTTGTCCTTGGTAACATTTGTTTTGTATTTCCAACCACTGGCAGTTCCTCTCCTGGCAGCACAGGTTGTTCTACTTTGTAATGTACCTACCTGCTTAAAAATAGTAGAAAAGCTGATTATGTGAAAGCAAATTTTGCTAACTCTGGTTCCCCAACAGTTAAATGAATGTTTGGTGGGGAAGAAGAGAAAAGAAATAGTTCACTGTGTAAGATCAGACCTTTTCTGATTTGGAGAATAAATAAATCAAATAGTTGATTATCTGGAGACTTTAGAAAATAAGTTCAAGCTCTGCCCCTTCAGAAGAAGTTAGTTCTGTGTTAGCACATTTTGGGAAATGTTTGGACAAATATGGCAACATCCCCATTTGGCTGTGTAGACTGTGAATTCATTTATTTTGTGTGGGTACTTTTTCTTTCCCCTGCTATCTCAGAGACAGCTTTATTAACAATTAGATATGTTTTTCTCCCAGTAATGAGAGCAAGGCTTAGAATGCCTCCTAGAGATCTTTATATCACACATTCAGGTGCCCAAGAGGGACTTGTTGCTTGCTTTTTTCAAATAGTAGTAGAATAAAAATATTGTTTATTATAGAAAAATCACTGAACTTCTCAAGGAACTTAATGAAACCAAAAGAAATATAATATGTGTGAGTTTTTATCAGCATTCTTTCATATTGCTTTTATTATGCATCTGTGATGGAGTTTTTTGGGGGGGTTGTTTGTTTTGTGAGGTTTTTGGGGGTTTTTTGTTGTTGTTTCATTTTGTTTTGTTGTTGTTGAGTTTTTTTGTTGTTGCTGGGGTTTTTTTTTGTTGTTGTTCCAGATGTAACATTATATAAAGGTTTGAGAAGATTACAACATTTTGGCACATCAAAACATTTCAAAGACTATTTATTATGTGTAAACTATCTCATTTGCTTACAGTTATTTTTTTATACTTCTTGTAAGAACATAAAGTTTGTAAGCAAGTGCTGGTGGGATTCTCGCTGGGTGAAGTCTTCTGCCAGTGTCACAAAGATGCCAAGCCATACTTTAATCTTTTTAAGAGCATGAAATACTTATTTTCCCGTTCGTCCAACCGAAAAAACCCAGAAGGACAGGGGATCAATTTAAAATGGGTCAAGGACTATGTATTTGGTGGCCTTTGTTGCATTGTGTGAGGTTGGCAAACTTCCTAATGCCCAATCACTGCTCAGCCTTATGGACGTGCAAACCAGTCCACAGCCACATCCATGTCAGTTTGTCAAGGACAATAATCCTGTCAGTGGAAATCACCACGTTAAGTTGACAGAGGATGTGTATAAACCATGAGCTATAATGAAATCATTAAATCACCCTTGGCCTGCTTCCTTCTCGACAAAGGTGCCGGCCAATATGAACCAGTTCTGTCTCAGGGCAGAGGGGCATGTTGGTATCTGGAGATGGAGCAATGACTTACACCCAGTATTTCAGGCAGATATTAACACAGATTGGCATTCCTTTAAATACCTTGCTAAGGATGATCATCAAGTTACCAAATCCGTCATACCGTATTCTTTTTTTGCTGTCTCAGGTAATAATGGGCTGTAGGTTAACCCTCAGCCCCCCACAGCTGCTCATTCACTCCCCATGGTGGGATGGGGAAGAAAATCAGAAGGCTAAAAGTGAGAAAAGTCATGGGTTTTGATAAAAACAACTTAAAAGGAAAAGTAAAAGCTATGTGCACCATCAGAGCAAAATAAAGAATTCATTCAGTGCTTCCCATTGGCTGAGAGATGTTTTGCCATATCCAAGAAGGCAGAGGAGTAACTTGGAGTCTTCAAAGCCTTCAAAAATAAAACCAGTAAACTTCTCCAGTGACACAACTACTTATGAGCTACAGAGCTGTGCTGTAGACCTGTGGTTTTAATTCAGATCCTCTGTGCTGAGCCTTCATGGAGCTGAAGAAGGAGGGAGGCTTTTAAATTTCAGCATAGCACTGTTTTAGAAAGCCACTATGCAATAAATGCTTTCTGAAATGGAAAAATACAGTACAGAAGTTCAGCATCTCTGATTATTATTTTTGGACAATAGGTTTCATGCTGTGAATATTCAGTGTGATTTTCATGTTCCTATTTTATCAGGCCCAGGGAAAAAAAATAAAGATTATTATTCTTGGCAACTAATTAGTAAATCCATCTGAATAGAATATTGCACAGTGTTGTTAACAAACTGTAGAATAAATTATTCTTTTTTCCCCCCCAACAATGACAGTAATCCAGAAAGAAAAATCAAAAGAACTGCTTTCCCTTTTTGCAGATATTCAGAGTATCAGAGGTCTTGCAGTGGATTGGATATCACGCAATTTATATTGGATTAGCTCAGAATTTGATGAAACACAAATTAATGTGGCACATTTAGATGGTTCCTTGAAAACTTCAATCATCCATGGAATCGATAAACCCCAGTGTCTTGCAGTTCACCCAGTAAAAGGGTAAGGTGTCCGTGGTTGTAATAAATAAACTGCAGTAAAGTTCATCTGAAGATGGTTCTTCTTTCATATTTTAAGTTTGGCACTTCTGTTTTCTTTCAAACTTAAAGTTAAAAGCATGATTTTTAAAGATTTTACTGAAAATATCTTATCTGAATACTTCTTTCCTTAGAAAGTTGCTGATTAAATCATGTAACTATTAGTTGTGCATTTTATCTCCTAAACTGATGTATGTTTTCAAACTGACTCATTAAAAACGCTGTGCACACAAAGCAATATTGTAAACATGTTAATTCTCTTTTTCAGTAAGCTGTACTGGACGGATGGAAACACAATCAACATGGCAAACATGGATGGCAGCAACAGCAAAATACTCTTTCAGAATCAAAAGGACCCTGTTGGTAAACACCTTTTTTTTCCTGTTTCTTTTTTAACTGATAGTGATTTATTATGGGCAATATCTTTAACTGATTTTTAAGTGTACCATGATGTTTTTCATCTGCAGTGATAAGAACAGGCATAAAGACATGAACAACACCCATGTGTTACTGTTGTGTTTCACAATTTAAGATATTTTTGGCCCATTCGAACTGAAATCTACTGTAGAATTAGTGGAGTATTATTTATTTCTAGGATTACAATAGACTGAAGGAGAACCCATCTGTATTTCTCAATCTTTGTATCATGGTTAAAAAAATGTGGAGATGAGGGTTTTACTGAGTGGTGGATACATGTGAGAGGATGCTTTGACTGCAAATGTGGATCCTTCCTCCCCGGAATCTCAGCTGCATCAAAAGATAAACTGGCCCTTAACTTTTCACAGACAGAAAAAAGCAACAGTTGAAGCATACATTTCATATCATGACTTAGCCTCAGTTTTAGTATTTGGAAATTCATTTAGTTGATGATAAATTATGGCACTTAAAAAACAAAAAGCTCTTTCTATGTGTATTTTTTGGTTTTGTTCGAGTCTCTTTCAGTAGATAATTTCAATTTTTAGAGAGTTAAAGTGATTATGTCAATCGTTGATGCCTTATTAATGGCCCATCAATAAAGTGATTATATTTTAAAGCAATGATTTTTTTTTATAACTGAATGCATTAAGCAAGCAGAAGTAGAAGTTATTTAAAGCATTCAATAAATTTGACATAAGAGCAACATGACATGCATTTTACACCCTGAATTCAATGAGTTTTGTGGAAATTACTTGATAACTGTTTTACTGTTGATATGATTATCTGTCTATCCGCTTGAAGAGACAATTACCTTTTTATCTGGAGAAAAAAGAGTGGGAAACCCACTAATTTTAAGGTTAGGAACAAGCACTTTTAATAATATTAGAACAATATTAAGAAGGATGGTTGTGTGCAACATTTTGCTCAACATTTTGAATATTTTGTGATCACAGGTCACAAGGTCCTAAATTGCAGTGCTTAAGGTTTCCAATATCAAACTCTGAATTAAAATATATGCAAAATGCCAGTTTCAATAGTTAAAATTATTTTTTACCATTAGCGTAAGACAGTCCCCTGCTAAGAACAAGAAAACTCTTTTAAAGAGCCAGAAAGTAGCAGTTTTATAACCTTAATTTAATATTTCCTTTCTCACTGAGAAAACTATTACTGTCCATAAGTGAAACTCTAGTTCAGGCAGTGCTGATTTTGAGTGTTTCAGGAGTTCTCTGGTAGATTGCTGAAAAAGACGTTTATCTGGGTTATTAAAGTTGGCGATCCCAGTAATTGATGGAGTGTTTAAGTTTCTTGATGGATAATTTTAGAATTTGAAAAATGAGAGAATTTTCCAATCTGTGACCTGAAGGAAACTGATGGATTTTTTTTTTTTTAATTTCTCTTTTTCCTGTTTGAGTTCTATCAAAAGAAGGAGACAATTTTGCAATTACAATATTTTGTATTACCACAAAGAATATTTGTAGTTTGGGAATTTTGGGAACTGATGCTCTTAGGATGACAAATGGTGCCTTTTATTTTTATCTTAACTAGTGCATGCTAGCTATGGCTTGCTGGTCCGTCCTGCAGCTCTACAAGTCTCCAACACTAACACATGTATTGATTGATAAAATAACTGGTTATTTCTTAGGAATTCAGAATTAATGCCTAATTTTATACTTTGTTGGGCAAATCACTGGCTCATTTGAATTCGCCGAGACCGATATTGTACAGTCCTCCTGCTCAGACTCACTTTAGCAGACAGGCTATAAGGTTTAAGCCAGTTACCCACGCTAGAATGCATCACGAATATCTGTGATGCTTATGGCTAATAAACCACTCATTTTCATTAGTAAAACAGGACAATTCCTGAAAAAAATCTATACATGCTCTGCCTACACTAGAAATAATGTGTTTTTGCAAGGAAAGTATTTGGGGAAGAATAATGTGTTAGACCTGTGTAGAAGGAGATAGGAATGTTTTTCATGGCAGTTGCTGCTGTGTAACTGGAATACCTGTGTGTAGAAACACCAGTTGAATATCTGAAGTATAAAACTGATGCCTTGTCCAGCTACCTAGAAACAGAGACTAGACAGGAGTAAGGGAATAAAGGTAGGTGTTTATTTGAAAGGCTTTCAAAGGCACACCCTAGGGAGCCAGAGGCTGCTTCCAAAATGGACCCCAAGATGGACGACAAGTCAGGAGTTCTTCACACATTTATAGGTTTGGTCCATTTGCATATCAGCAGAAATTCACCAATTAAAACTTTAGCTAAGGATGTAATCTCTTCAATTTCTCCACCTCTCTAGGGGGTCTAATTTACACCTTTAGGCCTAGGACAGTCTGAGTGTCCTTGAACAGCAACCTCAGAGAAGCTTTTTTGTGTCTGTCTGGCCTAAGAGAGCAGCTAACGAGCTACAAGAAACTTCAGAGTTACACACTAGGCGATACAGAATTTGAAAAAATATAGAAGTTAAAACCCAAGGCATCAAAACCAGACAAGAGAGGACTGTAATTGCTGCATAGCTTGTATTGGCAGCTACCCCATAAACAGATCCCATCTAGGTGCAGTCTGTGGGCAGCTGGTCATGGCTGGGAGGTGCAGCAAGTACCAAATGCTGTCCATCTTGGAGCAGGGAAACCTTCATGCTGGTTTATTCCAATTTAACCCACACTGATATTCCCAGGGAAGTTCCGTGTGCTAGGCTAAGCACTGCAAGTGCTGCCTGTCTCCGGGATCCATGGTGCTCTGTGTTTGGAGGGATGCTGGTTGCACAAACATGAGAACGTGTGTGCAGAGATGCTGCAAGATGAGTCCCTCCTGAAGGCACAGCTCCGGATCCTCTCTCCAGCACGTGTTGTTAACTCCTGTGTGAAACATTTGCAGAGAGGGAGGAAAGAAATATCAGTACCTGCAAAGGGGCTGGAAAGCTGTTTTTCAGAAGCTCAGAAGGCAGACACCTGTTCTCTGCCATGTCAAACGTGCGTAAAGAAGTAGTGACATGATGGCAGCAGTAAAAGCTGCAGCTCATGGCACTGCTTTCTCCTGCCAGGGTTTCCAAAATAGCTTTCCACAGGGAAGGATTTACAGGGTGAAAAAAACTACAGTACAATATCTGGAGGCTGACCCATGCAGTGAAATACGGTATTTTTTGGCAACTTGCTGCTGGATACTTAACATGAGTTCTGGGAAAGCTGGAGCACCAAAGCGAATTGTTATGGCGTGTATTGTTACCATGCCAAGAATATTTCACTGTGGAAAATCTCCTGCTGCCACTTCTTCAACATTTTTAAAGGATTATCTCCTAGTTCTTTGCTCTTACTTTCAGAAAACTATTTACTTTATTCATTTAGTAGCTTATTTTGCAGGTATCTTTTTTTTTGACAGTTCTCGTGCTTCTAACTCCAAAGAACTGATTATGAGGTCAGTTCACTATGAATCAAAATGAAAAGTCATACTATAATTTTTTTAGGAGTTTGGATTAGATTTTGTTATTTCAGCATCCTAAGCAGGGAGAGAACAGACTTTTTATAGTTCTGAATCACAAAAAGTACCTTGTTTACTAAGTCTCTGTGTAGTCATAATTTTAGAATATAAATGATGGCTTCTGGTTTGCATTTACAAGTTGATAATGACCTCACTTAGGACCTCAGCTTATTCAAGTAATCCTTCATTGCCAGGTAATGCTCTTTCATCCATCAGTCACTGATTTCAACAACTGCTGAAAGAAATAAAAGGCACAAATCTTTCTAAAAGCCTGGGTTTTTTTCATTGTAAATGACCAAGTTTGGTTTTCTCAATTTTTTTGAAGTGTAAGTAGATGAGTGAATAGATAACATAAATATGTGTGTGTATATTTATTTTAGATGCACTTTCATAATGAAAACAATAAGCTTAACAATAAATGTATATCCTGTATTAAAGCCACAGTTAAAGTTGTATACATTAATTACAGGTTTATCAATAGATTATGGGGAGAACAAGCTTTACTGGATCAGTTCAGGAAATGGAACCATAAATAGATGCAATTTGGATGGTGGTAATCTTGAAATAATTGAATCAATGAAAGAAGACTTAACAAAAGCCACAGCTTTAACCATTATGGGTAAGTCCAGTGATAATAATTTTTTTGAATTATTCAAAGCAAATTAATAATGAAATAAAAAAAGCTTAGGGAAGCTATTGTTGTTTTTATATAAATAATACATACGATACATTCATGAGTGAAATTTGTTTGTGAAAAGTTCTTTATATTTAATTGAACAGTTTGCAATTTCTATTACAAGTATGTTTCTAAATATAGTCTTGCATATATATATATATGGAATGAAGGTAACAAATTGATGGCTTTTATTTACTATAGTCACATGTAAAGCATGTTGGAAGAAGAAGGAGCCTCTGTTATGCTCTTTATTACACAGAATTATCCATGACTTGTTTGCTCTGCTCAATTCTTCTTCCTACTTGGTTCAGAATATTCCGAATTTTGGAAGACTTCTTGGGGTTATGAATTGATGATTGAAGATTTGGATTTCCAGATGTCTGCTCATATTTTATGTATTAGTTGAAAGAAAAGTATTCCGTTTATGTTCAAAAACCTCAACCAGAAAAATCAAAAAATCAGTAGCATAAGGAAAAATTCCTAAAAAAAATCAGCTAATTGCTGATCACTGAATATTATAAAAATGTTACTTCAAATTGGCCTATTCTCATACATGCCTTCAGCTCTTGGCCCTTGCTGTAGCTGGGACAGAATATAGTAACAAATTCCACTCTGACTCAGAATTTATATTTATGCTTCTGCTTTTCTAGAGATGGCTTTAGAGGTTTCCGTATTTCCTACAAATTGCTGACCTCTATTCTGGTTCATTTAAAAATTACTTATGTTTATCTTGGATATTCAAAAAAAAAAAAAAGTTCAATTGATAAACGGACTTTTGCTGGGATAGGTGGTTCATCAACTGCCAGTCATTTTATGAAGTATTTTCTTTGACTGATTAATTATATAATAATTATGTACATATAGATTGTGTGCTAGTGAAAATGAAAATAAAATTTAATGATTTTTATGCACATGCTGTAAATTATGTCATGTTTAACGTGGTAATTACTAAATTAGATTTATTATACACATATTTGGCCAGTACTGAACTCTAAATGCTGTCAGTATCTGTTGGAGACGGGATGCTTTTATATGTGCAATCATAAACACAAGCAGGTTTGGTGTCAGAAGGAATCATGAATGTTAATTTGGACAAATTGTCTTTCATTGATTGGACTGTGACTAGAAATAGATTGAATAAATGACCTTTGCTCTGGGGAGCTGTTGGAAGTCTTTAACAGGAGGTGTAGAGAGTGTTCGTTCATGCTGTCACTGAGTTCGTGGTGGAGTCAGGTCTTCATCTGTGATTCACAAAAGCTACAACAGTGATGATCCCTCTGGGATGGGGAATAAAGAGTTTATAGGTACCACGTAAAGAAGAGTACGTGAAAATAGTTGAAGTTTTGCACATCTGGAGATGGAAGAATATCTGCTGTATAGGTTTTAACGCATGTACCTCTAATATTCATAGCTTTGTTTTTATGGGAGATCACAATTCTTCCTACTCAAAAATGGTGAACAAAACTTACAAAGAGTTTGGGGTTTGTTTGTTTTGCTTTGGGGTTTTGGAGTCATAGTTGTGCTAAACTGCAGCTTGATATTGCAGTGAGATTCCACATATAAATGTGCTGGAGAAAAGTACAAGCACATACAGTTTTATCAGCAGTATTGCATGTGCTGATTGAAAAACAGGAAAAGTTTCTGCATTCATTTCTTGTGTAAGTTTTCATATTGTGGAACATACTGTGGTAATATAAATGCCATTTATTTTCCTAAAGAGCTGTACATCAGCTTCTTATCAACATGCTTTTGTGCATGTAAAGTGGATCAGAACAGAAAATCCAATGCCATATGAAACAAGATAAGAGATCTCTAATTGATAAATGGCCATAACTAATAATATATAAATAAAGAAGAATGACTAATTTGTTCTAGTGTAAGATTTAACATGATAGTGTGTGAAAATTTACTACCTCTACTGATCTGTTTCCCTGCAAGTTTAATAGGAAGTTTTAGCAGGTGAATCACAGTAATTGCAGTGTTTATTGCATCATTTTTGCTCCTATTCCTAAATTTTCTTGACTGCTTTTATCTAAAAACACAGTAAACAAAATTAAGCAACGTGAATGGAATGTTTCTCCTCTGTGAATATACTGAGCTATCTTTCTTTTTTTATCATTTGGATTCATCAGTGACCGAAAAGAAGAGAGAGATGATACCTGTGCCCAAACCCTTAAATGTTTTGCAAGATTTAAGTTCCACTCAGTGCTGGAGAGTAATATTCAGCTTTCTTTTGTATTATTCTGTCTTTTGCATTTAGTGTCTCCCCCACTAAAAGCAGTATTTTGGACAACTTACGTTTTTTGTTAGTATATTTTACTTTTTGATCTTGTCATATTATTGGGTTATGTTTCCACTGAGGCAGAAAGAGGAGCTAGAGTTTGGTGTTTGGAGACTCCCTCTGTACCAGTTGTGTCACCAGGTCATGCAGTTGGTCACTTGTTGATCACCAGAACCTTTATTGGGCTGAGAAGCTGAAACAAGGAAACAGTGGAGGGAACCTCAGTGATTGATGGGATGGGTGATGTGATCTGAGATAGCCCTGGTTGCCAGGCACCCATTCCCTGCCAAGGCTAGGTGACTGAAGGAGAAAGGATCTTCAGAAAAATTGCTGAATTTCTAATAAATTTACTTCTACCAGTAATGTCTCTTCTAGCACCTCAGTTGTTGCTCCTGAAAATTTCTTTAGCTGTTTGTGAAGCTTCTTCCCCAGCTGTCAGTCTCCTTGTGAGAAAGCACGAGCTCAGAGACACCCAAGGAGAACCCCACAGCCTGTGTCAAGAGCTAATGTCTTCCATCCCTTGTCTGGACAGCCTTTTGCACAAAAAACTCACAGATCTGACAGTTTCCAGTGGCTTTTGCTGGATCTTATACTTCATGTTCCAGAAGATTTTTCAGAGCTATAAGAAAAGTGATGACTGGGAGAGGCTTGGCCCAACCAAGGTCTTTAGTTTGTCTTGATAATCTCCGTGCTGTTCTGGTATCTTGAGCTTCTGGATCTTTGATTCTGTTAGGTTCAAAAGTGGAAAAGAGAAACAGTTGGGCACTCCATGGTTGTGTTCTGTGATGTGAACTCAATAGACACTGCTAGCGAAGTCAGTAAAGTTTTGGTTTGCTTCGTAATATAAATTATGAAGTGGTTCAGAGCTTTATCAACAATGAGGGTTCTCCTTTAGCACGACCCCTCAATCTCCCCATTGTTTTTATGGCTTTCAATTCCTCTATTTTAGCATTGCAGTTTAGCTGTTGGAAACCATTTGGAAGTTACCACTTCTGTTTCAGATGTTTGCTGTTGTTTAGTCCTTTCCAGGCTCTTTTAACATTTTCCTATTATTGCATTCTTTAGTGGGAGCTTACAGTAGGTAATGATAAGACATAAAAAATAATGTTAGCAAACAAGTTGGTGCCAAAGTAACTGTCAGGTTTATCCTTGAGGGAAATGGGAACAATCTATAATTCACATCTTTCTGTATTTTGGGTCTTTCATTTATTGGTTTTCTACTCAGCAGTGTCAGTCATCTTTCTTTTTCAATATACTAAGCAAAATTCCTAGTCTTTTGGTGCCTGCATTTGCTAAATCTTTTTGAGCGTGATATAGATGGGATGAAAATTATATTCCATTTGAAAGTAAAGCATTTGAATATATACAAAATTGCTATTTTTCCATGCCTTTAAGCATACAAAAAATATTTTTGCTGTTGCCATTCTGTATTACAAAGAAGTTGCTGTAAATCTTTGAAGTCATACTTGCTTTTCTACTCTTCCAACTTTTTCTTCAAATCCATAGTGAATATGTGAGATGTCAGTGTATGCAACATCAGCCATTTTTAGTTAGTCTATCAGTCAAAACCACATGAATGCTTTGTCTAGTAGCTCCCACTGGTTATTTTCTTGCATTTGGCCAACAGTAATGTTCTTCTGTTACTATGTTGGCTTTACATTTTGTTTTCTTCAAAGACCCCTGTTGTTTATTTTAGTCTTTTAGAAGTTTATCTGATTCACAGCACCCTATGTCCTATGTAGTTCTCAACACCTGCTGCTTGCACCATTTACAAATTTTATATCAAATATATCCACTGCTCTGAGATTTTGGATATTCTACGTGAGAGAATCTCTGAATTCTTATAGAGTACAGAAAAACTGTTTTCAACAATGAGAACATACTTCCCATACTTGTCTTAAGGTCTGAGTTTAATATATCATTCAATATCTGATTTTAGTCGTTTTCCTGGTAGCCCTTTGTCTTGAGTGGGAGCAAATGATAAAGATGTATTTGGAATTCTGCATAAAGTCTCATTTCCTTCCTTGCAAGTTACTTAATGAAAATGGTTCCTTGACTGTTATTGAAATTGGTTGTAAATTTACCTTTGTGGTGAGAACTGTATTTTTGGATTGGTGAGCAGAGTCATTATTTTACAAGATCGGAATTGCAGAGGAGCTCGCAGCAATATCTGACGTGTTTCCAAGCTGGTGTGTTGTTTCTTGAATGATAAATGGCTCTGAATGAGAAACTGAGCATTGCTAGAAAAGTATTGATTAGTTACCGTAAGGCTGTAGCTGAGAAGAAAAGGGGATGCTGAAGGCTTCTGTCAGCAGTTCTGGTGGAGGCGTTTGATTGGATTTTGTATCAGGTCCTCACAGAAATACAGTTTACACAAAAACCACAAAATTCAGCCCATGTCTCCACAAAATAGTAATATAATGTAGATTGTATAATGAGGATATAATTTGTTGTGCATTTGGTCTTTTTTTGGTATAAAGTAGAGTAACTCCATGTAGAGAGTGATTTTATGCGTAAGTGCCATTTCTGTTGAAATTGATATTAAAAAAAATTCAATCAGCAATAGAGCAAAATCAGATATACATAATAGCTTTTCAATGGGCAGGCACATATAGGAAGAACATGTTTTGAACAAAAAGTGTATATAAATATAGCCATCAAGTTGTGTTATCAAGCAATCTAAACAGAAAGTAACAATTATAGTATTTCATTTTAGACAGAAAATGTAGGTTAATGTTACTAAAATGTATTCATGCTCCTATTTACTTTCATCATCCATTAGATGACATATTGGTTATTTGATTCTTGTTTCATCCTAAATAAAGTTTCAAAAATAACACCAGAATGCTCTCCTAGTAGCTCAGTTGTTGGGAGCTGTGACTTTGCTGGATCTATTTGGAAAGTGAAAGGGGCTGCTTAGATCAGAAGACTTCAAACACATACACCTTAATTTTCCAAGTCATCAGTCTTCTAATTGCCGTAACACCACTCATTACATTAGCATTAATATATGAAATATATCTAGGCAATTTGCCCGGTTCTAAGTGCAGTACATAGTTGTCTTCCATAAATACTCAAACCACCATTAATGAAAACTAATGGCCCATCAAAATTTGCATTCAGAGTACTACTTGAAATCTCCAAAGGACTGTCCACAGTGCTAGGGTAGCAATTCTTGGCATTTGAAGTTGCTGTTTCCCAATATGTTGCTGCACTTAATGCTAATTACCCAACAGAATGGATAAATACAACAATTTTAATGTATATTATAACCTAGTTTTAGCAACAAGATTGTAATTAGCGATCGACCAACACTTGTTAGCATAATCAAGCAAATAAATCATTTCAGTTTGATGTTTAAAGGTCCAAAAAAACATATTTTCTTCCTTTATATATGAAAGCAAGTTGTTTTTATGCTAAAATGTTTTTTTCAAAATCATCTACTATGTTTTAAAATTAATATAGAAATAATTAGTTCATCCTAAATATTAGAGATCTTAGTTATCTACTGAAAGAATATATCAGTAATGCAGAGAGAAATAATCCAAATTCTGCTTAGAATTAGGATCAAAAATAGCTGTGTAATTGGGTTTTTTCTTTTGTTTGAGGCTGCGGTGGTGTATGTTGGTCACCTAGCAGTTTCTGAATTAAAACCTTTGTTTTTTAGGTCTCAGGGCATAACTGCGAGGTTTTTTGACAAGTAGTCATAAGAGGTTTGACCTCAAGATATCTGTACTTCAGAATTTGTGGGTTTTTGAGGATTTTGGGTTTTTTTGATTGGTGGGTTTGTTTTTGTTTTGTTTTTTTTTTTTTGTTTTGTTTTTTTAAATTTTATTATATTTTTTATCTTTTTAAACTATACTTGAAATGTCAGGATTTGCATGACCTTCCTCATTTGAATTCCCCTACTCTATCCTCGTCTCCTTCTAAGAATCATAGTGCACCATTCCGTGTAAGAGAAGAATAAACATTAGTTCAGTAAGATTTTGTAAGTTACATTTTTATTTAAAGGTTTATCCCAATTTCATGTTAACAAGAATGAAATAGGAAGGTAAAAAAATTATTTTTGACGGTATTGTGATACTTCACTTGTGAATGGTTGTGATTTGTCCTTTTTATTGGGTGTGGGGGATGTAGGAGACTCCTCAACTTCTGCAGTCACGGTCAAGTACCCCCAGGACTAGTAGTGAGTTTATGAAGTGCTGTCTCTTCTGTCATCAGAGGAGAACAGCTCCAGGATCTGGCGTGTCTGACACCACGGATGGAAATTATTTAGACACTGTTAGCTGTACAGGGAAGCAGATGTGGTCGCATTGAGTAGCTCAGCACACACAGGAGGTACCTGGTGGAACATTCAGCTGCTCATGCAGAAATGGGTTTGGCTCTGTGCTAAAACCAAAAAAGGAGAAATGAAACTATTTGTAGATAATCATTAGTAATTGATTAAGTACATGCCATGACTTCATCTCTCGGTAAAATAATATGACAAGTTGGTTGTTTGGAGTTTTTGTTTCTTTCTCTTTCCCAAGGAGACAGGCAAGTCAGCCAAGGGCAGGTTTGGGAGGCTGTTGAAACCATAGCCAAAGTTGAGATTTTGCACAAAATATTAAAGAAATACCTGAAGAGTTTGATTACTTCTTTGAAACAAAGGATGAAAATACCAAAAGCAAATGTAATTTGCTTCCTTTCTGTACCCCAGACCTACAAAACAACTAATTTTTGTAGACTGGTTTGGATATGTAAAACAGTAAGTTCTTGTTCCTTTACACAAGACACCAGTCATTACTAAAATTATTTAATGGCCTGTTCTGATTTGTGGTCACATAGAGGATGCGAAGAAGAAAAACTCTTCTTCACACACAAACATTTCATCAAAAAAGTTAACCTAACCTTTAGGGTTGTTGGTGATTAACTTACAGGAAAAAAAAAAGTCCAGTTCCCATTACTTCATATATGGATTGTAGCCCACAGTCACTTTTCTATTTTTAGCTTTCATGTGCCTTTTTTTTATAATTGACACAATCAAAATTGAGCACAGCAACTTCTTGTTCCAAGGACATTCTGATAAAGTGTCATCAGATGCAAGCTACTGTTAATTGATTGTTATTGCAGGATGATATTTCGAATCAGCCAATTCTAGATTACAGATTTTTCTTTCAATTTTACCCAAATTTTAAATAGAGTTACATTTCTGTATCCAAATCTTCATATTCAGAAGATTCATTCCATAGATTCTGGTCTTAGCATATACCTGTGGAGAGTATGTTTCGGTTTTGTTCCTAGATATTTTCTTTTGTGCTGTAACTTTTTTACAGTTACCACAGTGGAAATTATTTTTCTGATCTGCAGTTTCTGTCATGAAACACTCAACTGTGTGGCTCTATAAATTAGTTATTTAAATATCAAAACTGCAGCACAGGCAAAAATTCATTTAACTGAAAAGAAAGTTAAATAAAAGTGAAGTTAATACACAGTATTTCTTGGGAAGGCAGTGTTCCTGAAGCTTAAAGGTTTTCAGTTTAAGGTTTTACTTTTGGTTCCTCTATGGTAATGAGTTTTTCTGTCTGAAATGAAGAACCCTGAGAGCATCTCATCATCCATCTGTGTGGGCTCAAGGACTGAGGACTCATGTGATAAGGACAGTCAGAAGATTGGCTACAGTCTTTAGGCATTAGTTCACTGAAGTTTGAGCTTGATATCAAAGATGTTAACATTTTAATTCTGAAACGTTGGGAGGCAGTGCCTACTTTTTATTTTTTTCATGATTTCTTAGTTACTGATTGATTTTTATTTTTTTTTTTTAAATAAAAGATGTGGTTTAGGATTTCAAGCAATTTTGTTCTCTTGTGAAAATGAAATTCTTCCCTAGGATAATACTAGAAGTTCCATACATAAATGGAAAATGAAGCATTTTTTCTATGCAGGTAGCCTTAAATCAGCCGTTGTCACAGCAGAAGTGAAACTGGTGAAAACTGTTTTCATGTCTGCAGAATCTTAAAAACACAATTTCTTCAGATTTCCCTGATAACCTCTTTGAGCAATTTCCCTTAAAACTGGTATGAGAATTAACCTCAAAAGCTTTTTCCCGCCTTAGGTGTCAACCATATACAATTCAATAGCGATCCTCTTAGTTTTTAAAACTTGGAAATTTTACAGATAAAAAGCTTTGGTGGGCAGACCAGAACTTGGCTCAGATCGGCACCTGTAATAAAAAAGATGGAAGAAATCCAACTGTCCTGAGAAACAAAACTGCAGGTGTTGTTCACATGAAAGTGTATGACAAAGCAGCACAGCAAGGTGAGTTAAATTTTAAGTATATTTAACCAACCTTTAGAGTGTCCATTATCTTTTCTCATGTTATTCTCCCAATGTGGAAAAAATAATATATGTATTTTAACTTAATTCTCTCATAAAATACATTGTACTGATAAAAATCTATCCCTTTCAAATAAATTAGTGGATAGAATAAGACAATTGAGTTAGAATATCTGCCTGATATATTTTAGTTCATCAGATGCTTACACTAAAGTGAAGCTTGAAGTTCTTTTAGGCAGTCTAAAATTTTTAGTTAAAAAAAAGGTTTTGCATGCGAACCTCATATCACACTATTGAAACTTTAACTGAAGTATTATGAGAGAATTCATTAATATTCTTCATTATCTGTTTTTAAAACACAGTTCAATTCATCTAAGTTCACAGAAGTGACAGTAGTATAAATCAAAATTGAGGCAGCAGAAAAATAGGGGATATTGCTAATGCTGCCATAAATTAGTAGGCATAGTGGGAACTATGATAGTATAAAAAAGGTGTAATCTGGGGTCATGTGCACAGTTTATGAATTTGGAGACAGGTGATAAAAACATTTGTGTTCTTCAGAAAGAATTTAATTTGGAATCCAATTGAAAAGTGATGAGGATTGGATTCTAAGTGAAACAAATGATTTCATTTCATTGTGGAGTTTCCATCCCTGGTCATGTCCAAGGCCAGGTTGGACAGGGCTTGGAGCAAACTGGAGTAGTGGAAGATGTCCCTGCGCATGGCAGGGGGTTGGAACAGGATGATCTTTAAAGTCCCTTCCAACCCAAACCAGCCTGGGATTCTGTATTTTTGTGGAGAAGCTTCCAGAAGAACCATACCAGATGGTTTCTGCAATGAGCATTCTTTTCATGGAGCACAGTAATTCAGTCCCACATTGAGCACTTCTGGGATCTCTTGCCATTTTACCTAATCCAGGAAACACCAAAGGCACTTTGCCAGCCTGTCCCTGAGTTTTAAGTGTGATGGAACAGCAAGTAACAAAAATTTAGATGTTCAGTAAAGTTTCTGTAATTTTAAAATTCTTTAACGCCTTTTCATGGAGATAAACATGTTGCTCTTGAGTGCTCAGACTTTAGCAGTATCTGGTGTCTGCTGCATCATTAGAAAATTTCTGTGATTTTAGGTGAATAAATTCTTTCTACTTCAAAATTAGGAACGTTAAAATAAATGTGGCAAGTAGTGCTCTGATTTTTGTAAGCTTGGTAACCTGTAATCAACTAATTCCTTGAATATCTTAGTGAATTTAAATGTTTCTTCGTGTAGCTTCAAGTTTCTGAGATGTGTTTAGTTTGCTGTGTATAATGTTTATTATAATTGTTATTAAAATATGTTCATCTGTTACCTAAAATTAAATATTGTATTAATTAAGCGATTAGGAGCATGGATTTGTGAGATCACTTTGTAGTATGTTTTAAATATACTGAAAAAAAGGCTTCATGAAGATAACAAGGTTAATGTAACCTTTGATGAATGAATGGGATATAATCCATGATAACAAGGTTAATATAACATTTGATGAATCAATAGGATATAATCAATGATTTTTTCATGGTCTAGAATAAGATACATTAATATCAGTGAGATTTCATCATTAACATAGAATTTTTGGGTTTTTCATATGCTTTTACTTTACAATAAGCAGATTTTTCAGAAAATGGAATTATTTGTATTTTGAAGGGAAATGGGTGGATAAAACTCTGCACGAGGGAAGCACGGAAAGTTATATGAATATGTGAAGTATTTTATGCATATCTCAATTTTTCAAATAAGTTACCTGAACAAAATTTGGAGATATTAATATATCAATAACAGCATTCATTTTTAGCCAGTTTTTGCTCCAGTTTTGCTTTCTCTCTTTCTTCTCCCATCATGTCATAGGCAGCAATTCCTGTCAGTTAAACAATGGGGGATGCTCCCAGCTTTGTTTGCCAACATCAGAAACCACCAGAACTTGTGTGTGCACAGTGGGCTACAACCTGCAAAAAAACCGCATGGCCTGCAAAGGTAAAACGGCTTTCAGTACTTATTTTAACCAACTTAAATTCCAGGGGAGCATTGCAATGAGTAAACTTACTTTAGTCAGTTAAATAACTTTACCTAATATGCTTGATTGAAGCAGTAACACAGAAATGTCTGTTGTGGTTGGGTTAGGACAGAATTAAATTTAGCTTTTCATTTAATTTTTCAAATACATAAATTTCTGTGGAATCTCTGAGGAATTTTTATTGTTTGTTTGGGGTTTTTTGTTGTTGTGTTGTTTTTGTTGTTTGTTTGGTTTGGTTTGGTTTGTTTTGTTTTTTTTTTATGTAGGCAGAGAAGCAGATCATCTGAACTGACACTAATAGCAGTAAATATTTGTTCAAGGTCATATACCTTATCTTTAAACTAAATTGTAGGCTACAGGTACCTGAATGGTTGGGTATCTCATCCTATTGTATTGCACTTAATATAAAATAAAATCAAATTTTCCTTACATCTTTTTCTATTTTAGTTGACAAAAATCAGAACATAGCTTAGAGCCAAAGTCTTACTTTTTGTCTGAATAATGCAAAACACCCTTATGGTCAAGGTGCCCTATAGTTTCATAAATTTAATATTATTTATTACTATTAATTTAGACTAAGTAATTCCTGAAAATTACTGCATAAGAAGACCTCTACAGAGTAGAATTTATTCCTGCTTAACAGAAATAGGTACATTTGGAGTGTGATTAATGCAGAGGTAGGCATGTAAAATGCATCAACTGCATTGGTCACTAAAGCTGTGTATTTCTCTCTCCTGTCTGTGAAGGAATAACTGAGGTGAGATGAACTCTGTACCTCAAAAGACATTTTATTGTCCTGTTTTCCACAAGTTCTTTAAATTTTTTTCTTGCTGAATATGTTCACAAAGCACAGATGTGCACTGAAAACATTCTTAAATTTCTCATAATTCAAAACTTCTTAAGATTTAATTTTCATTACTGCTAATTACCTTATTATAAGGTGGTGTTTGAAATGGACAGTGATTCCTTTCTCTTTATAGGACCACATTTGCAATTTATTTAGAAATACACTGTAATAACTCATGGATGTTTTTTCAAAGAGCTGGAGTTGTCACCCTGAAAAACTGTGGAGCACTATTGGAAAATTATGACTAATGCATGTTAGTTGGAAACTGGGAAAATTTCCATTTTCCCCTTATTGGCTGCTTTATCTTTCCCGTAGGTATTGAATCATTTCTCATGTACTCTGTTCATGAGGGAATTAGAGGAATTCCTCTTGATCCAAATGATAAGATGGATGCTTTAATGCCTATATCTGGGACTTCATTTGCTGTGGGCATAGACTTCCATGCAGGTGAGTACAGTTTATTGTATATATGGTAAAAATTGTAAATCTTTTCTCAAAAATGAAATAACCCCTTGTTTTCAAGCCTTCTAAGTAATTACAACTGCATTTAAAGGGATTGGAAATGAATCATGTTACAGAGTTGAGCTCCACCTTTAATATTTCCAGTAAATAGGAAAACCTGTATTATGCACGTGTCGATTGTTCTGGCAGCAGCAGCAGCTGCTCTTTTTTGGTGGAGTCATCACTGAGAACTTGATTAGGAAACTGGTGGTTTTACAGAAGGTGTTCATCAAGGAAAAAGGCTTTCTCCTGCTTTGACACGTTTTCCATGGAATTTTCTCAGTCCTGTGTGTTGTTGTACCAAGCAGGTGGCTCTGACAGCTGAGTGGGGCAGTTTTCTCCCTGTCCAGCACAACTCAGCCACTTCCCTGCAGGGCACAAGCCAAGCTTGGATCTGTTTCTTCCTTGTGGAAGGTGCTCTGACAGCCTGAAGAGCAGACATCTCCACCTGGAGTACCCTACCTACCTTTCCACTGTATATACAGAAACAGCTTTGAGTTTACACAGCCTCACAAAATTCCTGTGAAATTAGGAGGTTTCAGTTTTGCATGCATGGGAAAGAAGGTGGGAAAAAAATTGAAGATCAGATTCTAAAAGTGATTGGATACCTCTCCCAGTGGTGGTTGGATATTTTCAAACATGTTAACAATTTTTGATTAGTTTTTGGAAAATAAGTAAGATGTGACCAAGTAGTGACCTGAAAAATATCCTGTGTCTCTATATTTTAACCCATCAGCTCTTTGACCAGGCTTCCTTTGAGACTCATTTTGTTACCCGTTGAGTTTACAAACTGGCAGTCTAGAAATAAAATCTTAAGTTACCTATGTTATCTAAATACAGACGCTGGCTTCCTGAAACATACAATTATTTTGTCATACTCGTTGTTTTTCATTTCTAAATAAATTCTGCCTGGGACTTTAGCATTGAGAGATCTAGTTTTTTGCCTAATTGTGTGTTAATAGATGCATTTTTTTATAAAAATCAGACCGATTTCTGTTTGTTCTGTTGGACTTCTTCATCACACAAATATCACTAATTTATCAGGTTGGAACTTAAAATCATTAAATCTTCTCTTGTTTTTGCCCATTTTTTCAGGTGATGGTGCTCTTGCATCTCTGCCTAGCGAAATTTCAAGTTCTCTCAACATATGTCCTCATACTTGTAAATTTTGCTTTCAAATCAGTGGCAGCTGATGTTCAGAGCTTCTCTTGTATCGGGGTATAGGTCAGTTATAGTCTCCAGAGGTATAAAAATCACTGAAAAGCCAGTGCCTTTGTACACAGATCTGAGGTGGGAGAGACTCTGATACAGAGATTTAATCTATTCCTGGAAAGACACAGGAGGAGAGAGCAGTGGAGCTGCACGTATTCATGGCAGAGAGTACTAACACAGTGCAACTGGGTTTTCTAGAGATTATATTTTTTTATTATAATATCCTTTTTTTTCTAAATTTAAATTATACAAACTTTACAAAGTTATGCTGGCTAATACAGAAGACTATAATTTGACCTTTTCAATTTAAAGTACCCATACTAGTGTTCTATTGCCTACTTTGAATCTCATGTTTTTTGGTTTGGGATTTATTTTTTTTTAGCATAGTCATATGATATGCCAGCTCCTTCTTTAGAGAATTTTATGTGGACTTAGCTAATAAATATCAGAATAATATTTTGAAAGAATGAAATTTTTGGCTTTTTGGAAAAATGAGATTTGAGGCTGGATGAAATTGAGTGAGGTTCTCCAACTTGGCTGAGGATCAGTTCCAGCACAGGGAACATGAATACAATTGGCAGTGACAAATGTATTGCAAAAGATAAATATAAATGGTGTGGAGCAGCGAAATCACAATGCGATCGTGTGTTATGAAAAAATTACAGTGCAGCTTTCAACTGCATTTCAGCTTCAAAACCAGCTGTTTTTCTCATTTTGGTACCTTACATTGAATTTTATAAATTCATTTCTAAAACCTACGTACATCAAATATGATTCAGAAAGCAAGTGAAGATAGTTTCAGATTTCATCTTGTCTTTTTATTTTCCACTTAGTGAGTGTTGCTTGCATTTCGCTCTTATTCAGGAAGGATTCCCAAATGTTGATGTTCTCTCAGTAACATTTAGGTATACAAAGTGGATAAAATATATTTACACATGCTAGTAGTACAGTGTATCATAATTAAAAGTCTAATGACAATGTCTTTTGCAGACATGAGCAAGATAGAAGATGCATACACCTGTTTTCTCCCTGTGTTTTGATACTTCTAAATTCCAGTTAGCAAATAAGTAGCAAAATGCATGACTCATATTTGTTTTCATTACTTGAAGTCAGAATTGTTATTTGTTTAATTTGGTGGTGTGATAAGATTCTTGAGCATATCAATATTGTTTGGTCACAGATAACTCTTCTTTTATAAATATATTTATCTATCTACACAAATATTTACACACGCATACATATGTATAGATAGATGTGGATGTAAATGTATATATAAAATATTAATATCTATTTATATAGATAATATTTATATGCTGTATATAGAAATACATGTATTCTATAAATACACACACTGCATTATGGAATTAAAAGCAGATACACAACGTATGAAAAAATAATGGAGAAACAAATATTATTTAACCTCTGAGCAGTGTCTTTCCCAAACAAAACGTCTCACTCAGCAGGTCATCAGCTCATTGCTTTGCAAGCAGAATGTTGGTTGCAGCTTCTCTACAGTCAGTGAAAATGTGGAAATAGAGACAGTTCTGCTTGAGGGATGTTCTCNCTACGTACATCAAATATGATTCAGAAAGCAAGTGAAGATAGTTTCAGATTTCATCTTGTCTTTTTATTTTCCACTTAGTGAGTGTTGCTTGCATTTCGCTCTTATTCAGGAAGGATTCCCAAATGTTGATGTTCTCTCAGTAACATTTAGGTATACAAAGTGGATAAAATATATTTACACATGCTAGTAGTACAGTGTATCATAATTAAAAGTCTAATGACAATGTCTTTTGCAGACATGAGCAAGATAGAAGATGCATACACCTGTTTTCTCCCTGTGTTTTGATACTTCTAAATTCCAGTTAGCAAATAAGTAGCAAAATGCATGACTCATATTTGTTTTCATTACTTGAAGTCAGAATTGTTATTTGTTTAATTTGGTGGTGTGATAAGATTCTTGAGCATATCAATATTGTTTGGTCACAGATAGCTCTTCTTTTATAAATATATTTATCTATCTACACAAATATTTACACACGCATACATATGTATAGATAGATGTGGATGTAAATGTATATATAAAATATTAATATCTATTTATATAGATAATATTTATATGCTGTATATAGAAATACATGTATTCTATAAATACACACACTGCATTATGGAATTAAAAGCAGATACACAACGTATGAAAAAATAATGGAGAAACAAATATTATTTAACCTCTGAGCAGTGTCTTTCCCAAACAAAACGTCTCACTCAGCAGGTCATCAGCTCATTGCTTTGCAAGCAGAATGTTGGTTGCAGCTTCTCTACAGTCAGTGAAAATGTGGAAATAGAGACAGTTCTGCTTGAGGGATGTTCTCACTTTGTTTTCTCCATTTCTTTTTTGAGGTTATTATGTGCAGCAGAGGGGAGTTTGTGTCTGTGCTTGGGCCACTTCAAATTCTCAGCCTGGCTGTTGAGTTAAAATGGTCAAAGTTGTCCCTTTTTTTTTCCATTCTATGGACAATCACTGCAGCTGAAAGGCTGGGAAGACAGCTGAGATGTCTTGAAACACCAAAAAAAAAGACTTAGTGAAAGCTTGTCAGGACATTTAAAATAAAAGCTGAATTGTGGATGGAATATATTTTTTTATTCTTTTGTCAGCATATCACTCTCAAGTGTCATTTTTTATTTCCCTAGTTAATTTTTTTTTTCCTTATACTGTCAAAATTCAGTGTGTCTGATTACTGAAGGAAAAGACTGTATAAGCAGTTTTAGGCTGTTGCTTTTCAGACTCCTGAATACTTTGGAATGGTGATAAACAAAATTGTATGGTTATGAAGCATTTATTCAATTAGGAAAAAGGTAAAGACAGCGTATTTATTGTGATTTTTAACAAAGGTAGTAGCTTCCATCTGCTGTCATAGCCCTGTTCTGCTACGTGTGCTGTACTAAACAACCTAGAATTCGGACAGAATTATTTTAAACAAAATTTAATAAAAGCAAAAGGAATGAGGAACTAAAGCTGGTAATTTTGATACTTTATACATACTAATAAAGCTATAAGTGGCAATTTTTACAATTGATAATGCAGCAACTTGGACTGGAGTAAGTGAATTAATCTGAGAATCATTGGCACGTGTTTTATAGGAAATGATACAATCTATTGGACAGACATGGGTTTCAACAAGATTAGCAGAGCTAAGCGAGACCAAACCTGGAAAGAAGACATTGTCACAAATGGTTTGGGGAGAGTTGAAGGCATTGCTGTGGACTGGATAGCAGGTGAGTCTGAGCCTGCTCCAGGACTTTTCTCCATTTCTGAGGGTACGCTCTTGCCTCTTCAGCTCAAGGTTAAATAACTTGGTTTCCTTTCAGCTCTAACTTCTGGTATTGCAAATGTCTGGAAATTATTCATACATCTTGAATGGCCCTTCTTAGATGAACAGTTTCAATACCAGTTTATGCTCTAAAAAGGCTGGATAGAACTATAAATTACAAATATAACACCTATGAAAATAGAGCAGTTAGTTTCTAGTTCTGACTTATGCACGTTACGAGTAGTCCTTCCTTCATGCAGTGACTCCCAGGTGTTTTTCCCAGGTAACATCTATTGGACGGATCATGGCTTCAACCTGATTGAGGTGGCCCGGCTGAACGGCTCGTTCCGCTACGTCGTCATCTCCCAGGGGCTGGACCAGCCCCGCTCTATCGCGGTACACCCAGAGAAAGGGTAACATGTGATTCCTCACGTACACAGAGCTTTCCCGTGCTCTCTGTATCCGTGGCATGCTGTAATTTCTGTGCAAAATAGTTTCAATTTTCTAAGGAAACGGTTTCACCTGAAGGTTAGACATTGCTTGGAAGCATGCTTCAACCTGAAGTTCCCAGCAAATCCATGGAAGCCACATCAGCTCATGAAGGATCTCATGATGAAAACCCAGAACAGTGTAGTCCTTGGTAGTTATAAACTCCAGCATCACCTAACATTCCAGTGCAGCAATCAGGGATACTGGCCAGGGTAGCTGAAAGTCATGTGAGATGAAGGTTGTGGATTGGAGAGTAAGGGTTGGCAAAACTGATGTCTGTATTCACCCAGCTGATTGTTGAGGGCAGGGACTACCCCACAGCGCTGACAGAAATAGGGAATTATTAGGGTACCATCCCATTCCACCTCCAGAGCTCCTTGTGGAATCCCCATCCCTGGAGTTGTGCAAGGCCAGGCTGGACTGGGCTCTGAGTAACCCAGCCTAGTGGAAGGTGTCCCTGCCCATGGCACGGGGGTTGTTTGGGATACGTAAGGAGAGTGAGAGGACCACAGATTACACCACTCTACCAGATCTGTATAACAATTAGTGTCTTCTGTGAAGGAGGGTAAGCTTCATCTATTGTATAATGGTGCCACAAAATATAACTTGAGATATCTCCACTCAATTCCTCCAGGAGAAGCACAGCAGCGGTTGGCTAGGGAAGTACAGGGCTGCCTTTCTGGGAAAGGTTAAGGCCTTTTTGCTCTTTGCATTATTGTTACATCTCTTCCCCTTTTCAAGGAAAAACTTTCAAAGGTGTTCTTACCTCCCCTTGCCCTGACTTCACGCTCTGCATTTCTCTGGAAGCTGGAGTTGACAGCTGTAAGAATAGAGAAGAAAATAGCAGTTATTAGAGCTCATTGAATCTGCCAGTTATGCCAAGATGGGAAGCAGGCAGCATTCAGCTGGTTGGTGACATTATTTATTGCCACTGAGGAAAAAGTGGGAATGTGTAGCCCTACAAAATGGTGTCTTTATCCCTCATCAGGTATATTTATCCATGCAACATTTTTTGGCAGCTTTTCATTATTTTCTTTAGGGGATTTTAGATTCATTTAACCTGCTAATTATGGGGTTTGTTTTTCGGTTTTTTGGTTTTTTTTTTTCATCAGAGCAACTGGTTTAAGGAATATTGAATTTTAGTATATTTCAATGTCTACTTTTCTGTGGTCAATATTTAGTTCACATCCTGTATTAGGAAAGTCTCAAATAACTCTGACCTCTGTCCAGATGCCTGAAAGCAATTTCAGTTCTGTTTAGAGGTGCTGTTAATAATCCGGTTAAATTTACATTAAACTTAGGCCGTGATTGTTAAAATCCAGATGAGTAATACTGCTTATTTTAACATTCCTCAACATATTTTATATTTAATTTGTGTTGTAGTTCAGTTTCCTAGTCTGCGTGAGTTTTATCATTAGTATAAATGCTATTGTTTGTTATATCAAGAACTATAAGAACAGATTCATTTTTCCTAGAGCCAGAAAGCTCTACAGTGAGAGCCAAAGTGGGTTGTTTCAGAAGCTGAATTTGATGAGCAAATTATAGGATTCATATTTTTTCACCCTTATCACATTATTATCCCTCATTATTTCACATATCTGCAGTCATCTAGTCAAATACAGCTGCTTAACAGCAGATTGGTGTAATGGTGTCACCAGACACAGGGGAAGAACTGTTTAATAATGCCCAGAAGACTTTTGTAAGCTTTAAAAACCGACTAACACATACAGAGGAAAGCAATGGAGAATAGTTTTGTATGTTCTGTTTTGTTTGTGAGCAGCTTATTACTAAAAAACATTTTTGTGTTCTATGAATATTTGCCATGAAAATCCTTCTCTTCAGGCAATTAGTAATATTCTATGCCTCAGTTATGTTATATTAGATATTTCTTCCTCAGAATATGTCATATTTTGTGTTTATAATATATTTTTGCACAGATATACATGCATACGTTTATATTTGTAGACTCACAGATATTCCCATAAAGTTGTTCCATAGGTTACTGTTCATAAAGGAAGTACTTTATGTAGATTAATTGGCATCATTTTGCTGTTCCTGAAGCAACAGACTGAGAAATTTGTCAAGGCAGAAGTTTTCCTTTGCATCTTATCCCAGATTAGTGATGTAACTGGGGCAGTATGCAGGAATATGAGATTAGATAAGTGAGGTTCAGATTGTTCCCATGAGGCATTTGGCAGAATTCGAAAAATATTTTCTTCTCAAATGAAGTCCCTATGCTTTACCATTTCCCACAGTGCTTCTCACCGCTTCATATTTAAAACTTTTATAAGTTGGACATGTCTTGTATTATCACGTTTGTTACTGATTAAATGAGAGAACCTCTGTTCCAATAATGTATTTTTTTTAATTTGCTTTTATTTTTCCAAGCACAAAGCTGAATTCTTTAAGGAATAGAACTGCATATGGACTACTGGAATACAGTTTTAAGAAAATCTTTGTATATATCATTAGTAGACAATATCTCAACAAAGTGTGGTAATGAATGAGTATTTTGATACATTTAATTTCTTAAGATTATTTGGAGACATGAGCCTTATGTTTTTTAAGTACCCATTTAACGGTAATAGTGCACTTTGTTTGCAATTTTAATTGGTGATTTCTACAACATTCTAGGTATTTATTTTGGACAGAGTGGGGACAGACCCCTTGCATAGGCAGAGCACACTTGGACGGCTCTGAGAAGGTTGTCCTTGTGAGCCTGGGGATTGCATGGCCTAACGGGATTTCCATCGATTATGAGGTTGGTCCTCTGTCTTCCAGTGTACCTTAAAATGTGCATTATTTGTTATGTTTCATTAAAGCCAGCTGGTGTTCCACCTTGATGTAATCTTAATAACTCTTAATTAAATACTTGGACAAGCCTGTTGACGTTTCCTTTGAAATTAATCTTTAGGAAAATAAATTGTATTGGTGTGATGCTCGTACCGACAAGATAGAAAGAATTGACCTTGAGAGTGGAGGGAATCGGGAGATTGTGCTGTCAGGGAGCAATGTGGATATGTTTTCAGTTGCCGTGTTCGGAGCTTACATCTACTGGTCTGACAGGTAATTTATTTTTCATAAGTATTTTAAATCTCAAAACGTTATTTCAGTGCCAGGTGCTTCACCTCTGTAGGATTAGCTGTTCCTTAGCAAGGTCACAGGCGGGATCGCAGAATCCCGCGCAGTTTCCGAGGAGAGGGCGTTCTGCTGCTGAAAGCTTAAAGGCCTCAGTGCCGTAGATGAGAACAGGCTTCTCCACTTCCTCTTAAGTGAACTCTCCACTGCTCTTCAGTCATTTGTTCGGTGTGAATTAGTTGAGGATTGTTGATGAGACATCTTCAACTTTTTTGGCAGAGCACATGCAAATGGCTCTATTAGAAGAGGCCACAAGAATGAGGCCACGGATGCTGTGACCATGAGGACTGGCCTTGGAATAAACCTGAAGGAAGTGAAAGTCTTTAATAGAGCACGAGAGAAAGGTTGGCTGTTCTTAAGGATGCTATTGATTGTTTTAATATCACCTGCTACTTTTTCTGTATATTAAAGCATACCAAAAATCAAGTAATCAATTATTTTATATCCACTTTTTACTCTTAAAGTATCTTTTTTAGCTAAAATTAATGTACTTATGAGAACATATAGTATCCATCCCACTAAAATTCTTCAGAGTGTTTCAAAGACAAAACCTAAAACCAAAGCACTTCCTATCATTCCAGGTTTGATGATTTTTGTTTTGTTTTTCTTAAAAAAACAGTTTTAGGATTGAGAGACCTTGACCTGTGCTTTACAGAGCGGTAATCTCAGGCAGTTTCAGATTTCTATTGGAAAGCAAACCAGTATTTTTTCTTATTAGAAATTCCCAGCCTCTGTGTCTCAGCATTTATTTGCTGAAATTACTTGGCGATGAGTCTTTTTTTTTTTTTTTCCCCCCCTGCTTCTGATGGAAGAGACCTTGTAAATATTCAGATTTCTTTTATATTCAATTAGTTTAGCAAACTCAAGAGACAAAAGTTATTATAGACTCTCTATGATTTATGGTACTGATGGTTAGACTTTATTCTCCTCTACCTGACTAAGAATAATCTTGCTTTAACTGTCTTTTTACTTGTAAAATTGACAAGACCTTGAAAAACTTGTTTCAGTGAGCAAAATTGGTTAGATGTCTACCAAAAATGATGATGATTTCCTCAAAAAAACCTGCTACCAGATAATCCAGGCAAAATTTTCTAGAAAGCTATTCAAAAGGAGAGGAAAACAAAAAAGTTACCACCATTATATGTAAAGTTTTTATTACAAATATATTTCTGGTGCTGGTAGCATTCAAAATTTGCTTTAATCACAGCATTATATATCCAAAGATTCTGCGTCTTCTTCATACATCTTTCCTAAATAAGTGCATTAAATATGACATGTTAAATAAATCTGCATTTTGAAAGAAAACATATTTACAAATAAGAAAAGCTCTTTTTAAAAATTTTAAATATTTTGAGAAAAAATAATTTGCAAACATATATGCATATTAATTTTACTAAGGATTTCTGCATGCAATCTCAGAGCATCATATTTTGTGGATAAAAATAAAAGCCACACTAAAACCCATTTCTTTTAACTAGGCTAGAAATTGTTAATGTCTGCTGGCTTGGAAGGGCTCTATATTATAGAAATAGGAAAATAGAACAGTGGGGTAAAACAATACTTCTTTATGTGTAATTTTTGTTGGTAGCTTTATAGACTTGATCACATTAGGAATAGGAGAAATGGTTACAGAGGCTAAAAATCTGCTGATGTTAGTTTGAAAAACATACGTGAATGATTTCTTAATACGTTTTTCAAATTTTACTAGGGTACAAATGGTTAATGTCATTGGGAGGGGATGTCAGTGAGCCAGAAGGACTAAAGGGCAAAAACAGGTGAAAAATGTTTTTGGAATATTTTTCTATCTCACACTATTATATATATAATTTTTTAAAGTTTGTTGATCTAGAAGTAGTTAACTGTTTAAAAAACCCCAATGTACTTAAATAGTTTCCAGACCTTTTTTTATTAAAACAACCCCCCAAACCAAAAAGGAAAAAAAACAACAAAACCCAAAAAACCCCAACACTCCAGCGAGCTGTGCTGATTGTGATTAATACTTTTTTTTCAAACACTTGTTTTACCCTTTCTGATGAGCCAGTCCTGCAGTGGGATTTGCAGAGATTCCCATCCTTCAGTGCAGTTTTACAGGTGTGCAAGGACATGCCCTGACTACGCTGGCTTCAGAACTGGCCATTTTTAAAGATATTTACAGCTGGTGAACTACAAAAGCATTGAAGTTTTCCAAGAGATTTTAGAAGCTGGAGGATCTTTTTCATATATTTTGTTTTTTTCTTTTCAACCTCTCATCCTTCCAAACAGATATTAACTTTTCTAGCCTAATAAAATTTTAAAGACTCTTTTAAGCAAACCAAATGTAAAAATGTGTGTAGCTGAATCTCCACGTTTTATATAACTTCAGGGGACTGTGTCTCACGGAGTTTTGCCTAGGAACGCAAAATTCAGAATTTCTGCTTTTAAGAGGAAGTTACCTCTCATTTCCTATTTTTTTATTAAATGGGTTTTCAGCTTGAAATGTAGCAGTTAAAGAATTCAATCAACAGTACTTGCAGGCACTACATATTCCCCAATAACTATGGTTTTGCACCTGAAAACATTCTATTAAAATGTTTTATTCACCTTCATTATGTGGAAAACTTTCAGAAATGGGAAAATCACTATACTGAAAGAGCTGAGTTGTTACGTGGAAAGTGCTGTCAGAGACAGACACTGAATTATCTTAACTAACTATAATAGTAATTCATAAATAGTTCAAAATAAAAAAGAAAAAGAATAATAGCTCCCAATTATTGATGATTGCTATTATATTAAATATTGCTTGCAACAAGTGTAGTTTCTAATTTGACAATGATTTCTTAATGGTGTGCAATTGTCAGAGAGTAAGTTTTTGAAGTCAGGTTTTAAATTAAATTAGAACAAAATGTTAGGAAATGTCTTCATTAAAGACAGGGAACTGGATTCACACAGTTTTTTACCAGTAGGTACATCTGTACTTAATTTGGTAGAAAATGTCTAAAGACAGTACTGTATTCTGATGGTCGCTAAATTTGACTTTTTGCCAGTAACATCTGTTTAAAAAAAAAATTTAAAGCTCAAAGCACTTGAAATATTTTCTAAGCCTTCAGCTGGTTACGGAAGAATAACTCATTTTATCTTTTTTCTATTAACAGAATATATATTGTTGTGAATTGAAAAGAGCATTAATTGTATTTGCTCATTAACTGTGTTCTTTAAAATTATCATTCGGTTGTGGTTAAAGTTGTGTTATTTACTATTTTAGCCTTTGTTTCCCTTGTGAGCATAGTACAAATAATTTTTAAGAGGCGAATTCTCAGAACGCATAAAATTTCATTTCTTTTTAAGTTAACTAAGTACATTTTCATTTGTAAAAGACAGGTTTCATTATGTTTTCTTACAGGTACCAACGTCTGTGCCAAGAACAACGGAGGGTGCCACCAGCTCTGCCTTTACCGAGGGAACGCCCGGAGAACTTGTGCCTGCGCTCACGGGTACCTGGCAGAGGACGGGGCCAGCTGCCTCCGGCACGAGGGCTACCTGCTCTACTCGGGAAGGACAATCCTGAAGAGCATACACCTCTCAGATGAGACCAACCTGAACTCTCCAGTAAGGCCCTACGAAAACCCCGAGTACTTCAAAAATGTGATCGCTCTGGCCTTTGACTACAGCCTGAAGGGACGGGGCACCAATCGCATATTCTTCAGCGATGCCCACTATGGAAACATCCAAGTTATTAAAGACAACTGGGCTGGCAGAAAAGTGCTAATTGAAAGTAAGTAAAAAAAAAAAAAATATTTCCCAAAAGGCATATTTTATTTCAATAAACTTTATTGAGGAAGAGTTGGTTATCACTTGACTTCATAGAAAAAAAATTCAATAAAATTTTACCATAAATAATTATTATATTTCCCATAAGATACATTTAAACATTAACCACTTCAAAATAATTTGTCTTAGAACAGGCTTATGAGGCGTGAAGCATATTACCAGAAAACAGAAGTGATGGTGGCAATGCTTAATTTATATTACTGTGATTTTAAAGGGCTGTACTGTTGAAACAAAACTTCATTGTGGATTGCTTGGAAATGAATCTATTTGGTAGTTAATTTTCTAGTTAGTGAGGGTGAAGTCTCTTTTGTGGCCATTTTCCTGTAAAAAATATTAAGACCTTGGTCATTGTGTTCAGTTGATTCACCCTTCTTGAAGTGAAGCCCAAGAACGAGATTTGTGCTCAGTGATAATTAGAGGCAAATTCCAACCCACAAAAAATGTTTGGTTTTAATAGAGGCTCACTTGCTAATGTACTTTTTTACTCCTCGTGTTTACTACGCCTTCATTCCCCACAGTAGTAGGAGGAATTTTTGAAATGTGACATGCTTTGAACGTTTGAAACTCGTAGCTTGGCTCTGCTATCAAGAAATTATTGCCAGCATCTTCACCAAAGCCTTCAGGATAAGACAAACCATATTTTGCAGCTGAGGTCTCAATAAAATCTGCGTATCTGGCAATAAAATGTTTGTCAACAAAGTCTGACATAACTTTAATACAAGGTGCATGTAGGAAGGTACCAAGTTTCTCATGGTAAAATCTGAATTCAAGGAAAATCTGAATGAGTGCATAAGGAATACATCCTTAATGCTAAACATCCATAAATCTGCATGACAAAAGTGTTAACTGTAAAAATTTCTGCTGTCTTTCATTTCTGTTCCAGTTAATTATTTCTAAAATATTCAACAAACCACATTCATCTGTAGTCGGTTATCAGATGAAGATTCTTAATTTGTTCATTGTCTTACTTGTCCTTTTTCAGTACTGTCTGGCTTTCTTGAAGGCTGCAATTTCAGTAATAGTTTTTCAAAATGTCTGACATGCTATATACTATTTGCTCCTCAAGTTGTGGATAAATCTCATATGAATTTCTACTGTTTTATGCTATATTGCCTAAATTTAGCTATTTCTTTGGGTCAGTTTAATAACAAAACCAAAGAGTGATGAGGAAAAATGAAAGTTTGTTTGATGTATCACCTTTTGGTGTTGCATCCTAATGGGAATATATTTCAGAAAAGAAAAAAGTCAAACGGTTACAAATGGACAAAATATTGTTCCACAACTGAAATTGGGTAGTTGTTGTGTGTTCTACCTCTGCTGTGGGGTTCTGGGGAGTCATTTGTGGTTGAAAACAGTTGGCACTGATGCATGGAAAAGTGTTTTTATAATATTTTTAAACTGAAAGAGAGTAGATTTTGATGAGATTTAAAGAAGAAATTCTTCACTATGATAATGATGAGGCGCTGGCATGGGTTGCCCACAGAAGCTGTGGCTGCCCCATTCCTGAAGTGTCCAAGGCCAGGCTGGACGCAGCTGGGAGCAACTTGGGATAATGGAAGGTGTCCCTGTCTATGGAGGGATTGGAATGGGATGATCTTTTAAGGTCTCTTCCAAACCAAATCATACTGTGATTACATATGATGCAAGGTGTTTGGTTTTTACTCTGTCGATTTCCTATGTGTGCATATCTTAGAGGAATTCGTGATATCTGTATTAAGATATGTTAAAGATAAACTAAGCAGTGAATTATGATGTTCCCATTACTCCCAGAAGAGCATTAAAGGATTCAGAGCTGAGCGTAGCTGCACGAGAGACAGAAACGTGCAGTGGTGACATGGCAGCACAATTTTAACTCTGGTGGTTTAAAAAGAGATTAAAAGTATCATATGAAAAGCCACTGGAATTTTCAGCATTTAAAACAGACAAAGAGAAATAAAAACTGGGGAAGTACTAATGCACATAGAAATTGGTTTTTAAAAGAACAATAAAGTATTCCTCATTACTTCATAATAGGTTGCTCTACAAGAGCTAAAGACATTCCATAAAGCATAGCTGGGAATTATAGTTTTAAGAAATTGTTAGAAAGGGTTTCAACTTGCAGCTTAATATGCCAGATTTCATTTTTCATTAGCAGAGTCAGCACTCTGAATAATTGAATGTCAGATGAAGTTTTGTATCCTTGCAGAAGCATTCACTGTACCTGCTTGGGATGTACGTGTGGACGCTGGCGTTTTATAGAAATACTTCTCTGTGATTCTGTAGAAATGCTTCCTTGTAAGGGAGAAGGGATATGACATCCCAGAATATGTTCATTGCTCTCTTTCGTGTGTTTTAAACCTCTTCAGGTTATGTTGAGTCATTCTTTTTCAGCTGGTATTTTTGTAGTTTCCACCCCACAGTCTGTGTGTGATTTTTTCTCTGACTGTAAACAGGAGGCATTCGTGAGGCTTCTTGATATAATGGAAATATTTGATCAACCTCCACCCACAAGGAGAAAAGAAGTGTTAAGATGGTTGACACCACTAATTCCATTCACTGGAAGACATAAAACTCCCAAATTTTCTCCTTTCTAAGTTAAGAATCTGTGATTACATAGAAATTACTGAAAAATTTTAGTAATAATGTTTCATTTCAGAATTGAAAAATAACATCCTTGACATTAATTTTGCTATTTTTTTCCTCCAAAATTATTAGAATACATCTACAGGAATTTTTATTTATTAGGAAGAGATTCAAAACCACACTGACAATACCTAGTGTGGTTCTATCAGTTATTTAATCTTTTTCTACCTCATTAAGTTGAAGTCTACAAATAGTGTAAACCTTTACTCACTAATTTACTTTAATAGAGAAAATAGNCTTCTTACAAAAAGTAAAATTACTTTTACTCAGTAATTTACTTTAATAGAGAAATTACGGTATGTTACATCCAAGATACTGCTGTCCCAGATTTTTAGTTCACTGAACGTAAATCTGCTCATAAAGGATCTTTTACCAGAGTGGATCTCTACCTCCCTGAAATCAGATATGCCACTCAAATCTATTAAATCCATGAACTTTTCTGCACACTAAAACACTTAAGGCACATAGAGCTCTTTGTTAAACAGGTTTCCAGCTCACTAAAAACAGATTTACAACTCACGAGCAACCCATTATCTAACATGTTTTTAGCTCACCGAGAACAGATTTACTACCCGGAAACAACCCATTATCTAACATGTTTCCAGTTCACTGGAAGCAGATTTACAACCCATACGCAAGCTATTATCTAACATAGTTCCGACTCACTGAATATTGATTTAGAATTCATAAACAACCCATTATCTGACAAATTTTCACCTCACTGAACAGATTTGCAACTCATAAACAACCCATTAGCTAACACATTTTCGGCTCAGGGAAAGTAGATTTACAGCATATAAACAACTTTATCTAACTTGTTCCAGTTCACTAAAAACAGATTCAAAACTCACCAAGAATCCTGTACCTGGTGGGGTCCTATCTTCAGCTGGAAGAAACAATGACTAAAACAACAATAAACCAGTCCAGGATGTGCATAGTGTGCCATGCCCTAACACCTTTATTATTTGTACAATGTAGAGGGTTTTTGGAGGGGATTCTTTCATATCTCTAAGCTCTCCTTTGGTCAATCAGCAGGGGCTTTCTCTTTCTTATTTTTCTAGGTAATTTTATCAGGTTAATCTTTCTTACTTCCACTTTTTTAAAAAGTTTACCTTTTTCTTGGCCTGTGATTTCCTAAAAATATTCTTTTGGCTGATCTAAGTTGTTTCAGAACTTATGGTTATACGAAGAAGCCTTTTTAGAAGAAAAACTTCAAGTGTCTGGGCTACTAGCGCTTTTTTTTTTTTACATTTCATAGGGAGAAATTTGAAGTAATAAATTCATTAACCAAAGCCTTCCTCAGTGTATCCGTAGAAAAAACAGTGCTGTGTTCAAATAGGTTTAATGCAGTGGTACAACAGTAGACAGAAGACCAATGAGCAAGTTAAAAATTAAAGAAAAAAAGTGAAGGCAAGGAAAAACAAACAAAAAAACAAATGAGAAGGAGGGAAAAGTATTCAGATGAGCTACGCTGAGGGAGCTGTTTTTTGTTTTTTTTTTTTTTCTCCTGCCTGTGTAAACAAAAGCACTGAGACATTTTGCCAGTGTAGTGTCTTTCACGGCACAAAAGGGAAATGTTATGTGAAAAAAACACTCCTATTTTGAACCTGAGGCACTCATGCCCATGGAACACAAAAATCTTTTCACTGCTAACATAAAGTGTCAGATCCTGTGATGTATTGTAAGGCTTTTTACAGTCTGAATCTTTTAAAGGTGTTCCAATGTGTGCTACTATTCTTCCTAACTAAATGGGTCCAATTTAACTGTCAAAAAGGCATTTATGTTCCCATTTCTCTTACAGAGCATTAGATTTTGTACATTGTATGAGATCCCTTTAGTTTTGGAGCTTTCTTCTCCAGGCAAGAACTTTTTAATCTGTTAAAAATAAATACTTGAATATTGCTGCATTTCATTTCATAAATCAGTAGGATTTGTGTTTAACTCTATGTGTTGGAGTAGAGGTCCAGTGATTTTCACCCTTCAAAGGAGGGAAAGTGGGAGGCTGTTGATAAGTCTGGGATATTTAAATGGTAAAACACAGTATTTATTATTACAATGCCAACATTGTTAGAGGAAAACAAAGTGTCTGGTTTGTCAATGTAATTTGTTTCTGTATGGTGCTGCGTATTAGAGAATCAGACAATCACAGAATGTTTTGAGTTGGAAGGGACCTTAAAGATCATCTTGTTCCAACACCCTGCCAGGGCAGGGACACTTTCCACTAGGCTGAGATTAGTGGGTAAAATCTATGAGTTGCTGTTACAGATGGATGAAGTTTACTGATTTTATATTAAGCATTTTTTTTTTTTAATTTTAGAAATGTGTATTCCTGCACATTTCATGGTTTGTTTGGGTGTTCCTGCTGTGAAACTCTGAAATATATTCATGATGGGAGCTGCCTCACACTGATCTTTTAGTTTGGTACGTCCTGAGCATTCCGAACCTCAGTACTGAGGAAAGGTGTTTCTGCCTACTGCACTTGAGATTCTTCATGAAGAATTAATAATGTCTGTGACTGATTCAGCTTTAAACATTGCCCTTAAATTTATATTGGTGTTCATATTTGCTATTTTTTTTCCATCAGCAGCTGTCACTTAGTTGCATAAAATGTAAAACTGTGTTTGGTGAATTGTCAGGAAAAAGTTACCCGGAGGAATATCTCTTGAATTTCATTTTTTTTTTTTCTAAAGGGTAATGTGATCTAGCAAATATTATTAGATTAGTAGGCTATTCTGTCATTAATGCCTCAAATAGCTCTTTTTCAAGAGTAACAATAAAAATGTGTTATTATACATATTTATTGGAAGGCTTATTAGGATTATCTTGGTATTGTTTTAAAGGTGGTAAGGGTGAATAGTGTTGGGTTTTTTTAGAATCTGCATGTAATGCATAAAAAGATAATGTGGGCTCCTGTAATTAGGAAAACATTTCTTCCATGACGATTGTTGAGATTTTTAATAATCTAGTAAAACACTTCCATCTCTATAGGTTAGCTTTCCATTCTAGATCTCTTTCTGCTTTTAAAACCTCTTTTACATTGATATGTTTAACTACATTGGAGTTATGACATTATAACACTTGCTAACTAGTAGTGACTTGTTGAACCATACTGGGAGGGTTCCGGTTACAGTTTTACAAAATACTATTGGTTTTCTAAATTGTTGAGTTCTCTGCATTTCCTTAAGTTTGTGATCTATCATCCTTTGCTACATTATTCCTGCTGACCCTAAGACAATCCCTAAATTTAATAATGGAGTAAGTTATATATCAGATAATGAAGGACAGAGTACTGCAGGTTTGCATCTCTTGTGATTTTCCTTGGTAAATAATCAGGGAACATTTGTGGAAGAGCTCTAGCCATTGTCTAGAAAAAAATTAATTGGAGGTAGATATAGATTTTGTCATAAAAAACTGAACATAAATAACTGTTTATTATTATGGAAGACACCAAATATTTTGTTAGATATGCGATTTCAGTATTACACTTTCCACAAAAAACCCCCAAAAGATTGAGGATTTTTTCCTGCTTTTAGAATGGTCTTATATTTCTTTATCTCATTCCCAACAAATGTTCATTCTTTCCAGTTTTGGCTCAGGAAGTTTGAAGGAGTAATCAGGTCACATCCATGGAGGTGTTTGTAGTTTCTTGGACTTAAGCTAACTGTTATCTTGAAGAACCCAAAGCCTTTGTTTATGCTGTCATTGCATTTAATAATCTTTAATGTGGGATAATTTATAGCATGGGTTTATTTTTTCAAGATATAGAAAAATGGTACATGTGCTCGCTGATTCTTGGTATCATTTTAGCAAACTTTATATCTACTCTGAAATAAAATTATATTCTCAGGCTCAATAGAACAATGGCATAAGTGGTTATTAAACTTACTACTGTCTTAGAACTTTGTTTAGCAAAAGGCTTCCTGGTACTCGAAGAGCAAAGTGAGGGTGAGAATTATGTAAAGTTCTGATTGTGCATCAGTGAGAGATGAGAATGTAAACGCTCTCCTCCAGGTGCCTCACGGCTCGTGAGGCTGATTTCACCCCAGATCAAACGGTGACCACCTGTTACCCATCACCATCCTCCTGCACAGACAGAGTGACAGAAACCACGGCCCCCTCCTGCGCCCAGCCTGCTGTAACCATCCACAGGCTGAATCCTGAGAGGGAAATGGAAAAAGCCGAGGCAGGGAATGATTAAAGATCAAGCAGGTGTTTCACTACTGCTCATTAAAGTCATCTCCAGTGTTCTGGTATCAAAGTGCTGTTTATGCTCAATCTTATTACTTTGATGGCTTTTCAGTGTTCAAAAAATGATGATGTTGACAGTTGTTCTTGCTTTACATCATTGTTAAAGAAAAGGAGTTGGTTAAAACAGGAAATTAAGGAAAAAGGTAATTGAAGTGGTTCAACTAGAAAAGTTTTGACTGTAAACTTTCTAAATAGTTTTAAAAAGAGGAGATAAGAGGTAAAAATCTAGGAAATGGAGAACTAGTGTGTATATATATACATATATATACACACACATATATATATAACCAAAATCAGTGGCAACTATTATTGGATTATTTAAACCTTGCCCTTTATTATTTTTTTTTTCTGGTTGCAATAATAAGGGAGCATATTCTGAGTTCTTCAGTTATTGATTTGTTTCTTGTCTGTTCCCTGAGAAAGTCAGATGAAGATCAGCATGACAATATTTATAGGCTGCATCTCATCTGTGGGATGCAATCTGTCTTCGTTAACTTCAGTAAAAGTGATAGATGGCATTTGGCAACGTAATGATGTGATCACTCTGGCATTGCCTTTGTAAATCATAAGCCGTTGCGTTCTCTTGTGTAGATATTTAATCAGTTATACACCCCATTACTGATTTAATTCAGAACGTCAGTGGCAGGTGAATAATGTGAGTATTTGTATATTAATATCATATTGTATTAATGTTCTTTTCATTTAAGTATGCTATTCATGTGAAAATCATAAACTGTTGCTTCATGGCTAGAATAAATTTAATCAGTGCTGTAGGCATCTAATGCCATCAGTGTTTTAATTCAATATGTCAGTGAAACAAATGGGATTCTTTTCATTTCCAGTTTCTTTATGCTTTACCAATTCAGAATATTACATGATGCTGCAAAAATATGAAGCTTAGAGTAAACAAATTGCTAATTTTCAACCTGTCAGTGGCATTTGGGACTAAATCCCCCAACTGTAGCACCAGGGAGGATGAGTAGATATTTCTGCTGTATTTTATAGTAGCTGAATATCTAATGATAAATTAAATTTAAGAAAAAAGTTCTCTAGAATATTCTTTAAAGGAGTGTGAAATAAGTAAATACAAAACAATATCTATGCAAACCAGTAATGATATAACACTGAAATGCAGTTGCTCTGGAGTCTTCTCCAGTGTCCTGTCTGTAGCAGTATGAAGTTGCTGGAAGGTTTTAGTTTTAAGGAACAGCCTAAAAGTCTAGAGGACCATCTCCTGTCCTTGGTCACTGTTTTATCACTGATAAAAGATTTACAGACATTTAGAGATTCATCAATAACCTCTAAACAAAAAAACAAAACCGAAACAAAACCAAAACACCAAAAACCCAAAAACTTAGGAACATATAAACTAACAAAAAAAAAAAAAAAAGTCTTAGCAGTGGGAAATTCTTATCCTGAAGATTTGCCTGAATGCTGCACTGCTGGTGCATCCAGCTCACACCACATGCTAACAAGAACAAAGTTACTTGTGTTATCCTTTGGAAGAATTTATCTAAAAGTTGTATCTCTCGCTAAATCTTCTGCCCTTGACTTTAAAGCCACCTTATTTATAGATTTCTAAAGCTATTAAATGAGTCACTTCTCTATTGGTGGAGTTCTCAATTCCGTAAGTACAGAACATGATAAAACTAAAAGTTTATTAGCAAATAAAAGAGTGTGCCTGGTGTAAATCCTTCAGAATTAATACTTTTGGTGGAGTTAAGAAAACACACTTGGTGTGTGTTTGCAGCAGACAGTTTTCGATTTAATTAATTTTTTTTTCTTGTCTTGTAGCAATTTAATTCCTCTGATTTATTTTTTTCTAAGAGCATATTTTTTTACTCTGAGTTTTTCTGTTTGAATTAGTTATGAAACAATTGTCATCCACAGGTTTTTCACCTGAACCTTATATTTGAATTAGTGTTTTATAGATTGCTTTCTTTGAGCTCTGCTCCACTGAGAACACATGTATGTATGGCAAAGGTTTTTTTGCAAAACTGCATTTTTTAGACATTTTATTAAACATTTTTCATCTGTATGCTATGTGTTTGCTTGTCTCCATACATGCCATAACCTTCCATGTAGCTGTTCTCTAAAAACTTAGAAATTGCCATTTTACGAACAGTAACTTAGATTTAAATCTTCCTGTGTGTCACCATTTAGAGACCTAAACATGGAACTGCAGGATGATGGGTTGGTCCTGTGTAAGAAGGGGAAACTTTGCTTTCTGGTGCCTGTGGGAAAATTCAGTTCTCCTCTTTAGTACAGAAATCACTCGTAAAACAACAGCTCTGGTACTGAAGAGCACTTTCATCCTTGTAGTTGTGTTTTAGTTGATCACATCTCACTGTGACAGGAACAGCATCATTTCCTTTTGTCTGCTACTGAAGAGCTTTGGGCCATGCTGTGTAATCAATTTGCTCTCAAATTTCGTGACAGATTCAGACAGAAGAGAAAGGTAAAATTGATAGAAATTCAAGAGGTTACACAAGAAAAATGATTTTTTTTTCTTCTGTTATCTTACAAATGAAGAGCAATAAATGCTCTGATGGTTTTTTCATTACAAATGCAGGGTAGAATTGGTCAGAAAATGTCAATACACCTGTTATTTTTTAATAGTATCACAGAATATCCGGGTTGGAAGGGATCCATGAGGACCATCGAGATCAAGTTGTGATTTCACCCAGGGAAACCTAACAGTTAAACCAGATATCTAAGAACATTTGTTTTAGTTTAGGGAACTGTATATATTAACAAATTTGGATTCAGCGTATAATTTAAATGAAAATCTCTGCCATGATATTTGAAAGAGCTGATTATCTTTGAATTTCAGTTGGTGATTTCTAAAACCTTCACTATATTTCAATATTTTGAGCTACTTGCAGGTGAGCTGAAGATTTGTGTCTTTTTCTTCATCAATTCTGTTTCATAAGTAGGCAAACTATTTTTACCTATATTCACCTCCCTTTAAAGAGTGTCATCTCATTTATTTTTTCTGTTGTTTCTTCTTGAAGACAAATCACTGATACTTCTCCACAGATACGTCACAAAATGTAGTCAGAAGATAGCCAAATGCTTGAACAAGGAAAAAAAAAAACTGATACATAATTATTTGTCTCATATTTTTGATTTATTTGCTTCAAAGTTTGATTCAGCATTTGCTTTTTCAGTATGATCAAACTCTTTTTGGGGCTTTCTGTTCTTTATATATGAATTGCATGGTAAAAATCACATTTTTCAGCAAGCTGAATGTAAATTGTAATAGCCGATGTAATGTAATCCTAATTATATTTCTAAATTTTTGCCTGCTGTAGCTCATTAATAAGCGGCATGAACCTTCTGGTCGAAAAAATATTTGTTTCTAGCAAAATAATAAGTGAAGTTATCAACATATGTATTTCTGCAGTAATTAAAAAATAATGGTAGGGAATAATTATTCCTATTTCTCACATTCTGCCACTTTTATATATTGCAATTAAATGCAGTTTGTTTTTTCAGGACATTAAATATATGTTTTAGTTGCTTAATAATATTTTCTTTTGTTTCTAGCTCACAGTTTTTTGTGTTGAAAAAAGAGTGGGGTGTCATGGCCTATTAAAATTATATATTGATGCTGAGACCTTCAGAGGTGGTATTTCTTCAGTATTTTTCAGATGTTTAACGAAAGCCAATATTGTTAATAACAACAGGACACTTTGATCCCTATTAACGTGTCAGGGTTACAAAATACACTGAGAGATGGTGCTGAGTAATACAATTAACTAGTGAAAAAGTGCCCAAGACTGGGTTTAAATGATATTTGAAAACACGACTAAATAACTGTTGTCTTGAATAAATGTTTGTTTTTTCTGATGTATTATCTGGGGACACTGTAGTGCTAATATTAGTTTGCTGATTGTTAGAACTGACCAATATGGCACAGGGTATTAACCCCGTGGGCTTGCCCTCCTTGTTTTTTATAAGATTTTTATTCCAATAAAAATAAACACATGATGAAAGTAACAACGGGGTCATTTGGCTGAAACAGCTGAACCCTGCAAGTCTGCAGGATCAGCTCTGGGGAAAATGCAAACCAAACCCCTCTCCAGCAGGAGTTTTATTTGCTCTGTCTGCCGCCGTGTCTTGCAGATGTGGGCTCAGTGGAGGGCCTGGCTTATCACCGAGCCTGGGACACTCTGTACTGGACCAGCTCCACCACGTCCTCCATCACCAGGCACACCGTGGACCAGCGGCGCCGCGGGGCTTTCAACCGCGAGGCTGTGATCACCATGTCCGAGGATGACCATCCCCACGTGCTGGCCCTGGATGAGTGCCAAAAGTATGTGTTGGATCTCTCCTACAACATCCTGATTCTTGTCAAGGCGCACTCCTTCATTTCAGTCAGCCAGTATTGCTGAACCCTACGAAGGCTGGTTAGATTTCTCTGTTTTAGGAGACAAATGTTAACACGTTTTGTTGTTGGTATCTTTTATTGTCTTCCTCTTATAAAGGAGTGTCAGAATTAAGGTTCAACATTTTATATGTTTTTATGTTTCAGATCAAATAATCATTGCTTTTTCATGGAATGGTAAAGAATTCAAGCTGCTTTTCTTAAGAGTGAGCTAAATGCAAATTATTGAGTGGTCGTTTTCTCAGACGTGTTGCTATTATTGCTTAAGTGAAAAATAAAATTAATTTAAGCACTTAGAAGTCTGAGTTTCTTGTATGCAAAAGAGAGGCCCATGTGTTTATCACAGAAATCAGTGTTGTATAAAAGTATGTAACAATGGACAAAATCCTGCAAAGAAATCTAATTTAGTTCCTTCCTGCCACTCTCAAAAATACTGTGTTAGTGAGAAGATTTTTTTGTTTTTACTTCAGTGTCTTGCACATTTGAGGTACTTTAATTTTCTCCGTTAATTCTAGGAGAAAGGCAACCTGCTTTTTCTGCTTCTTCTAACTGTCTCTCTCTTTTGGGGAGGTTAGGGAACATTTCTGCCATATTAAATTCTATTTTTAATTTGTGGTAGTTGAATGTACAAAGCTGCATGAGTAGTGGAGCAGATTTCCATGTGTGAGTTCATGTCCTGTTAATGCAAATCAGGAGTTTATGCTGTATTGTAAAATGCAATTACCAAAGTATCATAAATAAGTGAGAGGAGGGGCAGGTTCTGATCAGTCCATGAGCTGGAATTGCATCCACAGCCCAGTCCATAACATTTGTCTGTCGTTGTTAACAGTAAAAAGGGGCTGACTGAGCCTCCTGTAGAGCACATTAAGGTCCTTTTCTTCCCATTATCAACGTTCTGCACACCAATCCTTTGGTCTCTGTCACAGCTCTAATATGGGAGAAGCTGCAGATTAATTTCACTGTTAAAGATTACTAATACACACATTAGCAGAATTAAGTTTATATCATTACACTGCTTGTATCTCTCTGTAATGGTAAATTACTACAGAGACAAGATCAGGACTGAACAGATCTGTAAAAGAAAAAAATCTGTACTCCTATACAAATTAATGAACTAGGAAACTGCTATAATTTATATATATAATTTATTTAGAGACTATTACGTTTTCCTATTCACCATTGATTATAAAAATTACTTACGAATGTTATTCAGAATTTTTTATGAAGGCGTTTGGGGTTTTTTTTTTTCTCTGTTGCTCATTTCATTCAGAATTAAATTGTAAAATGTATCTTATGGTTTCATTTGTTATTTTGATTTTAATACAGCTTAATGTTTTGGACTAACTGGAATGAGCAGCTCCCAAGCATCATGAGATCCACCCTCTCAGGCAGAAATGCCCAAGTTATCATTAGCACTGATATTCTGACACCAAATGGACTCACCATTGATCACAGGGCAGAGAAACTTTACTTTTCAGATGGCAGCTTGGGAAAAATTGAGAGGTGTGAATACGATGGATCACAACGATATGTAAGTAAACCAAAGATCCTGAACATATTCATTGTACATTTGTTTGCATTCATTAGCATCTTCAAAATGAAATTGTTACAGAAAGACTATTAATTGCCTAAATTTCTCTCAGTAATAGTTGTATATTAGATTTAAAGCTGAAAACTATTGAAATAAAAATAATGCTCAGTTTGCTCAGAATTTCTTTTGTGTAATGCTTGAGTGTTACTTGACAAATCTTATTTCTAATATTTTCTAACTGTACATTTTCACATATCGACCTCTCTCCATTACTCTTTCATCATAATATATTTTGGTCCTTGAACACTCTTTTAGTTTCAGCTCAAGTCGATCTTTTACTAGGAATGTGCTGAAGGCAGTTGATCTGTGCTTGTGGTTTGTTACATCTTTAGCACTACATTTCTCATATTTCATGAAATCTTCATTTCAGGGATTTTGTACGTCCCAGAGTTCAGGATAAAATGAATTGAAGGGCATGTTCAGGCTTGTATTCAATTCCCAGCTTTACAAGAGAGTGCACATTATCTCACTTTGATATCTATTAACTTTTAAAAAGTGCTTTGGATGCAATGTATGAGCTTTGAAATATTTTTTCATCTTAAATGAAAATTGTGTAATTTTTTGGAATCATATCCAGAAGTTGCCCACACTATTTTTAGACCAATTTTTTTCAGAATAAAATAGGAAAGCCAAGCTTGTGAGACCAGAACTGAAGTACAGTCAGCATGGTTAGACATGTGCTTTTCCTTTTTCTTTTTGTTTTCCTTTTATGTAAATTAATGCTTTCAGATGCAGTAACCATATCAGAAACTGGGCAAACCAAAACCAAGTGGATTCTGAAGTTTTCAGTCTCTGACTATGTACTTAGTAAAACAAAACTGAAGTACAAGGTCATTAGTTAAGTACAAAGTCATTAGCAGGTTGTGATTGAACAGTTTAACTTCATCTTTGCATAAGTTGTAACAAAATAGGCATCACAGACATGAAATAGGACATGATGCTGCTAAGTTACAGAAACCATTACTAAAATACTGTGTTTTCTCAGGCCTTTGGCTTTCACTTTTCATCAGCAAGAGAAAAAGGGTCCTTCCGTTTTCTCAGCAGATGAACATTTTTTGTGATTATCTTGTATCTTGCTTTGGCTTTCTGACAATTTAACTCTTCTTCCTCATTACAGTAACCAAAAAGCTCCTGAGCACAATAATCCGAGTCCAGCATGCTCTTCTGGAGGGTTTTTGGGAGCTCTAGTGTGTTACACCATTACCTGTTATGGGATAATCAGCTAATTCTATTGTCAGAAATACTGACCTGGGGTCTCACTCTTCCCACATTACTTAGATGAGGGTTGCTATACCAGAAGCACAAGCCCAGCAAGCTGCTTGGCCTCTCTAGCAGCACTTCAGCAGATCCACCCAGTAGATGCATTTTTACTGGTACAGGTAATGCCAGAATCCAACTTGGCAACTGTATTATTATTATTATTATATGACCTAGTGAAAAATAGTACTTCCAGGGCAGGTTTTACTTTGTTCCTATGCTATCCAGCTGGACGAGATCCCTGATTGCTGTGACATTAATGCAAGTAGTGATTGAGAGCTAGCACAGACACAAGCTGTTCTGGTGATCTCAGATTCTTTGGGGTGGCTCGGTCATCAACCTCTTGTCAAAACCAGTTTAAACAGATTACCCTTTCCCCCACTCTCTCTGCTTCACTGCTCTCTAGTTTCAGTTAGGTTAACAAGGGTAGAGATTGGACAGTAGAACATGAAAGGCTAATGGTAATGTAATGAATTTTCTTCCAGACAGCAGCTTCTTTCTTCATTCTGCTCACCACAATGATCTAGTACAGTGAATTAGTAGAAAATCATTTAGCAATATTGAACTGACTCTTTAAAGTGGATTGTAAGGGTTTATTGATTTTTGTGTTGAGCTGATATTTTAATACTAGTATTTGGTTTCTGGAATACTCTTTCAAGTTTGGAGGCTTTTTTGTTACTTTTGTTCCTTTTTATTACTTAGAAGATATTAAGTTTGTTGGGGTTTGTTTTTTTTAACAATTTTTGTTCTGTTCTGTCAGATCTTTCAGTTTAAAATACAAAAGTAGTGGCAATTATGTTTTTCACAGCTCTCCCCCTTTTTCTTCCATTTTTGTTCCAGCCCTTACTTGAGTTTAATATTGTGGCCACAGCTGTTTTTAGCTGCTTAGTGCTTTAATTATAACTTTTTTTCATGAACACAGAAACTCAGCCAACAGCAAATAAAGCTGATTTCAAGTTTTGGACTTATTTTTCCAATAAATCATGAGCTACTTGAATTTATTTTTTCCTTTTCTTCTTCAGTGTTAAGTATTTAGCAACATTTTATGTGTGAAAAACTAGAAATATTTGTAACTTCCTGCAAATAGCTATTTTTTTAACTTGCAGGCTGGAATGTTTTGGTCTCAGTTCTGGTTTTCTAGGCCTATGGGTGTGATTGTTAAAATCAATATGGGTTTAGAGGTGTTTCTGGTGATTAAACCTTCATGTAATTGCAAGCTGGCAGTAATTGTACCTTTCAGTTTCTAGGATGTATGTTTTTATTCTGTTGAATTTCTGTATTAAGGCAATTAAAGTTAAGTTCCATAGCTGGTGTTCAACTTCTGCTTTTATCAGTAACAGTTTATCAGGTATTTTCTTTAGTTTACAGCAGAAGTGCAAGCTTTAGGTTTGGCTGTGCATTTATGAAAAACTTGAGTTTATGACTGACCTCTAAAATTAATTTCCGTGCATATTGTTATATTTATTTCAAATACAAGCATCATTGAGGACAGCAGAATAATTTTGGCCAGTTCTGGGAAGGTATTCATGATGACATCAATGTTACCTTGAGAGGTGACCAAAGAACTCACTAAGGCAGGATAAAAGTGAGATCAGACAAGGCAGCTGGGACAGAGAGAAATTATGCAAAGTATGAGCACTTTGAAATGTGGAATGTCCAACTCCATTAAAATAAGAATCTGCTAAAAAGTATCAGAAGAGGTTCTCACCAAGATCTGAGTATTAGCAGTTAAAAATTATGCAAGTCCTGAATGTGATTCTGTGCTGAACAATCCCACTGCGGTATTCTCTATGTACAAATAAATATTCAGTCGTGAAAACTCACCCAAAGGAAAATAATGTCAACTAGAAGGCAGATATTTTAGTTAGCTTTGATTGTTGGTCTAAAAAAAAAAAAAATAAAGTGAGCCTACTTTCATAGAGAAATTACTTCATCACTTTCTGTGGTTTCTCTGTAATTATTTTGAGTGGCACTGGAAACAATAATAGTAGAGAAACAAGAAAGGCCGGTAAAAAATGTTGGTTTTAGCACAATATGCATGATTTACCACCTAGACATTTAAGTTCACCAGGGTTTGCTTCTCCTATTTCCCTCTATTATGATTGTTAGGGGGGCAAGAGTTAAGTTCTGGGCTTTTTAATCAATTCTTCTTTCTGTATTTGAAAATCAGCTGGAATAGTATAGATACTCTTGGCAATTAATGGCACTAGAAGTGAGGTTGTGGATTTTTTTATTTTCTCTGTCCAGCAATACAAATATAGTGGTTGGAGCAGGAATGTTCTATCCTTGATTCTTTTCTCTCGCAAAAATAAAAAAAAAAAGAATTTTTGTTTCTCAGCTTTTCCAGTGTCCACGTTTCCCTTCAACATTCATCTGAAGAAGCCCAAAACAAAAAGAAAGAGTGAAATACCCACTCCCTGCTTAATTTGTTGTTTTTCTGAGGAGTTCTCTCCATGGACATTGATGAGTTGCTTTCTTTCAGTAGTTCTGTAAAAAAGTGCTAAGATTGAACCTAATGAAAGTTGTTCCCAGCCAAAGGCAGTGAAATCCTCTAATCCCTGTGAGACAGATCCCTGGTTGAGACAGATCCAACACTTTTAGACTGGGACAGTTTGCTGAAATACCCTTAATGTCCAGTGTTGGTAGCCTGGTAGAAATTACATTAAAGCAGGAATTAATGAACAGATAAAACTAATCTCAAAGGCTATGGAGAACAAGATTATTTATAATACCTCAGGATCCAACAAAATTGTAGGAGATTGAAGTAAATCTAGCATTAGATGAAGTCATCATTGTCATTTATGAAGTTGAAAATAATTATCATGGGATTAATAAGCATGCAAAGAACCTGGTTAATATAATAGTGGTAAATAAAATTAAAACAGAGCTGTTTGCTTTCCATTTCCATGGCACTGAAAAGTACAGGGTTTTTATAAACAGTTGCCTAATCTATCATTCAGCTGAACTGCAAACGAAGTAGCAGCTGGAACACTGCAAATTCAGCCCTGAAGTTTGGTTTCAGTGTCCTAGACATTCATTGCTAACATGCAGAAACAAAAATGGATTGTTGAAGAGGAAGCACTTCTGATTTTGTTACATTGTGCTTAGAAAATTCCATGCAAACATGATCTTACAGTTCTTGGCAAGCGTGGTCTTCTAGTATACCCATGGTATCCTTCTCTGTAATTCAAGTTATTTAGAAGGTAAAAGTGAAAGATAAAATAAATGAAAGGAAAATTCATGCATTTAAGCTAAGTTGAAAATAGTCTTCATTCAAACCATCATAGCAAACACACTCAGGAGTTTAATCTAAATATACCTTTGTTGGTAACCAAATCAAATACATAAAAGTTATCACTTAAATTATTTCATTTATTCTCATCTGTGCAACAGGTTTCCCTGTATTTGTCTCATGTAATTTTTTTTCTAGAAGATTCGTCTTCTATAATCTTTTAAAATCATTACTTATAACTTAACAAGATGTATGGGATATTATTTTATGTCTTTCATTTTAAACAATAAAATAAATAACGTTGACTAATGTGGTGTCCCGTATAAGTCAGTTCTGTCAGATTTTTTTATTCATCTGAAATGTTATTTATTTTTAAGCTACTTATATCACTTTATGATTTTCTAATGATTTTATTATGCAATTGACTTTAAATTGTCAGTATTTTTAACCTTTTAAAGTATGGTTTTGTGTACTAGAATTGTTATTCTGCTTTAGACCTCTAAGTAGGTTTGGATATCTTTAGAAAAGAAAGGAACCCTTAAAAAACACTTAAAAGCTTTATTAATAGTGCTGCCCATTTATTAAGCATTTTGAAAGAGAAGTATTTTTAATAATCCTTTCATTAGAATGAAAATATTTAGAAAAAAGTAAATAATATTTTAAGCTGGTACATTAACTTTATGCACTCCTCTTTTTTAAAAAACCCAGTATTTCTATAAAAGTTTAATGTTGTCATGATAAGAATCATTGAGTCTAGTTCTTACTGACAATCTAATAAGAGTTTTATATAAATCATCAAAATTACAGTATTCTGTCAGAAATTCTTCTCTGCCTGACATGTCTACCTGGCTGGCTCCTCTCCTTTTCCAGTCGTGTTTTTCTGGAGAAACTGCTACACAGATCTCAAATTAGAGCTGTCACATGCTAAACCAGGAGATTTCTGGACAACTTAAAAAGCAGAATTCAAAAAAGAAAGGATCACAGTTAAAATTAAATTGTTTTTCAACTTCTGACATCCCCCAGCCCCCAGTCTCCTCAGGACTTTACATAGAAAACTTTTTGTGTTGCTCAGGGTTTGAAATATCTGCTGTAACTGAATGTTGGTACCATTTGGTATTAAAACATGGGATGTATCTTGGGTGTATCTGACTTCCACTCTTGCAGGTAGGAGGGATGGTAGGGATGTCTTTTCATGATTCCTTAAATTTTTAAAATTGTATTTGGTTTGTTGTAATTTTTGGTATAAATTCAGACTTTAAAAAAAAAGAAATAAAAAGTTGTCACAACTTTGTGTTATTCTATAAATTAGAAATTTAAAAGGGCTATAAGGCTGGCAAAAAGCTGATAGAAATATGAACTCTTTATTTTGGATGCTTGAATAAAACCAATGTCCTTGGATAATCTGTGACATAATAGAGAGACTCCAGGAAATGAAATACAATGAGCAACAGTGAAAAAAGTTTGGGTTTTTGATACTTTATTTGAATGTCAGCTCTCCCAAGGTTTAAGTGATGATCAGTTCTGTAATGTGTTTATATTCTATTGTTACAGTCTGAGAGGAATCAGGACAGTGCTTTAGCAATAGCTGTAACAATAAAATCGTTCCAACTGGGACAGCTTCCCACTATCACAGAGAAGAATATGGGGCTGCAAAATCTGCATGGCCAGATTTCATACAGATCTTTTAGAAATATACATGATTTTTTTTTTCCTGAAATGTCTGAATATGAATAGTGCAGGCTTTTAAGAGTGTATTATGAAAAGCGTCTTACTGTAAATGTGCACAATTAGAGAAGAAATCTTTTGCCATTAATATATTCCCATTTATCTTTTAATACTTTTAGTTCTGGAAAAAAGGTTGGTTAGAGAAAAGTTGTCCTCTTGGGACATTTATCACTGGGAAAAATCTTTCCTGGAAAAAATGATTTGCTGTCCAACCCTCTTTAAAATATGCAGAAATACATGATGTGCATAGTGAAGCAGGATTTGTTATAATTATCAGATTAATGTAAGTAATTTTGACATTCTGTCTGTATAAGTGAATTTCAACATGGGCAGGAATGTTCCTGTGCACAGGACTAGAATTATTTATGTTAGCAGATTGTTGAGATACCCTGCTCAGTGAACTGGCACCGGTGAGAACAAACCTGGAGCATCCCTTGGTATTGAATCCTGCGGAGCTGGGGCACCTCCTCAGTTTCCAAGGCATAGCTGTAGTATCAAAACTGGGGGCTCTCGTTTCCCAAAGTGAAATTTGGATGTTCTGTATACTAGGTGCATTCATTATATGGAGAGCAAGACTTCCCGCACCCCCACAATGACTGATTTAATAATTAAATATGGGATTGACTATTACTACTCCCTTCTCATTATAGCATTTTTTAAAGAGTTGTCGCACAGCATCCCCCTGCAAGCACAAAGGGCTCAGATCCATCAGATGTGTTGGGTCATGGAGATTTCCATGAAATCTCATCATTGTTATAAACTCCCTTTGGGAAAAGGGATAAAGCACACAAAGCAGATGGAAAACCATGGTGATCTAAGTGGAGATATGTTATAGGATATTATTTTTCTAGTTTTATCCCAATTTCCCTATGATAAGTAGCACAAAGACACTGGATTTTTACTTTTTTTTTCCCAGCCTGGGTGAGAACTGATCTCAGTTTATAAATGTACATAACTTACTATTTTTTCCAGAGAAACCTGGAATGCAATTCAACAAAAGTATTAAGAGTATTATTTATCTCCATTATCTAAGGGAGAAAATTAACCCCATGTTGAATTTTTCTGTTCAGCCAAAATTAAACTTTCAACTAAAAAATTGATTAAAAAATTGTAGATTCTTCAGAAAAGAAACTGTTAATGTGAAATTTTAAATTCTGATACACAGAAAGAAAGAACATATGCAAATATTTTTCAGGACCTGCAATTGGGATTGGAATCAAATTTGTTGTATTTCTAGAATTTTCATTCAAACCTTACTCTATGTAGTGAACTGCAATTCATTTTTTTCCTTCTAGATTTCAAATTGATTATTTCTTTGAGATTTTTTTAATCTAAATTTGGGAACACGAAAGATTTATTGTCTTGCTTTCAAGTTTCTCATGTGATGGTGTGGTGAGCACTCTTCAGTTCTAAAACCCTTCACTTCACTTTGGTTCATAAAGACTGAATTTTTAGACTTTCAGCCATGCTGAAAGAACCTCTTTTCTGCTGGAGCTATTAGGCAGGTAGAGTGTTGAGTAGGTATTGTTACAGGCACATTTAGATAAACTGTGATTTTTTTAAATTAAGGAACAGATGCCTGGTTTTCTGAAATTTGGATGCCTGCAGCATCCTTTTAACACATTTTAAGTGCTGTTATCTCATTTTCCCAGGTGCTGGAGGTATAAAAGCATTAAGCATTTTGTCTAAAAGTGATGGGAGTCGCAGTTTGCACTTTAGGAACTTCTTATTCCGTGACAGCGTTTCTTCTCCTGTTTCTCTTCTACATTTTTTCATTTTAGGTCATTGTCAAGTCTGGCCCAGGCACCTTCCTCAGCCTGGCTGTGTATGATGAGTACATCTTCTGGTCAGACGGCGTGAGGAGAGCCATCCTGCGCTCCAGTAAATACACGGGAGGGGACACCACAGTTCTCCGTTCCGATATCCCGCACCAGCCCATGGGAATTATTGCTGTTGCCAACGACACCAACAGCTGTAAGCTACAAAGAGGTTTTCTTAATGCCAATATCATTCATTGCAGGAGTTTTATTTGGTTTTAGCCAAGTTAAAAGATTATATGGTGTTTCCTAAGTTCTTTTGTTGAGAAAAATGGGGTATAACCTTTTCCCAAGTAAATAAGTATTATTCAGAATTTTCTGCTCTGGGTGTTGAGCTCAGTGGATAGCAGTTGAATATTTTCCTGTCAAATTCAGCAGTTTTGAATGTTGCAGGTTTTAAAAATTGTTATTTTCCAGCTGTTTGTTTATCTTTAGCATGCCAGCATCTGAGGCATGCTGACATTTTCATCCGACTGATAAAACCCGAATCAATTGCCCGTGAATCTGAGATACGGTGATCTTTGCTCTCTCAAAGACATTGGCCATTGAAGCAAATTTAATAAAACAGAGTTCATCTCTTGTCGTTTGTTTTTCAGGTGAGTTATCTCCCTGTGCACAAATGAATGGAGGCTGCCATGATTTATGCCTCCTGACGCCTGATGGACGAGTGAACTGCTCATGTAGAGGGGACAGAGTCCTGATAGATGATAACAGATGTGTGAGTAAGTAATGGTAGCTGACACGATGCTTTTCTGTGCTGTGAGGCAGTTGGCTTTCATAAGACAGTTGGCCCAAGCCATTAATTTTATTTCTTCTATATACTGTAAAAATTGATCTGGCAGTTCAGCAAAACCAGGCTTTAAACTCTTTTGTTTTATAAGTCTTTGTAAGTCCTTTGGAGGGTTAAAAAACATTAATACTCTCCTTAAAACTCCTCTTATGGTAGTGGGATACTGTTTTTTTATTAATAGTTAGGACTTTTACATATGTATCACAGTTACTGCTGAGACAGAAATGTCTATATTTATCCTTCAGGTCTCTCTAGGGTTACGTGGGATCGTTTACTGAAGTTGGACCTTAACTCAAGCATTTTCTCACTTATCTCTTTATGTTTTCAAAGCAGTGATTGGCAGTGGAAGTGAGAGAGGTTCAGTAGATAAATTCATATGCCTAATAATATATCTAATAATAATTGTATGGCATTTATATTTTCCAAATGCATCACAACTCTTAAAATTGCTCTTAGGTAAAACCATGTTCCATCTAGAACATGATGTAGGATTTAATCTTCTAAATTATTCTGTAGAATGTTTGCAAGAAATATTGATCTGAGCTATTACGAAAAAAAAAGACATTAAATGTTGGGGTTGAGTAGCAGAGAAAAGATGGAAGCAAGACAGACTTTAGCTGTCAGATCAAAAGTTTCTTTCTTCCTAACTCAGTTGAAAGGAATACTCAATAAAATTGAAGTTAGCAATTCCAGCTGAGAAAAGGAATTAACTGTCCTTTCACAGTGTAATTAGGCTGTGTAACTTCCTGCCAGTCAGGAGTCTTGAGACAAAGCTTCAGTGAAATTCAGAGAGGGAGAGATGATGATATGGGTAATGACTACTCCGACTTCTTGCTTGTCGTCAAAGAACTGGTTTGAAAGACATTAAAAGGCTTTGTTTCTGCAAGATGGAGTTTGAAGCAATCTCTGCAAGGGTGTCCAGTTGGACTTGAACTGAGGGCAGATTATGCATACTTTTTTTTCATTTTTTTCTAAAGATTGCAGTCTAAGATGCTGAACTAAATGAATGTAACATTATATTGTTGGAAATGTAATTGAGAATTACTCTCCCTAAGATCTAAGTTCTTACAATGCCAGAAAATGCAGGGAAAAGAGATAAAAATAGTTAAATTAAAATCTAAAGGGACTATATAATTCATATTCAAGACCAGATCTTACCTTGTCCAGAATCTATATTTTCCTTCTTGTTTGAATCAACTAAAGAAATGTTTTCAATTTATATTGGCTTGGCTATTGCACAAAGCAGACATTGGTTCTTCCTGAATTTGTCCTGAAGTGATTATAATGGAGACAAGAAAGAAGCATAACAGTTGGGTATCATTTCCCCATTGTTCTTCTTCTTCTTCTTGAGTTGTCCTAAATATCCTCTTTTCTCTCCACTTTGATATTTTGTTTAGAGCCATGCTCACGAAGCAGATGCATGACCTATCATGAAATTCTTGACCAAATTGTTGTGTCCAATTCATGATATGTTTCAGTTTCTTCAGCAAAAGAGTACAAATTTTAAATGTGCATCTAGCTCTCTTCTAAAATAATAAATAAAACATCCACTAGATGAGAAGGGGAGGGTTTTTGTGAATGAAATAAATAAGTAAAATGGAAGCAGCAGGTTTTCTGCATTGGGGTTTTGGCTGTATCATTCAAGCTGGGGGTTGGGGAGGCACAGGTGAGAAGAAGGAAGGCTGAGCAAAGTTCTTATCAGAACCAGTGCCTCTGAGTTGTTTCACTACGTGCTCCTTCATGGATATTTGTCAATGTATTTTCTTTTACAGGTCCTCTGATGCCATGGTGTGTTTCACTGTTTTGTACATAGGTTTTCAAAATTCATGTAGGTCAAATCTGAAATGCAGCCAGCGTTCTTTCTCATTTTCACTAGTTGTAAAACCTTTTAAAAATTACGCGTTGATGTGTTTTATTTTTAGGTAAAAATTCTACTTGCAACATCTATTCAGAGTTTGAATGTGGGAATGGAGAATGCATTGATTATCAGCTGACTTGCGATGGCATCGCTCACTGTAAGGACAAGTCTGATGAGAAACTTTTCTATTGTGGTAGGTATTTCCAGATCTTTCACCTTCCTGTTGTAATTTTGGTGTGATACATGCTTAGATTGCTTCCTCTGTGACTTTCCTGCCTATTCACACCTACTGCTCGGCCAAGATGCAAAGCAAGAAAATGCCAGCTCGTTAAGGAAACCCTGACATGACATGGAATTAACTGAAAATATTTTTTTCTTGCAAACTTCACGTGTTAACTGACATATTTAATAAAAAGCATCTCAAATGTTCTCATGTTTCTGTCTCTAAAACAAAAATAAGGAAAAGCACAGCTAGCTGCTTTTTTAAAGATGGAAGATACCTCAGTACGGTACTGAAAAATATATAAATGCTAGTTATTAAATTTATAAATAGGTTTATAAATACAATATTTGTTGCCCAGAGAAGCTGTGGATGCCTGGAAGTGTCCAAGGCCAGGTTGGATGGGGCTTGGAGCAACCTGGGATAGTGGAAGGTGTCCCTGGCCATGGCAGGGGGTGAAAGGAGATGGTTTTTAAGGTCCCTTCCAACCCATTCCATGATTCTGTGTTTCTGAGAGCCATCAATTTGTCTTTCCATGGACTTGCCACATAATTTTATGAAGCACATAATATAATAATTTGCGGTGTGCCAGTGAACATTTTGTCTCAATTAAATCAACCGTGCCAAATTTTTTGCTACACATTGGAAAAAAGCAGGAAGAACTGGGGTCCTGTCATGCACTAGGTCATATACAGGGTTTTGCTTTCTGAATCTGATAAAAAACAAGATGCTGGGCTCATTATTGTTGATTAACTAATGCACTAAACATTATAACTGGGACTTGGGCAATAATTAGGGCTTTAGTAAATTGGTCCTGAATTTTCAAACATATTGTTATATGTAAAATTTATACATTCTTCAATAGTGTTCTTGAGCAGAACACTGTTGATATTGGTGCTCAGAAATCCAGAAACTTCTCTGCTAATAGTTGTTGTTATTTTATTCTCCATTTATTCCTATTTTGGTTTAGGCCAAATTTGGTATGATTCATTCTATATGATGATGATATTGATGCCATATGCAAACACTCTCCCCAAAGAAGTGTGTCAAAACAAAGGCGTTTGAAGTGCATTTGATACTGAAAGCTGGGAATTAGGTTTTCCTTTTTCTTTTTTAGTCATTCTTTCTCATCATGCTTTCATTTATTGTTCTCTATCCCTTTATCAGTCCAAGTTCTGCTGCATAACACACAAACAATTTCTGAAGTTTTTTTTCCCTGTAGCTTCAAATTCATCACCAATTAAAATATTTTTCTAGAGTGTTTATTTGGGTTGAGTGTAAGGCTGTTATCATTAGGTGTCAATCCAATCACGTGCTTGTGTTTACCTTTCCAGAAAACAGAGGCTGTCGGAAGGGGTTCAAGCCGTGCTCCAATCGCCGCTGTGTTCCCAGTGACAAAGTCTGTGATGGGACAAATGACTGTGGTGACAACTCTGATGAATTTGACTGTAAAGGTAAATGACAGTAATTTCCCTGGTGATTTCGGAATATTGCTTTGTAAATACTTATTATGCAAATAGGAGTAGCTGGAAAATAACATGATTTAATCATATGATGTGATTGATATAGAGGCTGATTTTGGTTTGAACGTACAGTCTTCTAGGAGGAGACTGGTTTGCACTATAAAATAAAATATCAAATACACATATGCATTATATCTAATATTTTATATGTATAAAATACAAAATACAGGTGCTGTTTCTTCTGTGAATTAAGGAGAAGGTAACTTTACTGCAGACAGGTTGAAAGGTGGTTGATTTCTTCTCTGCATCTGCTTCTTCTTTGAAGCAGCAAATGCTCTTTTTCTCTGCGTCTCAGATTCCAGACAATGTCTGTGTCATTTGCAAAGCCTCCTAGAATTGTTCTCCTTTTTATATCAGAATTGTTTTTTGGTTTTTGTCTTACAACATGAATATTTATATCTGTACATCAACCAGTGCATGAAGACCAGCTAGCAGACAACACAAGTCCTTACTTACAATTCAGAAAGATTGGAGGGGATATTATTCCACACGATATATAACTATAAAGCTAGATATCTGTAGTAATTAGCATTTTTTGAAGGCACCAAATGGTTTTTAATCGTTTACCTAAATTTAAGTAGAGGGAAAAACACATAGGCAGGAACCCCAAGATGGCTTTACAAGAAATAAATCTGAGAGATTCATGGATGGTCCTGAAAATGCCTTTTCCTTCCTCAAGTGTTGATTATCTCAAAATGAACTGAATGACCCAGAGACACTTTTAAGCTAAAAAAATAAATTAAAAAATTAGAAACTCATAAGGGGTAATAAACTCAAAACCATATGTCTGCTGGAAGGTACAGCGAGTTCTGAACGCCTCATTCTGAAAGGCAGAAGCCTTAAACATCATCACATGTATAACGTGCATCCGAGGAGTCTGTTTAGCACACAAATTTACATCCTTTATACCCATATGTTCCAGACTCAGCGTGCGCCTCGACCGAATTCCGCTGTGCAGATGGGGTTTGCGTCGGGAAATCGGCGCAGTGCAACCAGATCATTGACTGTGCAGATGCTTCCGATGAAAAGAACTGCAGTAAGTTTGTGTTTGTGTTCCCCCGCAGCATCTGCTCCGTGATTATTCCTTGTTATGTAGAACTTAATTCCTGGGCGTTGCTGCTTGGGATACCAGCACCTGCGTGGTCTCCTCCAGCCCAACGTGAAAATTAAACTGTGAGGCTCTCAGTCTGTGTTAGGTGTGTGGTAATTTGCTGTCTCTTTCCAGATAATACAAACTGTGCTTACTTCTATAAACTTGGGATAAAATCTTCAGGATTTATCAGCTGTAATTCCACTTCCCTCTGTATACTGCCAGAATGGATTTGTGATGGATCTAATGACTGTGGAGATTATACAGATGAGCTAAAATGCCCAGGTAACTGTGAAAAAGAAAAAAAAAGAAAAAACAACCACCAAAAACCCCACAAAAACCCATTAATTTATCTTTTAAAAAAAGGAAAAATCCTATTTTTTGGGAGGCAGTGTTTCTCATTATATTGCCAAATGTTTAGTCATTCAATACTGGTTTATTTAACATAGAGATTAATATAGTGCTGAATGCAGTTTATTCACCTTTATTTTGTGTTTAATGGGATTACGGAAATGATTACAAATGAATACTGATTTTTTTTTTTTTTTTTTCTGAAGCAAACTGTAATGTGTAGATTTCTATTTCCTCCAGGTTAGGCCTGTCATTTATCATTTTTATTTAAGTAAAACATAAGTCATTAAAATGTCAAGCTCATCAAGCATCAGCATAATCACTCAGAAACTTTTATTAGCTACCGCTTTAGTGGGTGGTATTTCTTTTCTTGCTGACTTGTTTTACTTTCTCTTTTATTTGGTGGAGGTGCTTGGGATAGGCTGCCAGGGTAGAATCCAGGGTTATTGCTTTTGTGATAGTTCTGGTCTTCAGCCAGGAGAAAGGGATCATGACAGCTTGAGCCCCAGACTCAGGACTGAGGTTATAGCAAGATATTTAATGTTAACCAGTGAATTATTCACAATATTAGGTTCTTACCTAATGAAGGAGGGCATTTATGTGTTTGCTCCATTTTTATCCAGAACCCCTCGTTTGAGTTTGAGGATATTAAGTACAAAATTTAACCATTTTTATTTGAATTTGTTTTTATAATTTATTTATTTCAGAGAGAAATTAACCTCCTCTTGACCACTAACTCTTTCCTCTAAGACTAAGCATTTAATAAAAGTAAATATTTTATATATAATACATTTTATTACTTTTTAAAACTAAAACTTCTAATTTTATGTTATTCAATACCATCGAATTTTTGCCTAGTAGTGGACATACTCTGATTATTTACATTTAATATTCTCTTTTTTCTGTGTGATAATCCTGTCACCAGAAGGTTCTATTAGAATTTCCATATGCATTGGGCCAAATGTAATGATGAAGATATTACCAGGATCCAGAGAAACCTGGGACTTGAGCAATATTGTCAGCCAGCCTGACATTAAGAACTTCCATCAATCCTATATAATCGATCCATATTAAGTTAGAGTTTCCATTCCAATCGCTACATTCTCCAGATTATCTCTTAATTATGTCAATTTATTGTATATAACCCTTCATTAAGCTCAAAATAGCTTAGATTTGCTGTATTTTCATACAAAGAAAGGGTTTTTCTTCATACCAAGGAAAATTTTAAGGGCAGTGGGCTACAGCTTCAGTAAACTAATGTTGCATAAGTACACTAATGTGCATTTTATTCCACTGTCCATTTATTTGTATTACTTCTCTCTGAATTCCAAATGTGTGCCAAAATGTTCCATCATTTTAATGTGTGACTAATTGCCTGGATCACTCCTCCCTTTACTTGGGAGCAATACTATTCCCACCATGTGATTTCCTTTGCCATTTCATTCAAAACTGACCGACTCTGGCACATTAAGTTTTTGAGTGTTGTTTCTATTACGGATATTGCAATTCCCATTAGCAGTTTGGTTCAGTGTCATTGTTCTTACAGAAAATTACAGCAAAATCCTCATGTAGGGTAGCAATACTTAGAGAATCCTTAATATCTACCAAGTCATCACAGATGTCCCACTTCTTTCTTTAGTCTTTTTTTTTTTTCATTTGTGCAGCTGTAGAAGCCATAACTGTTTACTTTAACTTTCCTTTTAAAAGAGAGGTGGCTGAAAACAAAACCAGTACATTGAGGGAGTAATGAGAACCATGGCAGAGAGTTTCAGTGGTTTCCAGTGCTTGGAACTCTCTCCTGGGTACTCCCAGGACCTTGCTTAAGATTTTGAAAATAAGCTGTTATTAGACTGATATTTGTGCTTGCATCATGAAGCTCAGTATGTGGCATGTTTTCTCTCCTCACACCTGGTTTCTAAGCATTCATGAAAGTCAGATTTTAAATTACTTTCTGAGTCTACAAAATGTTATAGACAAGGGAGAACTTTTTTTAATTTCTGACCAAGTCTGAACCTCTGGCTCCAGCATCACTGGTGTAGCTCCCGTTAGTCAGTGCATGCATCAGACTCGTAGCTTCTCCCAGTGACAAAAATACTGCCACTATTATGTTATCTTGTAAATGACAACAGAAAGATCAGAAGGGCAGTTTCTTCAGCTGGTGTAAAACAACAAGCAATGTTGACCTGCCTGACCTCAAAACCTATAAACTGAGCTACTTTCCTCTACAGGCCTTTTGATTTAGTTTGAAACTGTGCTCGGATTTTTCTCTAAAAAAATAAAAAATAACTATTTCAGCTCCCTAAACTAATTAGCAATCACTTTTTTTTTTTTAATTTTTATGAACACTAATTATTTACTTTTTTTCATTTTTAGACATAAACACCCTGTCCATCAGTATTCAGAAATTTAGCAGAAATGTATTAGGCTCCTAGTCATACTAGTAGAGACCATTTTACATTACATTCTTTATTTTATCACAGTTCAAAACAAACCCACATGTGAAGAAAATTATTTTGGTTGTCCTAGTGGAAGATGTATTCTGACCACCTGGCTTTGTGATGGGCAGAAAGACTGTGAGGACGGAGTAGATGAATTGCACTGTGGTGAGCATTTTGTTTTATTTGTATTTCTCTAGTCACTAATGCACTTTGGCAAGGAAGCGTGCATTTATATCTCATAGATTATATTAAAAGTTCTTTGCTGTATTTTCAGATTCAACTCTTAATACTTCATGCTATCAGTACCTTAAATTCTATTTCATGCCGGAATGAAAGCCCTCTGATTTATTTTTTTCTCTCTTTAAGATATATTTGTATGCAGAGTTTTCTATTACTTTAATATTTAACAATTTCACTAATTCTTCACAACTCCTCATTAGAAGAGTTTGATAGATATCATGAATTTGAATCAGTATCTAGACCCAACAGGAAATACCTAAATATCAAAATAAGTATTCCTTTGCATCAGAGGATATATATATATACAGATATAATTATTTAAAGTAATGGCAGAAATGATGTAAATAAAATACAGCATGAACTGCAAACTGGGTTAAGGGTCTGTTCTCTCAGATCTTTTCAGATTCTTAAAATTTGCCTGATTGAGTCACAAAGCAGGTTGGCTTTACTCCTAGTGAGAGCTGGGCTTTTCACTGCAGTTTGTATGGATTACCTGGATGGTTTATTCTGGTAATGAAACTGTACCACAGCAGCAAAAAGCAGTATCAAATTTTCCTATTCCCTATTTACAAAAAATTTGAAATTCTTGGTTTTTTCAGTTTTTGTGGTTTTTTTACTTTACTTCTTGCCATGACTGAACGTTTTATATTACACTTGTCATGACCCAGTTCCCATTAACATGCTTCCATATTTGGTCTGCAGTTTACATTGAATATTTTTATCTTATAATTTCAATTAGAAACTGCTGTGCATTGTGACAATCAGAATCTTTTCTGTTGGCCACATTTGTCAAGCATAACTTGGCATTTACATTTCCAGGTTTTATTCACTTGTGTACAATATTTTAAACTGAATTAGCTGATTTTTGTGGGCAAAAGGGAAGGAGGTTAAGTCAATTCTACTTTTCCCATTGATTGCTCTTAGCCATTTTGAGATACCTGTTACAATGCTCTTCTTTAAATTCAGATTTCATTACCTAAAATTATTTTAATGTTAATACTAAAATTTGTTGTCATCAGTTGCAACAAAATAGATTTTATTCTTAAAGAAAGGAGTCTGAAGACCTGAATTTTTCAGAAAAGAATAGCACTGGTTGAGAGCATTTTTGGAGTCCATTTTTGAAATGCGGAAGTTCTTATGTTCAATGTATACAAGAATGTAAATGGGATAAAGCAAACACACAGAGATTTTTCTTATGAGAGAAAATAACATGAAATCTTTTAAAAATGGACTCAAATACTGGAACACCAAGAGGAAGGCTGTGTTGGAAAATTTGAACTGTGCCCTCTCTGTCCTCTACCCAAATACAGCAGTTCCTTTAGCTGTAACATCTATGTTAAATATGCAAACCAGATTTCAGTTTTTTAAAGTGTTTATCCTCGTCCCACTAACAAAATATTTGAAAATATTGGAATGTCTTTGGAACATTTCACTGGTTTTTTTGATGAATGCGTTGGTAAATACAAACTCTGAGACAAACTGATGACACGCTGAATAACGACAAAATTAGCATTTTACTGTGTTTAAGCCTTTTAATACATAGAAACTGGGAAAGGAGCAGTGCAAAAATTCCTAAACTGTGCTTGGAACTTCAGGGAATGCAGTGGTGTTGTGAACCTAACAAATGCAGTGCCCGGTGTCATCCCCAGATTCGTCCTGTTCGTGGAACCAGTTTGCCTGCTCTGCAAACAAGTGCATCTCCAGGCAGTGGGCGTGTGACGGCGAGGACGACTGTGGCGATGGTTTGGATGAGAGCGATGCTGTCTGTGGTGAGTAGGAGCCCTTCAGTTCTGTCCTGGGGCAGATCTGGCATAACAAGAGAGACCCCGTGGTCCAAGGAGAGGCCGGGAAGGGAACAGGGACAGAACCTCCCANATTGGGAAAAATTGATAAACAATAATACGTTGTAGAACTTGGTTGGTTTTCCTAAAAGAGATAAAAAGGAGAAGACGTCCCTCCTGGGCGTCACTCCTGCTGTGGATCTCAGTGGAGCAGGTCACTGTCAGCCAGCTCCAGACACTTTGAGATAAGAAAAAATAAACAACCTGAACATGAACTCGCAGGTGTCTCCAATCTTTCTTGGCTCTGGCATGCGACTTTCTAAGATCAAGAAACAGCCATAAAACATCTTAAAAACTCAAACCCATAGGGTGTGAGGGATCTGCTCCCTCAGCCCCCTCCAACCAGCAGATAGGTTCCTTTTTATAGGAACTGTATGATTTGTGTGTATTTTATCGGTAGGGTTACAAATGGCAAACCAGCCTAGGGGAAAGGACAGCCGACCTTTTCTCTAATTCCTGTCCTTGAGATAAAACCCCTGTTTGAGTTTTACATTTGAGTGCCAGGTGCTCGAAGATCCTAAAGTTGTATTTTGGTTTTGTTGTTTTTTTTTTTTCCTAGCTCTTCTATTCCCTCTAAAATTTTTTATACCATAAGCATATATTGCCTGGTATTTCTCTCACATTCCCAGACCCTTTAAGGTGCATAAGGAATTGAAAATTTTGTTTTCATTCTAGGACTCAGTGGACTGGAAATGTGTTGGTGAATTCTTTTCAAAAGGAAATCACATTGTGTCAAGTCATGCTGTCACAATTGAGTGATTTTATACACTGGTTTCGTCATTCTCTGTATTTTAAGTTTCTTCGTAAAATTTCAGCTTTTAACTCTTAAATATATATTCCTTTTCAAAAATCCTCTTACTTAAGTCCATTCAACAGAGAGTATTTATTCCGTATTTCCAGTGTGCTATTACAGTAAAAATATTTTTGATAACTGAAAGTGTTAAGTAGGCAGAGAAGAAATCTGGTTTGTTAAAATAGTTACTTAATCAAACATAGATGTAGAAATACCATCAAATGAAAAGGATGGAGCTAGAACTTACGCTGTTCTAATATGGTAAAATATGAATTATTTAGGACACTAACTTCTCTCAAAGAGGGAAAAATCTGCACTGGTTATGAAGAAGGGAGAGTTAAGGCTTCTCCTTAGGAACAGGTGTTGAATCTGAATTGAAAGGAGAAAAGAGATCAAAATGACTTCATATTTTTCACTCTTAAAAAAATCATTATTTATTCAACATGAAGTTCAATTCCAGAAATATCAAAAAATGGTAAATTAGTATCAGTAAGCAAAATTTGCCGCTTTTGCATAAGTAGGACACAAAATATTCTTAAGAATATTTTAATATTTTATTAATTTCTAGTTAAAACTAGTAGAAAATACACCGTGTCCTTTTTAATGAAGTATGTTTAACTTATCTAAGAGAATACATTTAGTGATGTATTGCACAGAAATTTACTTCCAAATGGAGTAAGTTTAATCCTAGGATATAATATTATCTAAAGAATAGATAAAAAAAAAGTTAGGTAAACAATAGGTTGAGTTAGTTGGATCAGAACTGTCAGATATTTTTTTATTCCCATTACTGTTGTACTTGGTACACGTTTTTGTCTTCTCTGATTAATAAAATTTTGAATGCCTTTGTCCTCCTGGCATAAAGTTTGGTGATGCAGAGGTTATGAGGTTTGCAAGATCAGTTCCTTTGTTCAGTCAGTCCAAATGTGCAGTCAAACTTACTGACCAAAACTGGCTTGAAAAATTCTTGTGCTGGATGGTTTTCATAACGTGTGGGAAATTTAAGAGGCTGAATAAATTAAAAGAATGGAAGAAATAGCAGATGGTCAAAATGTGACTGTAAGACAATCCTAGCCAGTAGGTTTATCATAACATGCAGAACAAAGTCATATTGTAAAATAAACCCCTTTAATCCTTACTGGTCACCATACAAACCTGGGTTAGGATGTCCCAGCGAGGCTGTGGGATGGTTCAGCTCTGAGGGCTCCCCTGCCATGTTTCCCCAGGCTCAGTGACCTGTGCTGCAGACACCTTCAGCTGCCTGGGCTCCCACGCCTGCGTGCCCCAGCACTGGCTCTGTGACGGGGAGCGGGACTGTCCCAACGGAAGTGACGAGCTGTCCACAGCCGGCTGTGGTAGGTTTGCATGACAAAAAAAATGTTATTTCCATGTGACTTTTGCCTTTGTAATGTCCACTTTGCTGGTGTAGATCGCTGGCCCACGTGCGGGCACATGGAGCAGGATCCTTCCCGTCTTTAATCAGCCTGGCAGCTCCAGGCTCTGCTGGCACACCCCAGGGCAGCCCAGCTGAAGATCGGGATGTGTCACGTCACAGGCGTTGTGCAGCACGGTTACTGGTGGAAATTAGCACGTTAGTGACTGTGCAGCTTTATTACTCTTCCTGAAGAAAATGCTGCTGCTCATGTCAGGGAGGTTGTGCATCAAGAAGGGAGATGAAAGTTCTGTCTTCAGTTTATTCTGGCTAATTGTTCAGATCCTGAAGATGCCTTGCCCTATAAAGTATCACTTCCAGTCTCCTGAGACACATTTCTATTAACAGTGTCAGGAGTTCAGTAACAGTTTCATTGGAGGGGATTGTTTCATTAATGTGTGAAAATGGTATATAGATATATTTGATACATTTTCAATGTTTATGAACTTAAAGGTGCATTTGTTCAGGAGCAGATGAGTATAAGGACATCTCTTCTTCCCAAATGTTCTTTTCTTCAGAGCCAGATCTTAGTTTAGTCATAGACGGCATCAGCTTCTGAAGCTTTTCTGTCTTGGATTACAAGAGATTTTAGCTATCTTTACTTATGTACCTTTCTTTGTGATGAGTAGATTTTTCTGGTATTGAATTGTGTGATGCTCTTTATCTGACTAAAAAGTTACGGTTATTTCCACTGAATTCACTCAAATTCACTTCTCGTTTCATCTTTGTGTAAGAAAATCAGCTGTATATCTGATTGTTCTCAAATTCTTTCTTTCTTTTTTTTTTTGTGCTGTATTTTCCTTAGCTCCCAATAACACTTGTGACGAGAATGCTTTCATGTGCCATAACAAAGTCTGCATTCCCAAGCAGTTTGTTTGTGACCACGATGATGACTGTGGAGACGGATCGGATGAGTCTCTGGAATGTGGCAAGTATAACAAAAATAGAGTAAATAGAACAGTTTCAGACTCTTAACTGTAAGGCATTCTTCGGGGCCTAGTACTTGAAGACACTACTGAAAAAGAAAACTCTTCATTTTTTTTAAATTGTTTTAATTCTCACTTTTAAATTATGCATTAATTAATACAGCTGGGAATTAACTTGGATCTGGGGCTTCAGTGACAAATTATTTCCTATAATGTCTTAAAGCAGATTGCTAATAATATTTAAGAGAATTTTAAAAGTCTATTCTAGAATTTCTTGTTTAATAAGTATATCTTTACTATATGTATTTTTGTCTTTGTCTCTCTGGTTTTTTTTCTATCAAGTAATGAAACACATCTGTCATGATTATCACTGCAGTTAAATGGTATCAACTATAACCATATGTGAATGTCTAATTTTCACCATTCACATGAATTTAGGTTTTCCCATATTATCTGAATGTCTGCACAGTGTATCTGGGCCATACTCAGAAACATAAATGTATATAAATAATGTTAATGGAAAATATAGAGCAAATATTCCCTCCAAAAGGACAAATTGGTGATTATCATGCTGTTACAATCTGTACTGGCTATTTACTATTAAATTTGCTTTAGAAATGAGAGCCACAACAGGAAATAGCTAGAAAATATCTGTATATTATAGATGTCTTTATTGTGCACACCACCTGAAGGGAGTATGTGCACAAATGATGTGAGCAGACGCCCAAAGGTTGTGAGAAAAAGCGTGCTTATTGATTTATTAATGACAGATAATTACCAGGAAATCAGTGAATTCCACATTCAGTATCATTAGCAGCAACAGAGTGGGCAAATCACAGCTTCAAAATTTATAGGTCTTAGGGGTTTCCAAACACCACTTTATAATTAGTCCCATAAGCTTCTGGGTACACAGACACAGAGAGCAGTTGTGAGCACCTCCTGCCCCTGCCCAGTCTTCAGTACCTGAATAACTATTTAGAACTCAACAGTCACGAACTTTGGAAATGGCCTTTTTTTCTCCATGCTTATAATTTCTTGCTGGTGTATTTAACTTATTTTCTATAGCGTTATATACACACACACTAAAACTATACCTGCCCCTTAAAATACTGACAAAAAATAGTGTTATTTTGTCAGACTTTTGGAAAGAGACAGAAGGAGGCAACAGCAAAAGGAGCAGGAGATTTACAAAGTCCTAACCCAATTTAGTAGGGACCTGCCTTCAGGCAGTGGCTCTATTTAATTTCTGCTGGGGAAACAGCTCTGCAGCAATGTTTGTGCTGCGCTGCTTCAATGCAATTTTCTGTTAACTGGTAATCAAATACACACCTCAGTGTGTGACTGGTGTGGTAAAACTGGTACACTGCAGTTTTAGGCAAGGGTTACATTCTTCTGTGGGAGAGGGAACTGCATGTAAAAATTGGAGTCAAATTCCAAAACCCGCGTTCCAAGGCGCTGTTGGGATTTAAAATTAAACCACGTCATTCCCCAAGATTTTAACTTGTGGTTTCTGATTTGAATGCCAAATAAGGAGCCTGATCATTGCTCTGTTAGATTGTAGAGCCAAATCTTCTCCATCCTGAAAGCCAAAACAACCCAGGTACTCTTTAGGCACCAGTCTAATTAACTGACATGAAATTTGGTTTGAAATATATTCGTAAAAGCTAAATTAATAGGCTACACTTAAAAATCCAGGGTTTTTTAGTTTGTTATTATTTTTTCTATTTGTATAATTGAAAGGTATATTTTCTTGTTCTTTAGTAGAGTACTATTCAGAAATAATATAAAAATGGGACTGGTGATTGAAGAAAACAATTTTTAATTTTTTTAAAAAGTTCACAATCATTCTAATCCTTGAATATTTCTTTGACACCAGTTTTGAGTCCACTGTATAAGCCTGTCTTTTAAATGAAATCCTAATAACTGATTACTTAAAATTGAACAGAAAAAAATATATTTGTGATGATTTTTCTAAATTTTTCTACTGCTTTGTCAGTTTTAGAACTCTCAGTTAAACCCCTGTGTTTTAAGAAGCACATACCTGTTTGTGGTTTTATTACTTTATTATTATTTTTTTTGTTAGAAATCCACTTTTACTTTGAAAATATATCCATTCTATATGTATTGATTTTGTGACCATCTTAAAAAATGTGTGCTTAGTGTGGTTAAAATGGTTTGGTGTCCTGCATGTTTTAAAGGGATGGCTGTGCTGGTTTAGCCAAATTCAGAAATATATCCATTTAGAGAAGGCAGGTACAAATCACCTCTCCCCCCACCAGGTTCAGGAAAAAATAAACTTTTTTCCTCAAAGGAAAGTGAAAACCAGTAAAACACAGCCATAAGACCATCACAAAAATATTTGCTGAGTATTGTTAAGCTATTTCCTAATAACAGCAATAAATGAAATAACACCAAAAAGAAAAGGTATTTATGATTGAGAGCTGCATAAATGTGTTTCACATCTGTGTGAATTGTGTCATGACTAGGGTGCTGCATAGGAGAATTTTGATTTCTCTGTTTGCTGGTAGACACTTGTTGTGTGTAAGCACAACAATCTACACCTCTTTATGGAGCAAAAAGTACTTTTCTTTCTATTGCCTCAAATATGCAGAACTTTATATTGAAATTGTGAGAGAAAGAACGAGGTGGTTGGTTGCTGGTTTTGTAGGGTATCGTCGCTGTCGTCCTGGAGAGTTCACCTGTGCTGATGGACGGTGCCTGCTGAACTCCCAGTGGCAGTGTGATGGGGATTTTGACTGCCCAGACCACTCTGATGAAGCACCTATCAACACCAAGTGCAAAAGTTCAGGTTTGTGTGTAATTTTTTGAAGGACTCATGTGCCCTTTCTTTTTTGAGAGCAATGGTTCAGGGCTTTAAGTTAGCAAATGTAAAACCTCATAGCTTAAATTTCCAGTGCTTTCATGGTGATACCGCTCATATCTTGCAAGGAGAAAGTGTTATGAGCATCTAAAACCTCAGTTCACAAAGTTCAAGCCACTAGTTCTTATGGAATAAAATAGCAGAGAGTCCTTTAATGCATAAGTCCTGTTGATATTGAAATAAGATGATATTAATATAGTAATTTCCAAAGTTTCTACCTTGCTCTTAAAATGTTTACTGTGTTCAAGATATTCATCACACAGAAAGAGATCATAAAAAGGGGATGTAAAGGTGCTCTCACTATAAATAATAAACACTGCTTTAATTTTATTAGTAAATTATTGACCAAATGCTATTGGTTTTATTGATTTTTTTCTGCTTACATTTATAAGTTTACTGAGTTCTGACTGGATTTTGAGAGGAAAATTAGTCCTGGTCTGCATATGGTGTTCTATTCTGTGGCTTTTTGAAAGACCAATTCTGCTGTCTAGACCTTAGGATTTCATTGCAGTGTAGCCAGGTTTTGTATACAAATTTTGGTGGAAAACACTCATCTGCTGTGAGGTGAGGCAGCACACCTACATTAAATTTATTTAAATGTTTCAATTGCTATTTGAAGGATCTGAATGTAGCTGAAATGATGATTCAAGTTTTGCCAAACAGGGAAAACCATATGTGCAGGTCATTAGACAGGGAATGCATCCAAATTCAGTCAGTTGTGTTACTAAACACCTCAGCCTCCACAGGGCGGAGAACCCGTGTTTTTTTAACTTTTGGAAACTGTAGAACTGTATTTTGTGCAGAGATGATGTAGAGGGTTCTCTGTTATATAAAACCAAATATATAGGAGAGAGTTATGAGTTGATGTCTTCACATGTTTTTCCAGGGGAGAAATAACCTTTAAAGAAACTGAAAAGTGAAAAGCTACTATAGTGCTGCCAATAAGCAATATTCAGTTGTTACACAATTGTTTCATTTCATGTGCACACAGCAGCTGATACATGAGAAAGCTAATTCCAAATACTAATAGATGACACCAAGTTATGTTTTCTTTTTTGTTTTCCAGAGCAGGCATGTAACAGCTCTTTTTTTATGTGCAAAAATGGCAAGTGCATTCCTCAAAGTGAGATTTGTGATAACAAAGAAGATTGCAGTGATGGGTCTGATGAGAAAAGCTGCCACATTAATGAATGCCTCAGTAAGAAAGTCAGTGGCTGTTCCCAAGATTGTCAAGACCTTCCCGTTGGATACAAGGTGAATAATTGCAAAATGTGGTATAATATAAGACAAGTTTTTAGTTCTTAAGGGTTTAAATACTGCATGATTATAATAAAGCCCCACTGTGTGGTACCTCCTTGTAGTGAAGTAGCTTATGTGCCATAGTAAGAATACTCAAATTTTTATTTCATGTAAACAAACAATTCCCAATTGTATTTAGAAAATCGTACAGTACATACTTTAAACCTATAGAAAAGATCATACAATGCAAAAAATGCAAAAAAATCATACTGATGTATACAGAGCCCTGAAAATCGAAGAGCAAAAATTTTACAATACATAGGAATGAACAGCAGAAATAGTAGTTTTCTCCATTTATTTCCCAAGACAGAGACTCTTACAGAAATATTTAAACAAAGTAATATCACCTTAGCAGCAGAATAGAACTGTTCATTGTCTGCATGTGAGGATGTTTTTTTGAATCACCTGAATCTGCTCTTTGGCCTTGACAAGTAGAGAGGAACAGACTGCAGTTGCCTGTAAATAGCAGCTAAAAATAGAAGAAAGACTTTTTTCAGGGTTTTAACTCTGGAGTAACCCTAACTGCACTCCCAAAGTTTCATCTTTGCAGCTGAACGTTGGTCCACTGAGAACTAAATAAAGTCTGTGCAGCATGGCTTAGATCTGCAGGTATTCATCCCTCTGGAACTGTGAGGGTTGAGATGGAGACTCAAGAGCTGTTGGGTTCGACAAAAACCTTGTTGAAGTGGTGGAGACAGCACGTCCTGGATCTCTGCAGAGAGAAAGAGAGAATATAGGAGGGAACATGACACAAAGTCTTCTGTAGATAAAATTTATGCTTCTATTTCAAAACCCCTCTGGCCAGTTGTATTTTGCATCTTTCGCATTGCATGTGATAAACTTGCCAGGATCATCACCAGACCCAAATAAAAGTCAGAGAAACAGAAAATATTCTGATTTAGAAGGCTTCCACAAGAATTGTTCACCTCCAGCTCCTAATCAGCCTCCAGAGTTCTCATTCACATTGCTGTGTTGCTTGCACAGATTGCTGGGTGATAGCAATGATTCCAGAGAAAATAATTAAAACCTGTCTATCTTTACCAAAAAACACATGTATAATTGAAAATTAAGAACTCCAAAGGGTCCATCCATCATTATTTTCAAGGAAAAATCCTTTCTATATTTTTGAAAGGGTGTGCTTTATTTTTTCTTCAGTTAAAGTAGAGAGAATAATTACTCATTCTACAGGGTTTTCTTTGGGTCTTTTTTCTGAGGAAATGGTGCTTAAGATTACATCAGCAATATTTGAAAGGAAAACTAGGGATGCCTCCTGTAAACCATACAAAGAGCAAAGTAATTAAGCTGTTACTTGAAAAAATGAGATCTATAAAAAGTTTATGATGCTAACATATTCAGAAGAAAGTACACACGGATGATAAACAGAATTAAAAATGAATGTATATGGTTTTCTTTCCCAGTGCAAATGCTGGCCTGGATTCCTCCTGAAGGATGATGGCAAAACGTGTGTAGATATTGATGAATGTTCATCTGGATTTCCCTGTAGCCAGCAATGCATCAATACCTACGGAACCTACAAATGCTTGTGTGCAGAAGGGTATGAAACACAGCCTGATAACCCAAATGGCTGCAAATCCCTTTCAGGTATTACTATTTAATGTTTTTATAATCCACAGCTGTATCCAAATAACTTCTGAAAAAAACCTAGCCCTGAGGTCTGTGTTACCTTTTTATGCAAGATAAAAACAGGGTTACTTTGAATCTGCTATTTCTTCAATATAAAATAGGAATGTGATTGTGTCTGAATGTAATAATAAGTTATATTTTTAGTATATATTGTCCTCAGCTCATTTGTAGTAAATAGATATAGTGGTTTTGAAAGTTTGAATTAGTAAGTTTATTGGAAAAAGTTTTAAGAAGTTTAAAATACATCTCTTAGTTCTACTTCTGAGCCACATGATAATAGCATGGCTATGGTGAGCTTTCATCATCTTTAGAATATTAGAATGTACATCAAGCTTCCTCATCGGAAAAGGAGGAACAGGAAAGAATAATAGAAAATGCAAATTCTGTTATTCCTATGGCATATTAAATCCTCCAGTCTTGTATGTGTTACACAAGATGTGTGAGAGCGTTGGTTATTTCCTCACGCCTCTGATGTTGTTTTCATGTGCTTCGGTGGGTGGGATTGGCTCCATCAGTGAAAGGAACAGAAACCCTGTTGCTGTCTTCTGCTGAGTTTCCTTCACAGCCCAGGCAAGCTTTCAGTTTTCTTCCCAAATGACAGGAGGGCTGGAGCCTCTGTCTGCCTCCTACTCCAACCTCGGGGCTTCCCTGGGCAGCCAGAGGAGACACAGGAGAGGGCAGGAACCCAGCAGCTGGTTTTGCTTCATTCCCGTGCCCCCTTCCCACGCCACCTGCACGTTTAGAGGCCGTGGATCACTCAGAGGAGGAGGGGAGCTGGAGCACACCAGAGCTGTTTGTTGGAGGTGTCATAAATCAAACTCCAAAGGAGTCCATGGCAAAGCCGTGGTGCTGTGACAGGGATGGCTCTGCTGCCAGGAGGGGCCAGCATGGGGACCTTTGGCCTAATGCTGATTTTTTTGCATAATTTGCTTTAAAGGCTTTTACAAGAGAGCAGCGCATTGCAGCCCTTCCCCACAGGCCCCAAGACAGGGCTGAGGATGATGGCTCAAGTGATTTTTGAACTGGAGAATGTCTAAAGAGTTGAACAAAAAATGCAAGTGTGTTCAGTCCAGGAGCAGAGTAGACAGGACAACACATGACATTCTAGATTGCATGAGCAGTAGACACAAAGCTCTTAATACATTTTTAATTATCACTGGTAATTTTTTATTTTATTTTATTTTAGATGAGGTCACTCCTAACAGAGCTAAAATAAAGACAGCTTTAAAAAAAAATTACTATTAGATATGTCACTGTCAGACATATTTCAGTGATGTCATGAATGAGTATCTGAAAGGAAATATTTTTTATAAACTAGAGGACCAGGCTTAAAAAAAATCAAATCTGGCTTCAGTTCAGAATTAGATAAACTAGGTTTTTATGAACAGCTGGTTCTTTATCACTATCCTGTTCTGAATATTTAAATCTCAAAAAGCAATGGTCAAAACATGCTCAGTTTGCAATCATAACAATTAATGGTCAGTGTTATTTGAAAGGAAATGTTGAAATTAAAACATATAGAATGAAATATATTTCCCATTTAATCTCTGATATTAAATTAGGATAAAATACAGTGTGGTTCCCATATTACAAAGGCAAAAGAATTAAATTGCATTGAAAAATATACTAATTGATTGCTTTGTTCATTTTTATACTGCATCATTGATCTTTCTTGGAGCATTTGAATGTTTTAAATATTTCTTTCATCCATAACATTGATCAGAGCATGTAACATTTATTTTTCAAACCATCTGTATTTCAGCATTGTATTCCTGATTTTCCATAAATTAACGTAAAAGCTAGTCTAATATATTCTTTCTCCCGGGGTTTAGATGAGGAACCTTTCTTAATTCTGGCTGATCATCATGAAATAAGAAAAATTAGCACTGATGGATCCAACTACACTTTGTTGAAACAGGTATAACCATAGTACCATGCTCTAAGTTTAACTCAATACTTTTATTTTTTTCTAAAGTTTGCAACTGACAGAAACATCATCCTACAATTGGCGTTGTGTGCACCACAGAGCAACTGCAGGACCTTCAGAGTTCTTCCAAGACTTTAAATTGACTATTTTGTCTGGATTTGACATGATTAAAGCTCAGGCAGTTGTTTCGTCAGTCATTCTGATGTACTAAAAAATTATGTTATTTGTGATCCTCTTCCATCACAATATGTTTTGTGCAATTTGTCTATTTCAGTTAAAAAACAAACAAAAAACCCTGCCTATTTGGCCATTTATTATTTGGGCTACTTACTGTCATAATCTACACCTATTTTCAGACAGACAATCCCAATATTTATGGTATTACAAAATGTGAACTTTCATCTTTGTGTAAATCTTATTTTTAAAGTAATTACTCTAAATTATTATAACAGAAAAAAAAAAGTGAAAAACTGCCAAAAATATAAAGTCACCCAGTAAATACAGAGCTGCCATTTTCAGCAGTCTGCTCTCCTTCTATGCTTCATCTAAGTGTAGTTACTTACCTCAGATTAGATTTCCAAAATACGTTTATAATAAAAATATCAATTTCTTTGAATACTAAATGGAACAATTGTAGTAAGACTAGGAAATTATTTACTGCCCATCAATATCATTAGCCTTTTTGTAACTTCTTGTATCACTAGCCTCTGCACCTTAATGTCACAAGAGAGGTGCTCAGGTCTTCCCAACAGTAATTCTGAAATTAACCATCTTGAATGAAACATTGACTTTTTTAAGCTTAGCAAGCATTATGAAAGTCTGTCTGTTCTCCTGAAATCCTTCTGGCTCCCTCTCATTTGCATCTCCCTGCCTCTCTCCTCTTTTGCTGGTGTAGCTGTTCACAGAAGCCTGCAAAAAGAGGGGAGCAACAGGAAGTTTTCTTCATGGTTGGTGCTGAGAGATGATCAGAGCCTCCCTGGTCCTGAATTCAGTGGGCTCCTCTTGGGTGGGTTAGAGACCGAGCAGCTCCAGCCATTGAACAAAATCTGTGTTTTCCATGTCACATTAATTCACTGGGCTGATAAAGACCTCTGCTACTGAGCCTACTGGTCTTTGCTCCTGCAAAGGCAGCATTTGATTCGAAAGCCAAGGGAGCTTTACCAGCAGAACAGGGCGGTTCTGTCTCTGATAAGGACATCCTTGTGTCCTTGCAGTGTTATGATGGATTTGGCTCTTTCCTGCACGTCTACAAGATGATGGCAAACACCAGAGGGGCTCTGGCAGAGGAGCAAACCCACCCTTCTCTCTGTGTATTTGATCTGTGATTACCATGCTAACAGTTGTTCATATAAACTCAGAATAAAGGAGCTGAAAGTAGGAGCTCGTTCAGTCTCCTCTGAGTTATGTGCCAGCTTTTTCCTCTATTTTCTTTTTCTTTTTTTTTTCAAATACACATAAACAGTATAACTGTTTGAACTGTGTCTCATGTATCTTGTTTGCTTTCCATTTCCTTCACTCCTAGTCATCAAAATCCATAGGGTTTCAATAGGCAGAGTAGATAATCTTCCTCATTATTTGTGATTTTTATCTCCATGTTTTTAAATGGGGCACCAAGGGAACACAAATCACAGCCAAGGATATATTGTGTGCTGTGTGTAAGAGAAACAAACCCACAGGTTTAAGACGAGAGACTGGGGCAGCTGATGCCATTTGAAATCTTCCCTATTCCTTCTAAAAAGCAGATTACATGCAAAATGACAAAGAATTATGCTAGGAGGGCTTAAGTGAGATATGTATATAATAAAGAGGAAATGGTGTGTGGACAGAGAACTCTGTTACAGATGTAGAGAAATATTTTACCTGCAGTTGATGTTCTGACAAATACTCAAATTAAACTGACCCAAAATAAAATACTTAAAACCAAAAATGTGCAGGCAATCAGTTTTCTGTATTAGTCTCGATCTTTAGGAAACTTTTGCTGTGTTGTGGAATATATAGAGATGATTTTACAAATTGCTGACTTTGATTTATATAATGTTATAAAATTGTATTAAATAGTATTTTGTGTTCATTAACCTGGTGTGTCCTTGGTTAAGAATTTGGGGTGGGGGTTTCTCTGCAGATGTAGTTATACTAATAGTAGAAAAAGAGACAGGAAAAGTGTTTTACAGCCCAGTTATGACAGAGCTGCAGTTGGCTTTGTGAAAAGTGTGTGCATGTATATGATATTTTTGAAAAATGAGAGTGGTCCTCCTACCCTGGATTGTTTCAGGCTTCCTTTAATGATGATTTGTGCAGCCTAACTACTCTTTTCCTCTACATTTTGATCAAAAGGCAGATTTACAGTAATTACACAGTAGTAGATGGCGGATAAGCCGTGTATCAGTTTCTGTACAATTAAAAATTGTTGTCCTTAGTTGTTTACAGTAGAGCTGGCTGCTCCAGCACACGCCTTCACAGCAATGAATTACACTAACGAGGGAGGCTGCTGGTCTGCCCGAGAGCAGGATGTCATTGGGCTGATAAGGGAATTGATTAACTGACCTTGCCTTTTTAAAGAGGGTACACACCACATCAGCTCCTTTTACCACTGCAGTTCCATATTTCATTGATAACAACAACCTGGCATATTAAGAATGATTGTGATTTCACTACACATCAGAACATTCAGCAGGTTATGGGGCAGATAAGGAAATAAGAGCCATCATCTGAATGCAATCCGCTTCTGCCTTATCTGCCATTTGGGATGAAAAGCCATTATTGTAGGATTGCTCCTCCCAGCCTGTTGAAGTACCTCAGATACAATTACCACTCTTTCTTAAAATGTATTGGCTTTGTAATTGGAGCCACAGGAGACTCCCAGGTGCCTGATGGATCTCCACGTGTGACACTTTTTGTATCTACCACCTCTGTGTCTGTGTGGATTCACGCACATATATATAAATATATATATATGTATATACAGTACCTAGAATATAGCATTTAAGAAGTCAAAACCTCCTCATTCAGGAATTAACATTAACGTCTTTTTGCACACCACCATTTTGAATTCCTGATTAGTTTCTAGTGCTAAGGAAATTTTTTCATTATTTAAATGTTGTAAGGATTATACTATTTCTGGCTCACCCACCTAGTTTGCCAAAGAAATGCGAAAGGTAGTAATCAGCAGTGAAACTGAGCAAAAGTTAGAAGTATTTACTGCTAAATTTCATTTAAATAAGAGTATGAAAAAACACAGGAGCCTCAGTTTCATACATCATCTGCATTTTTGAAGTGAGAAAGTTAATTTGTCACCATATTTGTTTCTGCTACAGTCTTTATCTTGTCCTGTTTACAAGTAATGTATGGAAAAGAGAGGGAAGTGCTTCAGAAATATGCAGGCAGTAAAATAAAGCTTTAGGAATATTAACTGTGCTTTGTGTTCTGAATGCTATCCAGCAGTTTGGATTCAAACATTTGAATAAATGGACTTTTTTTTCCCTGTTTTTAGGGGCTGAACAATGTGATTGCAATAGACTTTGACTACAGAGAAGAGTTCATTTATTGGATTGATTCCAGCAGACCAAATGGCAGTCGCATAAACAGAATGTCTTTAAACGGAAGTGACATCAAGGTAATTGGGGATTAAAAATGTCACTACTAGAATTAAATTTTTTGAATGTTTTGGGAAATGCTCCTTCATATTTTTAACCCAGATTGTGAGGCTTTGGTGTGTGAATACAAACACAGCATGAGCTAACAAGTCCTAGTAAAATTTAATTTGCGTTTATGTCTTATTTGAAGTAAAGATGAGGACTAGGAGAACTGTATTTAGGACCTAAATTCCTCATGACTTATCTGACAGTTTACTGAAATTGGCAGTTCCATGTGGTTTCCAGGATGCCAAAGAAAAAAAGAGCTATAATTAGGTGTAAGCTGTGTAAATACACTGGTCTATTACTTCTTCCTATGAAATTTCCTGTGATCTTCAGTTTGTTTTTGTTTCACCTCCACTACATTGATAATTAAAATAAGTCCGTGTCTTTGCTGTGAAGGGTAAGAGTGCACTCCCATTTCTGCACAGCCTGTCTGTTCTGCTTCCGTAGTGGATTAAGTTCTCAAATCCACTATTCAGCACATTTGCTAATTTATGTGAACATTTTCCCAGAACTGGTGATAAGCAGTAAGGGATTCTTTGTTTATTCTCTTATGTCTGACCTTCTGAAACATGGAGTTAAATGAGCAGTAACATATCCTGTGAATTTTGTTCCCTCGCACCAATAAATGTGCAGAGAGAAAAGATTTGTGTTTTTCATTCACAGCTTCGTGCGTGGACTGACACATCCTCAGAGCACGACAGCTTTGGTCTTTATGAGTTAGGGTTTGAAACTCACTGGCTTCAATGCACCTTCTTTGCGTCCTTCACACCAAAATAACTGTTCTTAAAAAGAAAAAAACCAAGTGGATAGGCAGTTATAGCACTCTGATTGCACTGGGGTAAAACTAAAACCCAGCATGCACTCAAAAGTTTTCCCTGTGAAGGGAAGAAAAAGAAGACAGGCAAGTGTGGGGTTCAAATCCATTAAATCCTTGAATCACATTTATTGTCTTTAAACAGCTTCCAAAGCATCCTCCTCAGCTTCTGTCCCTTCTGGATGAATCAGTATTATGTAAGGACTGGGGATTACTCAGACTCTTTATTTCTAATCGTAGCAGTTTCAAGAAGAACAAAGTATTTTTCCCAGTCAAAAAAATTCAGATAATCACACAGAAGAATACAAAAAAAATTGCTTTCTACTCATTCATTAATAATTTCATTTTTTAAGAAAAGGTTTCACAAAGTTGAAGAAGCAATAGAAGAAAATTAGGATCAGGACATGGAGGGTATTTCATTTTTCCATCATAATTATTTTGCAATTTGCACAACAGGGGTCGTGTCAAAGAAAATTTTCCTCAAATATGATGTAAAATAAAAAGCAAAAATTTTGAAAATCATTTTCAAAAATTTAATTTCCATTTAATTTTCATAAAAAACCTGTTTTTCTCTGAAAAACCTGGCCCAGATTTTGCCTCTGAAAGCTAAAAAAAAAAAGATGAAAAAAATTAGCAAGAGTTATATATTGTAGCTGTCTAATAGTCTGACAGTCACCTGTTATCCAGTGCCAAATTTTTATGGCTCTTTGACTTTTTATTAGGTTGCCATAGGACATACTTAAAAAGTGACATTGTTAAAAACCAAATGATTTCAAATGAAATTATTATAAATATTTGTTTAATTATTTAAATGCTGATGTTATTATTTGTTATCCAGCAAACCTGTTTTCATATTTAATGGGGTTTTTTTGTCATTAGAGAGAGTTTTTGTGGTTTTTCCCCTGAAGTTTGAATCTCTCATTTTATATCTTCACACTTGTTGTGTTACTCTTTGCCAAAAATAGTTCTACTCTCGGTGTAAGGGATATTTGATGTATTGCCTTGGATTCCCCTTGTAGGAGATGGCATTTCTTCAGCACACCAGCTCTGGCTTTCCTGCCCTGGGAGGCCTGATAGCATCTCATTTTTCATCTGCATCTGCTCATGGAGGACATATTTATAGAATTGAAACGACAGCTTTTTCACATAGATGTGTTCAGACATTAGCACAGTGTTTTACGGAGAGTTTAGATTCAAATGTAGGTGGAAAATGCAGTGGAAAGCTGGGCTGTGCACATGAAGTCCCACGCTGGTGATCTCAGTGACTGGGGTGTGTGGAAGTGACTCTCCAAAGCAAAAGTCATCAGAAAGAGAGACTAATTACTTTGGTTGATGCTCTAGTGTAGTGTTTTGATCCACTATCTAAATTTTCAGAGTTATTCATTTCTGCATGAAATGTCCCAAGTTACAGTGCAGCACTTGCTGCAATTACACATTTATAAACTGGTGAAGCTGGTAGTGTGAAGGTGTTAGAAAAGAAAATATCTTATTCCCATTAAAAAATCAGTGTGTCCTGGAATTTACCTTTTAAAAAAGATTTTATAAGGTGATAAATTACGTAACAACCTGAAAAGGTGCTTTTACATATTCATAACCATAAAACTGATTTAAAGCATCTCACCATATCCCTTCTTATCTTGAAGGCTTTTCCATGTCTTCAAATGGTAAATAAATTTAAAACTACCACGTTCAGTTATGCATAATACAGGTTTACAAATGAAGTTTATACTCTCTGGTGCACATGCTGTTAGTGGTGAAGATGACAATAAATTAGAAGGTACACCACAGTAATAAACCCATTATTAGTGCTTACGAAATCTCATAAATTTTCAAGTATCGCTTCCTGCTTTGTGGGGGTTTTTCCAAAGTTCTAGTTGCACAGACCTAATCAGGACTTAATCAGGAATAGAGTAGGTCAGGATAGACCTTCTCAGGAATAGAATTCTCAAGCCTAGAAGAAATTGGACTCAAATGATTGTGAATCTTCAAATATTACTGAACACTTGACATGAAGCACTCCCAGACAAGCCAGACTGAGTCATGCAATCATGATGACATCTGTAATCACATGTATCTGGAGAAATTTGTTCAAGTTCCAGAATTATCCAAGTCATCAAAATTCCCAAGAATAACACATCCCTGTCAGTTTCTGTAGGCTTTCCAGTAGGTGACTAAATTGCTTCTGTCTCTTAACAATGCAGTCTTTTTGAAATTTAACTAGTTCTTGGGAAGTTCCTCATTCTTCTGCCACATGAATGTTGGAAATAAGAGCACAGTATTTACTTTCCAACCAGTAACTCGCTGAGTGCTCTTATGGACCCTCTGTCACGGTGACATATGGCGCTAGTGTGACATGAAAATGAAGGATATGCTGATGGAGGCTGCTGAGAGAAACGGGGAGCTGAGAAGCAGATGTGTTCAAGGGCACGCTGTGGGGAGAGAAGCCTCATCTCCACTCTGTTCTGTGGAGCAAAAAATAGAATAGTGAAGGAGAAAAAGGTTGGTTTGGGTTGATTTTTTTTTTCTTTTTACATTAAGAGAAAACTAGAAACTTAAGATGAAAAATGAAAGATCAGAAGTTCTTAAAAGTTCGTGCATAATGCAGAGAAGTTGGGAATTTCCTATTTACAAAGTCATGGTTTTCTCCGTTCTCCCTTACTAGGAGAAAAGTGTCACATTGTCATAGCTACTTAAAAAGTGTCATTACCTGAGAAATGTCAGTGTTTAGCAGTGAATAATACACATTTTTCACATGTGCTGTATCATAGTACCAAATATCCAGTCTCTCAATATCCTGGTATCAGTAGCTCTCGAATTCTTGTTCCTTTTCCCAGTATTTGGATGAATAATTAATGTAATTTTTGCTTTTTTAGGTAATCCACAATACAGCTGTTCCCAATGCCCTGGCTGTCGATTGGATTGGGAAGAATCTCTATTGGTCTGACACTGAAAAGAGAATTATTGAGGTGTCTAAGCTCAATGGCTTGTACCCAACTGTCCTTGTGAGCAAGAGAGTGAAGTTTCCCAGAGATCTGTCCTTAGATCCTCAAGCTGGGTATGAAGCAGCCAATTTTCAGTAATTCCTATTTAATCCTGATTTGATATTAAGATATATTTTATTTAGAGAATAGATTGGAAATACTACTTAGGTGTATTTGTTTATTTGTTTGTTTGTTTGTTTTTAATGTAATATTCAGTGACAGGAAAAAATCACTGAGCTGGTCTGGACTCTTCCTAAACAAACAAAAAAAACCAGTGTTTTTCACAATATAGGAATGTAACCTGTCTAGTATACTGTTTTTAAGATAAAAGTCATTTTCTACCACTTCTTAGAACTGGAATTTAATTTTCTAGTAATCATACCCTTTCTTCCCTGTAAAATTTGGGAGGGAGGATGCCTTTGTTTAATGTCTTCAACATATGAATACATGGGGTCTCTCTGTGATTGTCTGGACATCCCTGTGTATGCAAAAATCGTTCTACAAAGTTAGTGCAGAGGGTTTCAGTCTTTCAGGAAGCCTTAGTTATACAAACAGGTGTAATAAACTTACTGGGTTTCTTCTTGGTGGATAGACAGCTTTCCAAGGTCAAGGAGGTTTTATTTATTTTTTTTTTTTAATAAACACATGCATTTTAAAATTTATTTTAGTATGTAAAGTTCCTGGAAATAAAAACTCAAATTCAGAGTTATCATTTGAAATGCTATTACTTGCATCTTAGGTTTTTTCCTCACAAATGAGAGCTGCTTAATGAGTTATCCTGCTGATGCCATGCAGTTTGTTTCCAAAGCAAACATTTTCTGTTGGAGAGAGTGGAGAAGGTTCCCTTTCTCTGCTGCTGACGTGGAGCAGGCTGGGTGCCAGCACATTGCACCTGTGTCTTGTAGGATACCTGTAGCTGTTCTAGGGCCACCAGTTCCTCCTGCACGCAAATTCTATTCCAGGTGGTTATTAAGAATACGAGCTGCATCTGGATTTTGGAGAGCCTGTCCAAAGCCTATAGAGCAGAATCAGCTTCCCAACTGGAAATATCTGTCCTGAGGTTCTGAGCAGAGGCGTACAACAGCAGCCACAAGCATCCGTGTATGGAATAATGTGACTGTTTCTTTCTTTATGGCAAACATGCTCTGCGTTGTGGTTTAACAGCATACTGAGGGGAAAATTGCTGCTCAGCTTTCCGACAATCTTTCTCAGTGCTTCACCTGTTTTTAAGCCCTCCGTGAGAGAAACTGTTTTAATGTTTTGGAACTAGTACTTCTTGAAGCAATTCAATTTGCATTATGTGGCTGTTAACAGCAGAAAACGTTTTGTACTATGTGAAAAAAAAAATAGGCGTAATACCATATTTCTGATAAATTTAGTAGTGATACCATTTATGCAGGATGTGAGATTCACAAACTCCAGTTTGGGTGGTGCTTCAAATTCTAAGGTACCAAGACTAAGCCGTTTAAATGCACTTTTTACTAGTCCATAATTAATTTAATGAAATCACACCTAGAAGGAGGATTCCTATTCAAAGCCTTTACATTCAGCACACCTATTTAGAGACAAGTCTAGAAAAATGCAAAGATTTATCTGGAAGGTTGAAATACTGTAGGGTAGTTATTCGGATTTATTTGTGAGATCCACTAAGTAAATTAAGCATAGAATCACAGAATGGTTTGGGTTGGAAGGGACCTGAAACTGAAAGATCATTCCGTTTGCAAGCCCCACAGTGGGCAGGGATGCCAGTCACTAGAACGAGGTTGCTCCAAGCCCCATCCAGCCTGGCTTTGGACACTTCCAGGGATGTGGCAGCCACAACCTCTCTGGTCAACTTTTGATGTTATTCAGCTGCTGTGTTTTGTTTGACAGGTACTTGTACTGGATCGATTGCTGCGAGTACCCTCACATCGGCCGTGTGGGGATGGATGGATCCAGGCAAACGGTGGTCATAGAAACGCAGATCTCCAGACCGATGGCTCTCACCATCGACTACGTCAACCACAGGCTGTACTGGGCTGATGAAAATCATATTGAGTTTTCTGACATGGATGGATCTCACAGACATAAAGGTTGGTCAACACTTCAGTTGTTTTCTTTTTCCTGTTGATAATTTTTAAATCAAGGGTGCTTTCTGTGTATAATTATGTAAAAACTGTCCTTTAAAACATTTTTGCAACCTTTTTCAAGATGAATTTTTCCTTCTATCAATATTTTAAAATCTGCTTCTCATTTTTCTTCTGTTATGGATATGAATAGTTTTTAAATGTGCAGTAGTACATGTTTTTGGGAAAAATGTCAAATGGAAAAAGAAACTCTAGGAACAGACTCAGCAATCTGAGGCAGCCCTGTCAGTTTTATACTCTGGCACATATAGACATGTTCTTTATTAACTTACAAAGTGAGTGAAACTTGTTGTTAAAAGTAGAAGGGACGTATCCTGTGTGCCATGTGTCAGAAGAGAGCTAAAATCAGCCTTTTCTCCCACCCCAGAAAGCCTGGAAATGCCCATTAGTCTGCTCAGCATGAGACCCATATTACAAATGTAATTTGGGGCTTTCTTGGTAGATGAGTGAACTAATAACTTTTGAAATACTTATGTAGTGAACTAATCTTTATCCCTGGGTTTTGCTTCTCACCTGACAGGTAATTAAAAAGCTTGTGCCATTTATCTATTAAATATTAAAAAAAAAAAAAAAATTCTACATTATGATGAATAGTTCTCATATTCCAAATTGTATAATTAAAGAGCTTTCATTTTAATGCAAATATATGAAATAGTATCAGTCTACTGAATTTTTGGTTGAGGTTTTATTTTGAATGAAATTGTTGCCTGAGCTCCTCCCACAAGCTTTACCCAATCCTCAGCACTGCTGCTATGCTGGTAAAACTTCATGGATTTGGGCTTTTTTAGGCTTTTATGTCATACTGGGTGCCTCCAGGTTTTCTCCAAACCACAGCTCATGAAATAACTACTTGATTTTCAGATCAAAACTTCGACGTGAAATAAAAAAGAAAAAAAAGAAAAAAAAGAAAAGCAAAACAATTTTTCTAGCCCTTATATTCATGAATTGTAAGTTATAAATACATCATGAATAATTCAGTGGCAGTTGTTTGAGATGGTAGATTGGAGCCACTCTAGCTATGCGAGCTGTAAACATTCCCATTAATCTCAGCATAGCGTCCACGTTTTTTTCGGGATGAACACCGGCCAGTCGTAACCTGCTCACCTAAGCAGCACTCACTCAGACATAGCCCTGAGCTGGATTCCTGCTGGCTCCTCTTCTGACAGATGAGGCAAAGCTCCCTACTCCTCTTGATGTCATTCCCTGTGCTGCTCTCCTGCTATTTTTGTTCTCATAAAATTATGCTCTTACTCTTTTTTTCTGGATCTTTCAAAGGAAAGAAGTAAATAATGGCCAATGTGTCTCTCTTAGCCCTAAACTGACTGCAGTGGTCAAACCTTTCACAGTCTTCTCTTTCAGCCTGAGAGTTTCAGAATTTTTCCTTCCCCAACAGTGTCCTCCTGTCTCTAAACTCAGGAGATAGCTGCAAAATTCCAGTCATCCCATCTACAGTATCCATTGCCTTGGTCTTCAACCTGTGGGATTCTTCAGCCCAAATCAGCTTCAACTGTTTTATATTCACAGAGTTAATATCTTCTCCTGAGGGTACATGATCCTGGAGAAGCAGGAAATTTGTCCCAATGCCACAGCAAATTTAAGTATCTGAGGAAAGCTCCAAAAGCAAGAATGACTTTGTGTAAAGCTGGTATTGTGCTGCTTTTGGGGACGTGTGTCTTTGAAGTCCAGATGGTGCATAAATATTCAAGCCATAAGAAAGGAGCTTCAGGAGAAAGATCCTGAGTTATTTAAGTGATGTGGAAGTGAGATTTTCTCCTTAGCTAATCATTGTAGGTCATGAAGTTGGAAGAGACCTCATGGATCACCTAAGTCTGACCTTTTTTGGAAAAACATGGTCGAGATGACCCAGAACCGTGTCCAGCTGCATCTTAGAAGTGTCCAATCCACCATTTCCCTAGGAGGATTATTCCAATGTCTCAGTGTTCTGGTAAAAAGTTTTCCTCTTGTCTCCAACCGGAATCTTCCCAGGAGTAACTTGTTTCCATCACTCACCTTTTCTGTGTAAAAAGGGAACCTCCTCTTCTGTGTAGCCCTCTTTAAAGGCTCGAATGTGGTGATGAGGTCTCCCCTCAGCCCTCTCTTCTCAAGAGTGAACAAACCCAGTTCTCTCAGCCTTTGCTCTTGTGGCAGCTTCCTAAGCCTTGGATCATCTTCGTGGCCTTTCTCTGGATCCTCTCCAGCCTGCCCACACCTAATGCCATTTGTCACTTTCTGTTGTCAGGAGTTTCACTCAAAACTCAAATCAAAATGAAGTTGTAGAAAAGTTTCTGTGGATTTAACAAAACAGTGATAGAATTCTCAGTGTCACAAACAGATGAAACAACCCCGTGGGTTCTCCAAGGGGACCTTTGAGGGTTTGGCAAAGTTCACACATCATGATCGATTTGTCTTTAATCAGAGTCTTTTCCCCGCCTCCCCACTTCCTCCTGGAACAACCAACCAAATAAAATTTCAATTCCTTCACGGGTCAGCACAAGACTAGAAATATTTCAGAAAATAAAATTTAGTCATTGTAACGTAATTATTTTAATAGGGGAAACTCAGAGAAGTTCAGTGTTTGGAGCTGTGATCCCCTCTGGCTTTCTGATGTCTGTAATCCCCACTGATGAGCACTTAAATGAGAAAGATTAGGTTTTGTCTCTTGTGATAACTGTTTCTTGAAGGCATGTTTTTCGCATGGATTTCATGGTCTGTTTTCCTTTGTCATTTTGGACAGTTTGTATTGTCAAAGTTTACAAAGTGGGAGGTGGTTGAGTTTGCTCTTATGCTTTGTGTTTCCAAATGGAGAAGGATAAAGGCACAGGTATGGGGACCACAAAATACATTCTCATGGAGCAGAGGAAAAAGTCTGAACGGGAATGCTGTGAGTGATGCACTATGAAGTGCTGTTAATGGCAAACGGAGCATTTTCTCACCTGTTTCTGTGACCTCTGAGGATAAGGCGCTCTTGGCTGTGAGGTTTTTTCTGAGAACGTGATTTTTGGATCTTAAATTATCTGTTACAAAATGTATCAGAAAATGCCACAGTGATTTCACAAGACCCAGCAAAACAGTAACTGGTCAGAAGGAGTGGATTTCATGCCATTATGGGATAGTATGGTATGAGAGCATGCTCAGTGTTCTGTGCCTCACATCAGATACTTTAGGATAAACACAACAATCTTAGGCTAATTATTGACACACTTTTTGTTAAACCAAGGAGTACTTATTACATGCAGAGGGAGTTTACATGTATTTAGATCTTGGTGTTAACACTTTTTCCGACAAGTATGATAGGGTTTTTTTATTTCTTTGTTTCTTATGAACCTTAAAGCTTTTTGAGGAGAACATCTGCTGCTTTTCTCTTGTAAAGTTCCTCTGCATTTCAGTAGAGAAATGGGCTTTTATAATTGCCAAGAGAGTCCTAGTAAGAATTTTGAAAACATGCTAACTAGGCCAGAAATCTTAGAGTACTTGGGAGCTCTTCCTGGCGCCGGGGGCAGCGATGACCTTGCTTAGCTGTTTGAAGTTTAATGCTTGGTTATGTAAACTGTCTTTAGAGCTTAGCCAATTCAGCACTGCAGCATTCACAAATGTTGTACGCTGTAAATGATTAAGGAAGTATTGAGGCACTAATCTGGCTAAGCACTAAGCTGGTTTACTTACGTGAGCTTTAAAAAAAAATAAATAAAAACTTTAGGAATTTGTCAGACTTAGCTGCTTCCAGTTCCCACTGCCCAGAGGAGATACAAGCTTCACAGTTCCCTGGGTATCTGGTTGCTTCATGCAGGTTTTCCCATCCTTCAGAGCTCCTAAAACCCAGAGGTGCCTACATTTCCTCATTTCACTTTGAAGATGAACATTTTAGTATTATGAAACTATAACAGGGAAATCTGATAGTCCAGTTTAGGAAGTACAGAAACTTCTCTGAGATTAAGCTTTAAACTGTGTCAAGTCGATGATTTATACTGTAAAAGCAAAAAGTTGGGCACTTCATTCCTTCATCTGACAGGAGCATGGAAATTAAGCAATGAAAAACTGTTGAACTTTAAGTAAATTAGGTATTCATAAATTACTTCTTTAGCTATAATACAGGTAACAGATAATAACTTTCCTGGAATACCTCAATTTGAAAAAACACTTTTTTCTTGAGGCTTAGCTTCTACCTGAATGTTTGCAAATTTCAGAATTGGTGAATATATATGCAAGTTTTGACGTAACAAGTGCAAGAATTTTTAAAGATCATAACCTTTTTAATTTTTAGCACCTGTAATTTCAAAAGTTGCTCGTTAGGAGTTTGTAGGTAGAAAATGAGTATTTGTGTCTAATTCTGAACTTTGCCACCAGAGTTTTATAAGAGAGTATATCAATTGTTTATAAAATAATCCTAATATAGAAGTGATCTGAAAGATTATAGAAATCAATTCCTTCCAGATTTATACTGGAAGTTTTCATAGCTCAAAAATTAGACAAGTCTGAAAAGAAGATTTGTTTCTCACAGCAGATGAGAAGTAGTTCTCACGTAGCAACAGTTTTTTCCCAACTTTGGAGGAGTCTATAGAATTATTCATTGTAGCCACGTCTGATAGCACAAACTGATAATTGCTTCCTCTCCATTATTGCCTTCTGGATTCAGTTTTCATACTTGTTCCAATAAAATTCTCCAATCTATATGTCTTCCCAAATCTGATTATTTTATTGTATTCCTTCTCTTTTAAAGCATAATATTTGGGAAAAATGACTCAGATTCACCTATATTAAAGTCAGTTCACACAGTTTCATTACTCAAAGGTTCCCCAGTCTCCAGTTTGTGGAGCCCAGTTTATGAAGATTGCCAGCAGGTTGGTTTCTGTATGTTCCACTGGTCTTGTGACAATATGCTCACATTAGGTTAGTTTATAAACTTCTGAAAATAGTTCATTATACTTTACTTTTACATGAGCTGGACTTGTGCCACCACAAATTTTAAGGGATGGGCATTACTTTCCATGCAGTTGTTCCTGTCAGAGAGCAATCACAACAGAGAGCATAAACCACAGATTTTCTGTTTTCTCCCTGTTGATATCAACACCATGGAAAATGGGAGGATTTTGATGAAGGAAGCTGAAGTATTGAACAGCTCCCCTGGCTGCAGTAGGAGATAAATGAGATAAACCAAAGGGGCTCCCTAGTTTATGTCCTCATAGTTGGATGATGGCAGGAGAGGGAAGGATAAAAGAAGGAATAGCTTGGGGGTCAGTGGGAATAAATACTGAAACCAGAAGGAGGGCAGGAGTCTAAGGTGAGGGGATGGTGGGCAGGTAAAGGGTCTCTGTGAATCTGAAAAATAATTTAAAAACCTTTAGAACTCACTGGCACACTGAGAGTTGTTCTGCTCAAATAGTCACTTGTATATATTTGAGAATAATTTAATTACTGCTCTGTACTGCTGTGGAGTAACTGGCATATAAACAACTGCTCACAGTGAATTAAAAAAGGTAATAAAACGTTCTAAAGTGGAACAATAAAATATTTCATTCCTAGTTTTGATCAATTGGTTTTATAGGCAGATTTTGGAAAATTTATTCATCTCTTCTCATGGTGTTGTTATATCTAATAGTCAGCTGTACTATCTCGACTACATTAATGCTTTAAGATGCTTCCATTCAAGTCTAAATTTCCTGCTTCTTTAGGGATAGCAGTTTGGGGATGTATAACAAGTTTTGTGTGAATTTACTGTGCTGAAATACTCTCAGTTTTCATTGTTCCAGCTACATTTTTATACTGGCAAAGTATGCCACCACTGAATTCTAGGACTTTTATCTTCCATACTTTACCCAATATGGATGTGTGATGTAGATAGTAATTTTGCAGAAA
>VYXC01009087.1:2391390-2438411 GCA_013397175.1 Platysteira castanea | reverse complement strand
TTTTTTTTTTTAATGTGAAACAGAGCTTCATTTACTGGACTTAATCTATATAGTCCATGAATATTTTTTTTCTGTTAATTGAATTTGACAGGTTTAGGTTTTCAAACAAAGTGCCAATTTCATAGTAGTCATAATGATTATAAAATGTCTCATCTTTAAAATATAGTATTTTAATGTAATATACCTAAATTTAATTATATCTGTCAAAGCTACCTACTTTGTCACAAACTTAATAGACATAATCTTGTTGTCATTATTCATTATTAATTTTATGGACTAAGCACTTCAAATTCTTTTTCAAAGGGAGCATCATCAGGGGTAAGTAGTATAGGAAACATCAAAGTATTGACTGTGCCTCAGAGAGGTTCCGAGTTGAATGTAAAACGGGACTGAAACAGCTACAAGGGAGTTCACAAGGCAGGAGGACAGTGGGGGCCAGTGATTGCTGCAGAAGAGACGATCAGCAATTTCCAAGTTTATTTCATTTTGTAGGTTTAATTGCTATTTTCTTATTAACCGTTGTTCTTCCTTGATGCAATTTGTCTTTGGAGGGTTCTTAATCCTTCCTAGGAGATTACTGCTGGTTCCATTTAGACCAACGCGTCAGTACGTTTTTTATTTCTGTTTTATTGCAGTTCAGAGTTTCAGAGTGTGGAATTCAAAGCAGTGAAGCCTGGTTTTTCAGGTTTGATCACCCATGTAAATTTTTTGTGTTTGGGTGCCAAAATTCTTGAACAGAAACTGCTCTAATGCCACGAGGAGGTAGAAAGTCATTTAAATTGTTACTTAACAGCAATTAATTACCTTTAGCAATTGCTTCCCAGCACTGGCACTCTAGCTGGGTGAATTTTTGGGAAGAGCCTGACGGGAATCTTACACCCCTTCTGTTCTTGTAGATTTTGCACAAGGGCAGGGCAAGATTGCAGTACTTTATTTTTGGAAAGGGAAGGGAAAGGTCTCTTCCTGTCTTGGAAGTGATTAACCATCTTCTGGACATGATAGTACACCGATAATTTTGTTTGTTTGTTTGTTTGTTTGTTTTCTCTTAGAAGGAGTCAGCATTTGTTCTTTTTAAGGATACTTTGTCTCGCTACATTGATTTTGCCACCCAACAAATAGACCTTTTTCATTATTATTCATTTTATAGCATTTTTTTTACTTTTGGAAATACTTGTGTTTCAGTAAGAGCCAAGGGAGGCTAGGCTTCACTTCTATGTGGCTTCTCCATAAGCAAGTTTTTGTAGCTAAGAAATCGTAGATAGAAAGATTTTCATTCCTGAAATCAAACGAGCGTTTCTTTATGCTTAAGTAAATGTGCTCAGAAAATATAAAGGAATCAGAGTTCACAAAAGAAAAAAGTAAACATTTGTATCACAAATATGACTTACAGCCTATGAATTTATATTCTTGGATCAAAATTCATTCAAAATGCAGGAGAGAGAGAGAGACACACATATTTTAAGTCTGTCATGTTTCTTGTGTCTACATAATCATGTTCCCTCCTGTGGCTCTTCTCTTAAGTTCATGCAGCACTTTATCTCCCTTTATTATGTTATATATTGTCATTTTTATTTGTCTTCAAGTATCTAATAATTTTTATTTCCCACTACTTCTGATCTGTTGCAAGTCTCCTCGTTCTTCCCTTTTATTATCTGCCTGTGTTTTTTTCCTCCTATTTTCTGCAGCTTTCTCAAAGGCCTGTGCATTCCTTCTCCTTTCTGCCTCCTCTTTCTTACCACTTTTCTCATCTACTTGATTGGTCAAGCACTGTTTGGGATTAGCATTCAGTGTCATAAAATCCGTGATCTATGGATAAAAATCAAACACCACTAGAGAATTAGAGGTGGCAGCAGGTGTGTAAGAAGAGGAGGAATTGCAAGGAACTTGCCCATCTCTGGTAGGAGGAAGCTGAGGTGGGGAAAGGAATCACAAAAATTATTTTTTTATCTTTAACAGAAGACATTGCTTTCTTACTAATGGGTTGACAAGTTGATTAAATGTTTTCAAATTGGTGATGCAGAGGAAACAGAAATGCTTAGTTACGACTAACGTGTCTTTACCTTAAATTTGTACAAAGTAGTCTGTTTTTGCAATGCTTTCCAAAGAAAGGGGATCAGGGAGTCTTCCTGTCCTGTTTCTAACTGTGATTCACACCACAGAGTTTGCTGTAGGGTTCGTAATTAGTATTGCCACATTTAATAACTCTATGTCATTTATGGTGAGGTTGATCAGCTGAAGCTTTTTTGGAGTTAAAGGAAAGACTGAAGGAAGGAAGTGGGTGTTTCTTCTACTCCATACATTCATGAAAAATCACTATTCCCTGCCTGAAATTTTGAAAAGCGTGAAACACTGATGTCCTTAAAGGCAAAGAATAAAGAGCATGAGAGACTATTTTACTGCTCCATCAGAAAGTCAGATGTAAAATTTACCTCAGTTTTCTGTTCATTTTTGTTTGGCCATTTATAGTTAATGGGAATTGTAGATTCTATAACCTATTACATGTCAACAGTTCTGATGTTTCCTTGCTTTTATAACATACTAAAAGCCAAAGAAAAGTTGTGTTCAGCTATGATAGAACTATTCCTTAGCCAGTAAAGTAAGTCACAATTGGTTGCCATTCAATGCCTGTTTTCAGTAACTTCTCTCAGGCTTTACAGGTTTACCTTCTACAAGAAATACATTGAGTTTTATGGTCAGCTTAGAGGAAATTTTGTAAGGTTTTTCTGTTATGTAATTATTATTAATTCTTCTTTTATAAGAATTTTGTATTTTTATGGTCAGGGTAGAATTTTTACAAGAAATATTTATCCAGTGATTCTGTACTTATTTTCTATGTTTTACTTCAAGTGGATTTTTATTTGCGTATATTTGTACTATTCATTGTTTTCTTAATTGAATTTTTAACAACTTTCTCTATGTTTCACAACAGAATAGATGTCGCTTTTACAGTTTTAAATGATGTGAGTTTGTGTTGATTATGACCTAATGAAAAGGTAATGCAGAAGCCCATTAAAATTACAAAGTTGCTCAGAAATAAAAAATAGTGGTAGGACACTGCAGCCTGAACCTGTGAGTGTTTAAGCCATTGAAAGTTTCAACTTTATACCTATAAATGGTAATAATGGGAAACACATTTTTTAGAAACAAGTATACTTTGTAGTTCTTCTTTTAAAGAATATAAAAAGAGGAGAATGTAATATTTGTTGCATTGTTCTTGATAAGGTAGGTTTATTTTTAAGAAGGTTGAAAGAGTTAAGCTTTTAAAGCTGGTGCTTACAGATTTTATTTATTTTTTTTTAATAAAAGGAAATTGTACTTGAGTCAATGACCAGTTTTCTTACGTGCAGTGTTCTAACTGTAATATTTAATATTTTATACCACACATTTAACTTGGCTTCCCTATTAATGCAGTGTGAGGAGACAATTCAGGCAGTATATGTTAATCTCCTGAATCATCTTTAGTTCATTAATGTAAGATTTCATCTGGATTCTGGTGTATGTCTAATCCATTGAAGGCAGGATAGTTTGTATGGCAGCCCACAAACATGCACAGAAACAAAAAGTAAGCATTTATTCATAGACCTGTGCTTAGAATATGGGTTTGCTTCCTGGATAGCCAAAAGAAGGATGACTATTAGGTGTATCTTTCATTGGTGAGGAATAATAAAGTTGATGAAATCAAAATAATTTTTTCTATGTAAATCCTCTACATGGTATGCACATGAAAAAGGTTTTCATGTGCCTTTTTATTCTGATTTTAATCTTAACTTTGATCAGAAAAAGAGAAAACAGACAACTAAAATAGGACATTTTTTGTCTTTAGAGAGACTGGAGTGGGACCTTTGACATCTTTTATTTGATGCCAAAAGTAAAAGCAAGGGTCATAATTTATATGAACCAATACTGTTTCAGAACTGAAGCAAAAATAAAATAATTAGTTTTATGGAAAGCTTCAGGGCCTCATTCAGGGCAGCAATTTCTGATGTCCCGTCCTGCTTCTCCGGTCAGCCTGATTTGTACTTCTCATTGGAAACATTTCACAGTGGGATTCTACAAATCACAGAAATTATAAGAGCTTTTCTTGTACTGTACCATGCATGGAACTGTGGCAAAGTTACCTCTGTAATGAGTGCCAAAATTGGATTTCTTTGGACTTTGACAGATTTCTGGGAAATGCTCTGAAGCTCTTTTAAAAATATGGCATTGTTATTTCAGTGTGATAGATGTGGTTCATGGAGATATATAAGAAGGGAAAATAATTTCAGGTCTAAGCAGCAAGGTCTCCTTGACCAGAAGGCAACATGCCCTGCACTGGAGTTCAGGACTGGGAGGACTATTGGATAGAAAATTGAATTTTCTAAGTTATTGTTCCATACACTCAATATCAGTCATCGGATCTCAGTGGGCTATGAAATGTTCCTACAGGAATTTGAGATTTGACAACTCTGTCAGCACTTTCCAGGTAAAAAGATGCAGAAAATGAGGTAAAGGTGTTAAGGATATGCTGGTTAAATGTGACAGTCAGCTTCTCTGCTCTGCCTTTTCACCTCTATCAGTAATTAGGTGATTCAGCAACAACAGATTATCATTTACAAATTAATTGCTGTTGTCAGATATTCTCCTGTGGCATTTATGGTTACTGCTAGTTATATTAAAAGGAGGAAGAAAAAGAAAGTTACTGTTTACCAAGAACAAATACTTCAAGATTAAGGAGTGTACAGCAGGATAAAGAATGCTCCAAAACTTTTTTCTCCCTTTTGTCCTTCCATCCTTTTCCAAATCATGTTGGGTCATATTTTTGGAATATTGTAACAATGAACTATCATCATCACTTTGTTTGTTTGTTTTATATTTGTGTTGGTGATGTCAGGAATAATCAATAAGCCCTCTTACTTCAATGTTTATTTTTATGCCCTTTTTTTTTTATTTTCCTGTCTCTCTTATCAGTATATTTTGATGAAATAAAATGCTGTTAATTGTATGAAAGGGTATTAAACACAGCATCAGGAGATGTATATGTTATGTTTTGGATGGCTTCTAATAAGTTTTATTCCAGTAAAAGAGCAAATTTATGTTGCTTATGCAAAGAGTAGGGAAAGCTATGTTTGTTGCATATTACTTTGAAGTTTGAGCTGTCTTTAATTTAAAATCTGGAGGGATTTTTTTTAACTGAAATTCTTTCTTTTTCTCAACACTGATTGGGCCAACAAATTCTAAGCAAGCAGGGCTCGTGCTCCATCCACCTTCGCTGTAACTGGTAATAAAGGACCCTGTGGTCCTGGTGTATTGTCACGATAATCATTCTCAGGACATTCCAGCAGTTGTTCTGTCAGCCCGTGCAGTGGGGAATATTTCAGCTGGCGGTTTTCCGAGAGTGAGCATTAATCTGAGCATCTCTCCTTGCAGTCCCCAATCAAGACATCCCCGGGGTGATTGCGCTGACGTTGTTTGAAGACTACATCTACTGGAGCGACGGGAAAACCAAATCCCTCAGCCGTGCGCACAAAACCTCTGGCGCAGACAGGCTCTCCCTGATTAACTCGTGGCACACCATCACAGACATCCAGGTGTATCACTCTTACAGGCAGCCTGATGGTAATTATCCCGTCTGCTTTCCTAGCGGCACACGGATGTATTTAACTTAGTAGCCACGTGCTGAGGCACTGCATGCTCATTTATCTGCAATGATTATTTCTGCTTCTGCTCTGCTTCAAATTGTGGAAGTTTTCAAATTAGCATTTTTGAACATAAATCTGTAGTTATTTTTTTTAACATATTAAAAGCATAAGTATTTTAAGCATAGTTTTAAGCATAAGTATTAAATACATCTAACACACTTTGTTTGGTATAGAGATAATTTGAAAGTACAGATACTGACTGAAAGTACAGAACTGTTCAGCTGCATTACAGTACAAGCTACCATTTCTTCAGAGGGGAACAGTGTGTTATGAAAACTTTTAACCCGGTTCTTTGAAAAATGTTAATATTGCAGAAGAACACTGCTGCACTGAGGGAATGTCAGTGAATGTGAGTGATGTGATTATGTCTTATCTGCTGATATCCCTGTATTTGAATTGTAACTGAATGCAATTTGGCAATTGACCTAGATAAGCTAATTTTTTCTCTCATTATATTAAAAAAAAAAATAGAGCTTTTTTATTCCTCTCATTCTTTCAGTATTGGACTTACAGCCATGGTAATAATTCATTTTTGCGTACAACAGAGAATAGCTTAAATGCAAAAGGAAGAGGTTGCCCCCATGGGTTTTTGATTTGAGACATTCCATTGTAAAGACAGCACACAGAACACAATTTTCTTCCTCTAGAAAGCAGATACCCCGAAGTGTGCTGAGATAAGAGGCTCTGATCCACCTCCCCTGTTCTGCCCACAGTGTCCAAACACGTGTGCACGCTGAACAACGGCGGCTGCAGTCACCTGTGCCTGCTGGCCCCTGAGAAGCTGCACTCGTGTGCCTGTCCCACCAACTTCTACCTGGCTGCGGATAACAAGACGTGCCTGTCCAACTGCACCGCCAGCCAGGTACGGCAGCGCCGCGGGGACGGGCTTCTACTGCTCCTCCTCCTGCTTTGAACAGGGAGTGCTGGCACCCTGGGAATGTGGAAGCTTTAAAAGGAGCTGGACACTCGGGGATGCTCTTAAAGCGTTTCATCTCCGGGGCTGTTAGTGGGAAACAGACTTGCAAATGGCTTTTTCTCCAGAGAATGCAGGAGTTGTTCGCTTTCAAATGTCGATGTTCCTGCCAGTCACTAGAACAAATACAGCTGCTAAACCCATAAAAATTGCCTTGAAAAAATATTTGTCTGAAATAACAAAATACAAAGTGTATATAACAAAGATTTGGGATGCATGAATGAACTTTGCATTACAAAAAGGAAACAAGCTCAGTCTAGTTAGAAAGATTGGTAAATGATAGACTTGCGTTAAAAAAAATCCAAGGGCTCAAATGGAAGCAATGGCATCAATTAAAACACTGAGGTGTGTTCCTTAATACTTTAAATAAACATTCGTTACTTTTTTCTTAAAATATAAGGTAGATATGTAGAACGTACTGATTTCTTATAAGAGAACCACTTTGATAAAAGTCTTTGGACTATTCTAACCAGACAATTAATTGGTTGATTGCTATAGTACATATGGCATTTAAAATATTTCTAGTAGTCTGATTTTCTAGTAATTCCTTTTTATTAGAGGTATGCTAATGACCTCTTACGATGTTCTATATCATGATGCATGATAATGATTTCCAGCATTAAGGAAAATGCTTTTAATGCTAATTCTTAGAGAACAGTGGCCATCTTAATAAAAGATGTACAGTTTCACTCAAATAATAATCTTATGTAAGAGACCTCCCCACTGCCTTCCTCTGTTTCCTTAAGGTGTAAATCAGTTGTAAAATGAGGAATTTCTTACCAATTTCTGCCCATATTTAGTTACTTAAATTTGGCTTAAAAAAAAAAAACAAAAAAACACTTTTAAAAAAGTTTTCTTTAAATGACACTAGAAGCTTTTTCCACAGAGAATTTATACACTAACATTGACTGAATGGTTCCATTCCAGTCTAATTAATTCAGTGGTGGTATGAATTCAAGAAAAAGCATCACATCTTGGATACTTAAAGAGCAATGTTTTATCACGTGTGGATTCCACAGAGTGGGGAGCAGAGTTGTATAAAAGAAACAGCTTCAGGCAGTTAGAGCTTGACGTTGGTTATTGATCACTTTTTTCCACTTTTGAAATCTGTTTACTGTTTGACAGTTCATCAGTCTGGTGTCAAATGCAGAGATCAATGGCAAAATTTTGTTTCTCCTTAAGCTTTTCAGATGACGCTGTCAGATCAGATCTGCTCCTGTGGTGTAATTGCCCATGACAGCACAGCCACTGTGGGCTGCTGCTGGTGAAAAGGGGTTGGATGGTCCATAAACTGGTCTTGCATCTCCAGACTGTCCTGTGATGGCTCATCTGGCATGAGAAATTGTTTAGTACAAATACCAAGAGACTCTAGAACGCCAAAACTCCATCCATTTAAGACCTGTACGACTCTGATCCTTGATTTTACAGGATTTGGTCTCCTCAGTTTAGAAGGGAATGCAAGTATTTTCACAACAACATCTATGAGTTAATACCTATTTCCTGGAAATAACTTCATAATGCCCTTTTAAGAGCCTGAAGTCCCTTGTGGTGAGCAGAGCAAGGAGAAAAGGCAAAGAATGACAAATGTCTGAGCTTCTGTTTGCCTCCTGCACTTGGCTGCTGAGCCCCTCTGAGCTGCAGATCTGTGTGGGGCAGTTTGATAGTTTAGAAGAGCTGCCCTTCAACCCAGCCTGTTACACAGCAGGTCCCTCAGGGTGGTACAGGAATGCTGTAGCTCCAACTATGTGTTCTATAACATAAATGCCCTTGAAACCCTTATTTTTCTTGGCAGAAAAGATAAACTCAGCTAAGGCACCAAATTTAATAGACCTTTTAAATACAGTTTTATTGAATAATCAATGATTTTTAAAATGTGAAAAAGGGCTGCCCAATGACAGAAAATGAGATGTCTTGTCCTTCTAAACCTTTTGGTTTCCTTCCTTTCTGTGTTCATAGGGACACCAGGTAGGAAAACCAACACTTCTTAAAAGCTGGCTGATAATCTACCTGCATTTTTCACCCTGATATGAGCCACATGATGTACTCAGGTTTCAGGCTTTGCCCTAGAAAATGACATCCATTTGTGCTGTTTGTTTTGTTTGCATTCCTCTTTCAGTCAGAACAAGGGTACAGAGTCACCTGAGTAGACGGTAAAGACACAGTCAGGATCTTACAAGGGATTTTTCTGTTTTTTCTACAGATGTTTTATCCTTTTGAAAGTCTGGAAGACTTTACATTTGGTTTGTTCATTTAATTCAAACAATATAAGCAATGCTGTACACAACACCACACATTAAGGCCCTTTTCTATAATTGTGGGTGTTTAGGTTTGTCTGGCAAAATGATGTTATCTGCTTCAACAGTGTACAGAAACTGAGAATTTAAGTGTTCATTTTGAATAAAATCCTCAAGAATGAAATCACAGAATGCAGTAAAATGCAACGAGCAGTTTGTGTTGGGGCATTATAAGCCAGCATAGCACAGTCATTGAAATTACAGTGATTTTTATCAGTTTGGCAGTCGCAGTGCCAAACATCCAAACATCTCCAAATGAAAAACAATATTTAAAACACAAGTTTTTAACAGCCAGAAATTATTAACAGAACAATACCTCAAGCGGTGAACCTGATTTTCATAAACTGTGCTATTACCGCTTATAAATAAATAAATAAATAAATGTTAACCTGAAAGCTTTTATTCCTGCTGGCCTTCTTCTCACAGTTCCGCTGCAAAACCGACAAGTGCATCCCGTTCTGGTGGAAGTGTGACACTGTGGATGACTGCGGGGACGGCTCCGACGAGCCCGCCGAGTGCCGTAAGTGCTCGCTGGCTTTGGGCACCGCTGGTGTCAGCAGAGTCCAAATCCAATAATTCATTAAGTAATTTATTAAGTAATTTATTAAGTAATAATTTAGAAAGTTTAGGGAGAGGATTTTTTGGATGCTTTTGTTTGCAGCACTATTTTATGTTCCTTGGTCTCTAAGGTTTTTAAGGTCTTTGGAAAAGCAGGCGTGTTTTTCATCTTTACTTTTAAACCTTTACTTCATCCCAGCCATGTTTTCACTAAAGATTTTAATTTTAAAGCTGTGTTCTAAGGTTGTGGAGTTCTTTGCATAAATACAAAATTCTGCCAGGTTTACGTGGTTTGTTTTTCTATGTAATAAAACTCTGGGGTTCTAATCTCGTTTGCTTGTGTTTTGTTGCAATTATAGAAGTTTAGATCCATGTTATTATTTACTGCAGTTTTCTGAGCAACAACGCTGTTCTCCCTGTGATTCTTGCCTCCTTCCCTGAAGTTTGTATTTTAAAAAATGCTCTACTACGTGTTCTACAGTCTCCAGTTAATTAAGTTAGTTTGATTTTTTTTATTGAAATCCCTCACCCCTATTTTTACAATTTTATAATTAATTCTCTTTTCTTGCAAAAAAAAAATTTGACGCTTATAAATGTATTTGTAACCATTCTACACAAAATTCCATTTTAAGCTACTCTATGTTTACATAAAATATTGCTATAGAGGTACATAATTTCTCATTATTTCTAATGACAGTGGCTGGAGAGGGAACAATGTAAGGCCTTTCTTGAAAAATAAAATTGCAGTGGAATAGGGAGTTTCTTAAAAGCAGATTTGAACTCAAGTGTTTAGATCCTAAATTGCAGGTCTCTGTTGAGCCTTTACCAACGTTCATACTGCAGGGGGTTTCACTCTGTGTCATTGTCTCTGTAATTATAGTTGCACAAATTAAAGATATCAGACTTTGAAATTAGTCTTGCAATCTTATGTGTACCTTTCTGTTACTAAAATACACTCAGATTGAGATTACTAAGGAAATACAAAAGTATTTTTGAGTACTCCATGAGGTAAGAACAGCACTAGTGAGACTTTAACCATTCCTCTGGTAGTGTTCATAAGCAGTGTTGTCTTTTCCCAGCTGAATTCAGGTGCCAGCCAGGACGTTTCCAGTGTGGAACTGGGCTTTGTGCTCTCCCAGCCTTTATCTGTGATGGAGAGAACGACTGTGGGGACAATTCTGATGAACTGAACTGTGGTAGGTGAATCTATACGTTGTAGGCTTCAGAAACAGGCCAGACGGGTTTAAATGCCATGTTTCAAACTCTCCCAACAAACTGTATTTTTCTTCGTTTCTGTTTGAAGTTTTGAATTTTTTCATTTTTCACTTTTAACCATTTTAAGTTATTTTATTTTCTTTTAATTTACAGACACCCACGTGTGTCTGTCGGGGCAGTTCAAGTGCACAAAGAACCAGAAGTGCATCCCAATCAACCTGAGATGCAATGGCCAGGATGACTGTGGTGATGAAGAAGATGAAAGAGACTGTCGTGAGTTATGCTTAGAGAATTTCGCTCTGTAGCTGTTTCTAAACAAGGAACTTGAGGAAAACACTGTAAATGTCCTCTGTCTAAAATGAAATGATTTCAGGACATACAAGAGAGCACACTAAAATGTCATTTATTAACTTCAAATTTAAAGTCATTGCAAAGAAGAGAGGGATATAAACAATTTCAGGCATTTAATTTGGTTTTTGACTGAGGTTGAAACACGTATTTGACTCTTACCCACTTCACAAATTACTCATCTTCCTGAGGCTTTCATCTGCCATGCCTTGCAGCAGTGCATTTCAATGGGAAAAGATGTTTTTTAGAATATTGTGTTGGAAGAGTTCTAGATCCAAAGCTCCTTCTAATGAAAGCTCATCTTTCATTGATTTTTTTTTTACCTTTTCTCTTCCCTTTTCTCTGGGGACTTCATTAATTTACCTATGTAACTGGATTTCCATTTGCTCAGCTTTTAATGCAGCTTACTTTTCATAAATTCATTTTCACTCCATATTTCTTAGATATAATGGAGAAAATATTTTCCGATTTATGTTGGAAATTTATTGAATAAGTTTGTGTGTTTGATCATGGGGCTGATGATGAGGCTGCCTTGAAATGTCGCTCTGTCTTTCACTCCTTTCACTGCTCAGATCTCCTGCTGATCTGAGCTGCTTGTTCTGAAACAGCTTTCTCCAGGTTTGCATGCGCTGCATTTCCGCAAAGAACAAATCCTTCTCCAAGGGGAGAAGGGTTGCTGAGGATATAAAGGCTTTGTTGATGGTCATGTTTAATGGCTGCCTTCCAAACTGCTCAGGAGAGATGTGAATACAAGTTTTGCAGAAAATATTTTATGTTGGTTTGCATTTTGAGTTTCTTTACAAACTGATTAAGAGGGATCAGGTAAACTCCTGTGAAAGATAAGGGAAATTACTTTTTTCCTTGGAAAGAATTGCACATGGTATATGGAAGGTTCCCAAAAACCTTGAGGTGTAGCTGGCAGAAGTTAAATCAGAGCAGCAGAATTTACAGCTCAGGGACTGTGAGTTCATATTGACTTGGGCTCCTGGCACAAGACAGGTAACAGGTGAGATTCTCTCTCACTCTAATTTCACCAGTCAAGATCCATAAAAGACTTCTATTTTTAGCTCTGCCCCTGTTTTGTTTTACTCACCAGGTGACTCTTTCGAAGTCACATTTCATCCTGAAGGCTTTCCATATGTACAGTGAAGGTCATTGTGCTGGTCTTTTGTAGAGCACTGTGAAATCCCCTGGTGAGCTGTCCCAGCTGAGGATCAGAATTATTTGTTACAGTACAGTTAGGAACACACCCAGCTCTGTGGAAATGTGACACAAAGAAATAATACACCAACTTTTAGCAAACCTAAAGGCTTTCATCTTGCCAAACCCGAGAAACAAGAATGATAATATCAGGGAGCAAATTGCTTTTTGGCAGAAACAGGAAAGTTTTTGGAAGCACTACAGAATTCCTTAGGTAAAGGTGGGACAGACATTCATGTGGGAAAAACTTTTCAAAGGTTTTCTCTTTTCCCCCTATGGTCAATTCAGTTTAAAATTATTTGGAGTACATATACTTAACTCTAAAGAGCATCTAGAATCACATGGGTGCACTGAGGTTCTGTTTTGTTTTTAGATAGCTGTTCTAAGGTTACTGCAGTTATGCTTTAACTTAGAGCATCCTTAAAGAACAGGCTGAAAGCTCAGCTGCATCTTTGCGTCTTTTTCTTGCTGTAGGATTCATTCAAAAATTGTTGTTCTAAACTGATAAGGTGAAATATTTGTCAAACTTTTCTCAACATTTACCCAATTTAATGGAGCACAGAATTTCACAAAAATCGTGCATAATTTTGATTCCATTTATGATCAAAGCATCCAGAGCTGCCTTAATCTTACAAACCGACTCAGAATTTATAACTGGCATTTTAGAAAGTTAAGGAAAAAAACTTGTCTGATTTTTGCTAAACTGGTTTGATTCTACCAATGGTAAGTCTATTTACCGTGAAAAGAATATCAGAATGGATACTTTATTTATTATATTTGTTTTACCTTTATGTTATATATAAGATAATATATAAGAAAATGACAAAACTATAACCAACATGAACCTGAATGCTGTTTTCTTACAGATGTTACATAAATGATTCTAGAAAAATCCAGTTTCTGATTCTTGAATCCTTAATATTTTTTCTTCAAAACACGTTTTAAGTATTAACAGAAATTTCTAATTTTGATCTGGAATTCTTTTATTTAAAGCTGAAAACAGTTGTTCTCCAGACCACTTCCAGTGTAAAACAACCAAACACTGCATTTCCAAGCTGTGGGTGTGTGATGAAGACCCAGACTGTGCAGATGGGTCAGATGAAGCCAACTGTGGTGAGTATGCCAGTGGTTCTCAATCTGTTGCTGGGGCTTGACGTTTTTCTAGTAAAGGGAAATAATCATCCCACTGCTTATGTCTTCTTTCAGTGTTTGATAATACCTATCTGGAACCTCTCTGGCTCATCCAGTTCTTACTGCATGGCAATCTTTGTATGAATAGTTCACAAAATTCATATTGTACTGCTGCTTTATTGGCAGGAGCTGCAAATGAGCCTCTCATTTGGTGTTTAGAGTCATAGACATGGCACAGAATGGAGTGACTGCCACAGGATACGGTGACATTCTTTATTTTTCTCACAGCGTTACTCACTTTCTGTCAGTTCAGTCTGCACTTTATTGCTGCTGAAGTTCATAAATAGCAAAAATACAATGATTTGCAAATCTTGGTAGTTAAGACTGGTTGTGTAGAAGGGTTCAGAGCAGATTCCAACTTGACATGGCCAACTTTTGCTTCTCTCTGTGAGCTCCAGGGAGTTACGAGTCAGGTCTTATTGCTGTAATTAGAGAATATAATAAATATAAATATTCTACATGGGAAATGGATTACAGACAATCAGAGGCAGAGTAAGTGGATCAGTACTGCTGGAAAACCCCTGAAAATGGGTGTCAGTGCAAGACACACACACATTAACCGTGTGCAGAAACACTTGTGAAACTTTCAGGACTGGTCTATAAAGGAAAATACAGAAAAAATGTTCTGAGGTGGAAGAGAACAAGACAAATGTGGAGCATTTAAAGCTCTGGCCATTATTCATCCACGCATCAGTAAATGGTTTGATGAAACGTCTGTGTCTGGACAGGTTCATCTCTGGGACAACAGAGTAACAAAACTACAGGCTACAGTCAAGGACAAAGCACAGGGCTGCTTTTCCATGGATGTGTTTCAAGTAACGAACACGTGAGCACGTATTAAAAATGCTGAAGGTGGCACGTATGCCTAGGAAAATGATATCTTTCTCAACACTGAAAATCAAAGACCATCGTTTCATTTGCCAAAATGGAGAAAATAATTATTACTTTCAACTGGGGAGAAGTTTCCCATCCAAGGAATCATTTGTCTTGAAGAAACAGTGAATAGAAAGGAGATGAAGCTTCATTGCTACTTCTGGACTGTTACTGAGCACCCCTGCACTGCTCACTTTCTGATTTACTTCACAGCTACTTTCTACTACCCCATTCCACCTGGATCTCCAGTGTGCTCTTGCTTTCCAACTGGGACAGCATTCCAAGCTTCCAAGCTGTGGATTCACATTTTGGCTAACCCATGCACACCCAACTGATGTGGCACAAATGGTCTTAAAATAATTCATCTAGTAATATCCTCAGGTCACAACTCTTTTTCTTTCTAAAAGAGAGAAAGAAATAAAACTGACACTAAATAGGAAAAATTGTGTTTATAATAAGCGCTTCACTCTGAGCCATCATTTTACAATAGAAGGAATAAAAATTACCCAAACAACTAAAAAGCGTCAAGGAGCAATGTGTGCAATCCCAAGCTCAACAGGTTTTTTAAATCACAATATTTACAACCGGAGGTGTTGGTTCACATCTGAGACTCATCTTGACTTTTATCCTGGCTCTGGCAGAGACTGAAAATTAGTATCTAGGGAGGAATATGTGAGCAAAGCAGGCTTGTACTGAAACTTCCCTGGGATACCCTTCCATCCTCTAACAACTTGAGAATCAGAGATATTGTGAGTCAAATATGTCTCTGTATACAATAATTCATCGTAGATTTCACTCTCTTTTTACCTTTGTAAACTTTTCGCAACATGCTGCAGCGAGATGTTCCACAGCTTAATCATACCTTTGCCTGAAAGCACACACATTTTTATTTTGAATCTCCTGGCTCCATACGCTGCTCTTGGTTTTCATGTTGGCGGAGACAGAATAATTTATCCATAGTCACAATTTCTGTGCCAAATATGGTTGTATACACATGGAACAGCTAAGTCTTGACAAGAACAGGGTGTGTTTAATCATATTTTGAAGTTTTCCGTATTTTTAGTATTTGAAATATGTTTAAATGACCTTAATATGGCAGTAATTTCAACACAGTTTGGTCTTCTGCATTTTTTTTTTCAAATTAAAGATTGTTATTTTTATGGACAAAGTTTGATAGAACTAAATTCTAAAGCTGCGAGCTGAGTATAAAAAGGATCTACATATGTTGATGTAACACTAATTTGTTATTGTTTGGAGTTCATTTCTAAAATGCCTGCAATGCAGAACTTGTGTGAAGGGTGATCTCTTTTGCTGGAGTGCTGCACAGCCATATGTATTTTGCTTAGTCAACATCTGCTGCTGTGTGCTATTGGACGTATTACACTGAGTAAATTTGCTAGAAGCAGTGTAAGTGTATTTAGTCTTCTGTGGTTGCTCTCCAGCTCAGTCAGCTGAGGCAGAATCAGGAAATGTGTGTTTATTAAGGAGTGTCTGGTGTTTCTCGGAGAACAGTGGGTAGAGTTAATTGGTCCTAACTGTCCAGGCAATTAAAGAAAGCCATTAGATTATGCTGGTCCTTGCTCACAACTTTGACACTTTACATCAAAATGGACCAGTTTGAGTTAGAATCTGAAGAAAGCTGTGTGTGTGGTCTTGGAAAGTGATTTTATAATATGCTTTAAAGGTTATGTGTATTTCAGGTCTTTATTATCCTAATGTGTCAACATTGGCATGAGTGCCTTCTGCTTCCTCACTTTTTTTAATATTAATTTTATTTTAGCTGTGAAAGTCATAAAGTAGGGTTTTTTTCCTGATGATAAAGAATATTTTCTTTGAGCCATTTGAAGGATGCATTATATAAACCTAAACTTCCTTCAACATGCTTATAATTTTCTGCATCCAGCATTGGTGACAGTCTGCCAAGCTCTAGGACAACCAGCTGGTCGTGTATCAAAAGCAAATTCCTTTTAGTTTTGGATTTTATCCCTCTTGGACACAAATGGACACACATGAAAATACATGCATTTAAAATCCCCACAGAGCAATGCATGTAGTTAGTGACAAAATAGTGTTTTCATTCACAGGGATTGATATTTGAATTAAAGTGCTTTTAGGGTGCATAAGGGTTTTGGGGCTTGTTTTGTTTCGTTTTTTCCAATTTAAGACTTCCTCCTGTTTTCCTCATACTCATTTGGAGGTATTTCTAAAATAAAATCCTAGTTCAGTATGCACAAAGAAGTGAACCCCAAGCCACCAGCAGCTACCTCAGGTGATCACACAAATGTCGAAGGAAGGGCTTTGCTTGTTACAGTAGGTCAGCGAATCTCTTCATAACAATTTGCAGAGAGCAGTATGAAAATGGAGTTATCAGTACCTGCTTCTTTGCCTTTGTACCATTTCTACCTGAACTTTCACACTTTAAGGTGGTCTCATTTAAAGAAAAATGAGAAAGCAATTTAGTGTTGAAGGCAGAGATGTGAAACTGTGTGTGGGCCCCTGTGTGCGTTTCAAGGTTCCACAATTCCCAATAAATTAGGTCTTGCACTGTTTCCTTTGAGGTGAATGAACCCATCGTTCTCAAAGATCAGATAATTGTTAAACAACTTCCCCAAACTTTACTCTTCGTTATATCCTATCTCTGGTATCCCAGTATTTTCCTCACTTCTCATTAATGTGAAGAAAGAAATACAAGGCAAGCAAATCTGGTTTGTAAGACATTTTTAGCTGTAAGATGCTGCACGAGATCATTCAACCCAGAGGAAAAATAAAATTTTTGGGTTTGTGAAGAAGGGAGCCTCACAAACATGCAAAATATTTTGTGTTAAAAAAAATTATATTCCTTTATGTTTGGTAGAAATAGAGTAAAGAGAGAAAGATTAACATTCAAGTAGCAATCAGAGGTTAACATTGGATAAATTTAAAAAAATCTAGGCTTTCTTTGCATGTATAGAAAGGCAATGCTAGAAAAGGGATTTAGCACATTTGAGAACTAAATCATTCTTTATGAAGAGGAAGAAAGGATATTTCATGTTCAGGTAACTGAAATGAATGGGTGTCATCTCTGGCTTCTGTGTTCTTCTGATTAGATCTTGGTATTTCTCCTGGATGTGGAAGGATAAATAGAATATTTATATGTCTCTGTGATTAGTGTATCTGTCATTAGTGTTACAACTCATTTTGTGAGCAAATACTCCAGTGGGAGATTGCAGACTTTACTAGAATTATTTTAATAAATATAGGATGGATTTCAGGTTTGAAACTTTTATCTTTTGCAAAGCTACAGAATGAAAACACAACAGTGTCATAAGTCTGGGAAGGATATTTTTATGTTTTGTAATGTTAAACATTTTTAATTGTTTGCAGGGCAAGTGTTTGAAATATCATGAGCAAAGTATCATAGACTATAATATTGAAAAATATCATAGAAAACAAATATTTTTGGAGAAACCTTGCAATCAGGACATTGGCAGAGAATAAGGAACAAACACAAAAGGCAGACTTGCAGTGACCAGATTTTTGAGTGCACGCAACTGAGCTGCAACACCAGTCTTGATATTCAAATGTAGTTTTATCAATCTTCTTCCAGAGCCACACTAAAACAACAGAGAAAATGCAGCAGTTTGGCCCATAGCATCAGACCTAACACCTCTCATTTGTGTTTCACCAGCAGAGGAATAAGGCTGATTGAAGCTGCTGTTTCTGCCAGTCATCAGCAGCCCCCGAGTTGCCATGAGAGCAGAGGGAAGCTGCTCTGACATGTTATGACTTTGCCTAACGGAAATTTTAAAAATTTCCAGTGAAATATCACAGTGACATGTAATTTTAAATATGTCATTAAGGCTTTTACAAAGCAAACTTCTTTTTTTTTCCTCCAACCAAAATGTCACTGATAACTTTTTAATTTACTTCATTTCATCTCAGCCCTTAGAAGCTGAACGAATTTTTCGAGAATTGCTCACAGGAAACACAGAGGCAGCTCCTTCCTGCTGGAGGAGGTCAGGACGTTCATGTATCTCTAAGAGGCTTTGCCTCCAGTGCTTCTCTGTAAATAGAAAAGCTCATTGAAAATATGCAACATGAAGGAGAAACCCCTCAGTTTAGCGTTGTAGGCTTTAGAATGTTTTACCTCATATGAGTAAACTTCGAATTGAATACACCCATAGGTGAAAAGTTAAATCAAAGTGCAAAGTTTTCTGTCTTAAATTATTATAACTTCTGAGAAATGCATATTTTGTACATTTTTCAAATCAATACTCTACTGGTTTACTGTGATCTGATCTTTTGTAAAGCAATCTTAGAGATAAATTCACGGAAAAGTTACAGCAGTTTTTGAGATTTAGTGCACTAATAGCCTCTCTTCCAACAACCTTGTGACCCCTTCTGAATTTTATATTTTTTTAACTTTATATGACAGTTTATACACTGCATATTTTAATTTCATCAACTTTAGGATGAAGATGTGGATGTATAAATAGAAGCTTAAGAATGTTATGAGAAATAAATTGTTCCTGAAAGTAACATTTCAAATATTATGGTTGCTCATTCCTAAATGTATCCAGAAACATTGTCATGTATTTAGTGGAAGTCCTTCCCATTTTGCCTCTTTGTTTGTAGTGCTGTTAATATTATTCACCTTAATTACAGATAAAAAAACCTGTGGACCTCATGAGTTCCAGTGCAAAAACAACAACTGCATTCCAGACCATTGGAGATGTGACAGCCAGAACGATTGTGGAGATAATTCTGATGAAGAAAACTGTAGTAAGTAACTTTCACCTCAGTCTATGTTATAATAGAGTCAGTTTAGCAACATGCAAGAGTAAACTTGAATTTTAACAAAACTCGTGCATATTTTCATTCAACACCCTCTGATCTGCTGAAAATCAGTTGACCACAATTGAAAATGTCCCTCGCTGTAATTCTCCACTTCTATTCACTCTTACAAAGAGTTGTATCAGCTATGAAAAAATGCCTGACCTCTAAGCACTCAATTATCTGGTGAATTAAAAACAAATATTAATTGGTTTACCTTTGTCAGTTAGTTACATATCACATTTCTTATTTCTGAATAAGAATCATAAGCACTGTTCAGAGGTAAAGTGATAAGCATCTGTTAACAAGGAATTTTGATCAAACACTACTTGCTCATTCTATTCATTATATTCCTGAGGTGATTTGCCTTGTTTCATGTTGAGAAGTCAATTTCTACAGTACCTAATTGCATTGAGAAGTAGATGTGGTTATTCAAAGTAGCTCAGTTACCTGGTTCTCTACTCATGAGGAAACTGAAGGCCTGATAAATCTCTGTTATACCACTTTCAGGGAGTTAATTTCCATCTGGTTCTCAGGAAGAAAGGAAAAAATTTTAATGGTTTTATCTGACAATTATTGTCTTTATAAAATATTTCAAGAGGGACACTCCCTAAATAGTTCTGAAGTGCCTTCTCTTGACAATTTCTGTGATTTTTTTTTTCTTTGGTACTCAGAAATCCAGTAAGTTAATATCTAGTTCTTTCAAATAATCTTGCATACACGTTCCTGATTGTATATCGTGAGTGTATATTTAGTATCTTCAAGGTAATGACCTAGAAAGGTTAATAAATTAGTCATTTTAATGCTGAGTAAATGCTGCTGCCCGTTTCTCCAGTTCAAGGTGTGGTGTCCATAGGCACAGAGTGCCTCATTCAGCTTGGGAGGTTAAAGTGGATTTGTCTGCCTGGTAATTACTGCCTGCATTTGAAATTGTGAGTTTTATTAGTGCAGGCAATACTGCTGTGGTTTTCATATCCAAGTGTTTCATATAACAGGGAAAATGTTGTGTGGCTCACGATCACTCAGAGCCTTTTGTTGTTGTACCCTGGGGGGATTGGCACACAAAAGCTTTCTTAGCTTTGTGGGAGATTTTACTTTAGAATTGATTATTGGTGTCAGTTTCCTGTATTACAAGTAGCAAGAAATTATTTTATGTTCTTTTATTCTCATGTAGAAATCAAATAGAGAGTCATAGTTTTGCTATAGTAATGTTAATCTACAGGACTGGGAAATTTGTTGAAAATTTAAAAAAAAAAATCCACAAAAATATTATTGCTGTTTGCAAAATACGTGTTGAATATCATATTTATAATTAGCCATGTGTATGACCCAGCAGTAATAATTGTCTTCTTTAAAATTCAGATCATTATACTACAAAGTGATATAAAAAAATCCAATAATGAGAGAGAAATAATCTATTTGGGTGTTTAAAAAAATATTTATGAGTCTGCCAACTGTGCTCATATCAGTAATTAAGCTATATATTCAGTTCTTGGTTGTTGTCTAAACTTGAAAGCAAAGAAATTTGTAATTAATTGTAATGGATGGAATTAGTGAGTTGAGAGTACCCAGACACAGAAGTTGAATCCAACTAAAGTGTATTAGTTTGGTTTTTTTAAATTTACTTTTGTTTGTCAAATGCACACTTAAATTCTAACTATAGATTCTGCTATTTAAATTAAGCACAACAGGCTGGCACAGTTTTAAAATTCAAAATGTTGGGAGCACTGGAACACTACATAATACTGTTCAGCTGTTTGAAATAGTTGTATAAAATTTTTATAAACCATCAAGCCACTTATAGAACAAAGTGTAATGAAACAAATATATGTGAAATTAGAACTTCAAAAGCATTTGACAAAATATGTTACATTGCACAGTGAGATAAATTGTTCATGGCATACATGAATATAATATACAAAGGGCTGTCAGAACTGTATCAGAAAATGGGTTGTTTCTCAAGAATGCAGAATGAACTCACTGAATTATAGAAATTCAGTTCAAGCATTTACACTTTTCTATACATTTTCTTCACATGCAAGAAATTCACTCTTCTGCTGAAGTTATCAGAAGTGAAAAAATACTTGTTAGAAAAACTTGTGTGGGTGTGAAAGATTATTAGTGCTGTCATGCAATTCATTGTGCCAGTTATGACTTTGGCATTTAACTGTATTTGTCTTACAGTCTATTCTTCTTTAACTATATTTGGACACTGTGAAATAAGAGTTATTAGCATGGATATTGGTACATAATGAGTCTGCAATAAGAAATGTAGGATACATTGTTAACTCTTCTGAGGTAATATCTGGAGGGAGAATTTGCTTTCAAGGTTTATTAATTTTTTTAAAATAAATTAGAGCAAAAATAGTGTTTCTTCTTTCAGGAAAATCCAAAAAAGGAAAATGCCATCGTAATGGATCTTATTCTAGCTATCTAATCTATCTTATTCCTGCTAAAAAGAATGCACCAGTGTTTTTTTTTAATTTAATGTGATTAAAGAAAATATAACATACTGTAAACATTGAAGCAAAGCAAGCATAATAATGTTGTAGCAAGACACGAATTCAATCAGTGTACAAATATTAATGCTGCTAGAAGTTCTTCCTAATGCTCTTTGTTGCTTCTACAAGTTGCCAAGAAAACAAATTAGTTAATTTTGTCCTGGGATAAGTTTGTATCCCAAGTGCTTTTCTTGGGAAGGAGTTTCAGTGATTTTATAAAGCAGAAGCTAAACAGTGCTGTCCTTCATGGGTTGTACAGAAGTCCATTAATGCTTATTCCTTCAAAACTCTTTTGTATTAATATTTATTCCTCTCACTAACAATCTGAGCACTGATGGAAAAGTCTTTTGCTTTGTCCATATGTAAATCACAGAGCTGGATCCCAGCAGCAGAAGAAATATTCCTTGCAAACAGAGAATTGAGTACTTAGCACTTTGTGTACATTTTTCCAGTATCAAATCTCTGCTTATAAATAATTTATTAGCAGAACAGTAAAGTATTTGCTCATATTTTTCAAATCAATATGGAAACATGACAAATGGTTTTTTTGCACGTAAATTATTTTTCCCACAAATTATTTCCTTTATATATTTTATCATATAATGAAATTCTCCTTGGCCTGTTGACAACACAGAGATTCAAATGTTAGGGATTTGCTAAAACTTACACTTTGGAAAAAAAATTTCAGGTAGTGTGCATATAATCTGAGTCTACATAAATGCCAGCCTTTGATTTGCTGAAGTATAACATTTCTGGAGAACCGATGCAATTGCTGTAGATCTGCTTTTAAAATGGCTTTCCTACAACTTCAAAATTAAAATTTGTGCCTACCTGAAAAATTAAATTTCTCTTAAAAAAATTCCAACTGAATCATTTTGAGTCTTTTTATGAAGTATAGAGGGGAAAAGGTAGTGGAAAAGTTGATTAAAACTATTTCTTTCCTGAACCAGGCTTTGATTTTTATAAATCCTGAAAAAAAACCACCCTAAATTCAACTTTGTTAGATCCATGTGAGTCATGTCTGGTGTATTCCCATGCTGGTATTTACCAAATTCTTCTCAGTTTGAGGCCTCTAATTTTGTGTTTTCTTTCTTTGATCAGAATGTTACGTTTTATAAAAGCACTCATGCTTGCACCTTCCCTAACTTGCTAAAGGACCCCTCAGCATCACTCAGTTTATCACTGGCCAGTGCTGCTGTCTGCTCTGTCTCCCCTCTAATTTTTTTCACCCTTTCTCCTTTGGTTCAGTCACTGTCATTTGCTGTTTCCCATCTCTCTGCTGAAAAGGTCTTACCAATTAATCCTTACTCTTGATTTTACATCATTTACATAATGCATTGTTTACTCTGCTGGAAATAATCCCACAAATAATCCTTGTTTGCCCTTTAAGTCTTTTTTCCTCCAAAGCCCCTCTGACTGGCAGATCAAAATTGCACATAGAGACTTGCTTAACTTCTTCTTAATCCCCAATATCTCTCTACCTTTGTTTAATCTCATGTCCAGCACCCAGAAAATGTCTTTTGTAATGGTCCTCATTTTCAAGAGGAGAGCACATGATGTTCAGCTGGGGGAATCTTCCAGAGGGGTCCTCTTGCCAAAGTTTTTGTGTCAGCAGTAGTGAAAACTTTTATTTTACTTGAAACACCAAACTTTTGTGTTCCATTTGACATCTCAATACCATTTCCCTGAATGCTGAGCACAGGGGAAGCTGACTCTTGACTCTCACACACTGAAAGGTATGTGATAAATCATGTGCTACTGTGTGGTGGAAAGCCAAAAATCTGGTTAGTTATGATTACATTGGATATTAAGAAATGCAAAATGTATTTCTGGTCTGAGGTACATTTCTCACAGACCCTGTGCTGACATACATGTGTTGAAATTAGTAAAATATGTATAGGCAACATTATGTTATTTTCTAAAGAAATTTGATAGAACTGAAATGTATGAAAGTAATGAAAGTATTTTCATTACTATCTTACTATATGCAAATGAAATTTAGTTAGAAGATGTTGTGGAATAAAATCCTACAGAAAAAAACCTAATCCTTATCATTTGCAAGCTAATTGTTTTGAGTTTTTCATACTTATTCATTGATTGATTGGGGGGTTTTATGTATAAAATATTTAATGGAAATGCTGACAAACCAAGGGTTGGTTGTTTTCTTTCTTCAGAGCCTCAAACATGCACTTTGAAAGACTTTCTTTGTGCAAATGGAGACTGTGTTTCAGCAAGATTCTGGTGTGATGGAGACTATGACTGTGCAGATGGCTCAGATGAGGTAGGCATCTTCTAGAAAAAGTATTTCTTCAGAGAATTAGTAGTTTCATATTGTTGGAGAATGGATTCCTGCATATGTTTAAAAGACAGCAGTGGGAACTCTACATGAATCCACATATGTAAATACCATTACTAAGTTTAAACTAAATCTCTTGAAGTAGTTATTCTAAAAAGAGAACATGCAAATAAATCAAGTTTAGGAGTATTCTACATCTTTTTGTCCCAGCGATGATCTGAACCTCTTCCCATCCTGGAAATACTTTGTGTCCTGATTGGGAAACCATTCTTTTTACACACAACAGTGGTTTGGTTTGTGGGATTTTTTTGAGACCAGTAGAGACTGTTTGTTGTGTACCAGAAGCTCACTGGGTAATACTTTGCTGGTTTTCTGTTTGTGTTTTTTTGTTTTTTTTTTTTCCCTTTCTTCCCTTCCTGTCAATACAAAACCTAAGGTGTTTCCCAACTACTTAGAGGGTCCAAGCCACCTTTCTTGAGTCATATCCACAAATATATTTCATATCACAACTTTATTACTATGTATGCCATAACGGGTAGGATTATCGGCTGTAACTCGTGACCAGCTGCATATTTACCAATGTTTATATTAAACTCTTGGTCTTGTGTATTGGTTGTTTCCTTCGTACCAGAGGTATTGTGAAACAGGCTGCTCGAGGGATCAGTTCCAGTGCTCCAACGGCCAGTGCATCTCAGCCAGATGGAAATGTGATGGTCACGAGGACTGCAAACTTGGGGATGACGAGAAAAATTGCGAACCAGGTATTGTTGTAAATAATGCTGGGATATAAAACGAAGCCAGGAATAAATCAGAGTGAGAGAAGGAACATAAATCATCAAATCATGATTCTGTCGGCTCTAGAAGTAGCAAGGAGTGCAAAGAAATCTGAAATAATTTACCTTTTGAGTTTGCATCATTGTGTCTTCCTACTGGTGTTTTGAAAACCCCACTTAATTACAGCTCTGCAATGTGAAGCTTGTTGGGGCATGGGCATTTAATTTAATTTTTTTGGATTGTAATTTGATAATGAATACTCGACATATAAAATTCTCCTCTGAAAACATCAGTAAATCTTGGCACGTACTGAAGTGTTTTGCTTCATGGTCTTCATACAAAGTTTAATAGTCCTTATGCAAAGATTTTGTCTACTAAATTATTATTATTGTTATTTTATTATCTTACTGCTTTCTTGGAAAATACAGTTGTTTATTTTTGCAGGAATTTTACTAAATTTTTTTGTAAGCTTCATGTAGATAGATGTAAGTGATAAAAGCCTGTGACAAAACTCTCCTGATTTAGTGCGACAAAAATACTCCCCTTTATATTAAAAAATCCTGCTTAATATTTATGTATTTTAATTGTAATAATGTATACTTTCCAAAAAGATGGTTTCCTGTAAATTTATTTTATTCGATTATAAATTAGCTAAATTTAGGTAAACTCTAAGCCCATTTTAAGGAATGCAATTTGTAAAATATTCTATTGTTAATTCTATGAATATATACATGTGTGTAGTTGCCTTTGTTACGAAGCATAAGGAGAAAACAAAATTAACTTTCTAAATGGTAAAACACAAATACCTTTTCACTGTCATTATACAATTTACTGAGGATGCAGCAATTCAGTTTTGTCAAATATTTTACTGTAGTTTATGAAAGTGCTCAGACACAAGTTTGCTCACTATATTAACCAGAAGGAAACTTTAAATTAAAAATCAGCTTATTCATAGATTGTCTTTTTCTTCATGCTAAAATATGTGTTTGTAACCAGCATCTCCAACCTGCTCTTCAAGTGAGTACGTGTGTGCAAGTGGGGGCTGCATTTCGGCATCTTTGAAATGCAACGGAGAGTTGGACTGTGCTGATGGATCTGATGAGGTACCTGACACATTTCTGGTGATTTTTTTTCCCTGATGTGATTTCTTGTAAATTTTTTAGCTCTCAAAATAACTGAGGGGGCAAATAGGGTTTTCTTGCATCCATTGAGTACTGTCAGGTAACTCAGTTCATGATTTTATGTTTCTGTGCTCTGTGGACAGGTTTTGGAGTGGACAATTTGTTTTCTCAAAGTCAAACCCCAAGCATTGTTCTGGGGCAGTCTCCATCAGGGACTGCTCCCTCCTGGCAGTGTAGACAAGCATGTTGTGGTCTCATTCATTAATACATAGCTCATGTCTGTGTTCACACAGATGGATTGTGTGACAGAATGTAAAGAAGATCAGTTTCGCTGCCGAAATAAGGCCTACTGTATCCCTGTGCGATGGCTGTGCGATGGGATCCATGACTGTGTGGATGGCAGTGATGAAGAAAGCTGTGACCAAGGCAAGAGACACTTTTCGAAAAAAGTTTATTGGGCTTTTGATGAACACACACATTGCAAGTTCGTGGTGCCCTGGCAATTGTGAGTGGAGAAAGGAAAGTTCTGTGCCCTCTTTTGGCAAGGACAGCACAGCAGCTTAACAAGTGATCTTCAGGAATAAGCAAAATTTAGGTTGTTTATGACTTGTTCCTCCTTTGTGTTTCCCTCCCCGGTGATGAAAAGGTCATGTTGTTACTGGAAGCATTTTCTTTTTCATCAAGGAAGCCAGCAGTAAATCTGGTTAATTTAAACTTTTGTAGGCCACAATAAATTACAAAGCCATGCACAATAAATTACACAGCTGTGCAATATAATGAGCTGTTGCTAAATAAGTCATCTTAAGAGCCCAAGTTTCTGTTTATTTCAGAGAATCATTGAACAGTTTGGATTACAAGAGACCTTAACATTCCTCCAGTTCCACCCTCTGCCATGGGCAGGGACAACTTCCACCATCCCAGGTTGCTCCAAGCCCCGTCCAACCTGGCCGTGAGCACTTCCAGGGATGGGCATCCAGAGCTCCTCAGGGCAACCTGTGCCAGGGCCTCTCCTTCTTTTTTGTGTTTGTGTTTGTGTTTGTTCAGGAGCAACTTGTTCATCCAGAGAGTCCTGGCACGTTTTGACTTTCTCTTTGTTGGGATACATCACTCCTGGGCTTGGATGAGGTGGTGCTTGGGTATCAGCCAGGCTCTCCTGGGCCCCTCCTCCCTCCAGGGCTTTCCCAGGCAGATCCTTGAAGAAACCCAGTGCAGGGAGCTTGCTGTGCACCCTCCCTAAGGGTCTTGAATTCCCCCATTCCCTGGTCACTGCAGCCCAAGCTGCCCTTGAGCTTCACGTTCCTCACCAGCCCCTCCTCTTAGTCAAATTAAAGAAGTTTTTTTCTAAAGAATAATTTCAGTTGGCATTTTGTCATCTTCTTGGGTTTTTTCTTGGATTTTTCATTCTTCCTTTTCCTCAGTGGGTAGTTCTGTCTGTTATCCATCTACAGTCACATGTTGTGTGCATAAATTCAAAGCATAAGGAAGTACAATTATATTTGATAATAATCAGATATGAAGAAAACAAAGTAAAATATCCTTTCCTTATTTTAAGTCTATTATGCAATACTTAAAACTAAGGGGGAAAAAAAAAGATGTCATGTGGGGACAATTAAGTCTGAAAGAGAGACCAGAAAATTCAGAAAATGGGAAGAGTATTCCAGAGATGTTTAGATGCAAGAATACAGATAACAAAGGTAAATAAATAAATAAATAAAAACCATCTAGTCCATTTTAAAACTGCTTTTAAAATATCTGGACTGTATCTCTTTAAAACCCAATGGAGTGTAAGTAAATAGTAACACACTTATTTTATCTGATGCCTGCATTATTCTTTGGGTAGCATAATGGAGCTTCTGTGAACTTCAAATTGCTTATAATGCAATAAGAAGCCTATTCCTAGTTGGTTATTGCTATCATACTTTGTATTTATGTCACAATTATGATTCTGTTGCAGAAATCTATTTTATAAAGGAATTATGACAGGCAGAGCAATCACGTGAAACAAATGCCAGTTTATCTCACTGATAACTAATTTTTTTCATCTTTGGAAATACAGCAAACACAAATGGAGTTTTATTCCACAGCATTCTAAAATAATATCCATAATATTTATCTGTAGCCCACTGTGCATGTTTATAAAAATAACTCTCTTCAATCTTATTAAACAACTAGAATGATGGTTATATTGTGATTGCACACACAATTATTTGGATTCATGCCTTTCATCATGAAGAGTACTTGAATTTTATATATTTTCCTTGGATAATTATACAGGATATTCCTGTTAATGTTCATAAGTTATATTTGCCATGGGAGTGAATTATACCTGGTAGCAGAGTATGAGAGTTCAAACATCTTCTTATGCAATGGGCATTTCATGGAAATTAATTTTTGGGGGGAAAAAAGTTCAGCCATTCTGAACCTTTATAGCAAAAGAAAGCCTTCTGTTGATTTTAATGAGGTGTGAACAGGGCACCGAATGAATGAGTAAAAAGCCACTGAAGCCTGATCTAGCTCTTCGTGTGGGTGTAATGCGGTTAGGAAAGCCACAGTGAGAGTTTGGGCATTATCATATAAAATTTCATTGTTTCCTCCTCTGCAGGTACACCGCTTTATTTCTTTTATGCTCCACTCCTCTCAGGAAACTGAAAATCCAGTTACCATAAAAATGTGTTTTATAGGAAATTAATTGCAAGAACTTTCCATAACTTTGTTGATTGGTGGTGATAAAATTTAGTCATAATTGTGAAATAAATTCTTTCTTACCACAGCACACATTAAAATCACCTTGAATCCACCTTGAACTAATTTTTGAAGCCTGAGCACTCCACGCTAGAACATTTTGCCTCACCCTATGTTCCCTTTCGTTAGATGATTCAAAATTCAATACATCCTGAGGTTGCATGGAAGATTTTATTCTTGCTGCTTTCTGTGTTCAATAAATATCCTGATGAGACATTTCAGAAGTTACAGAAAGGAAGATCCTGTCGGAGATCAGCTCATCTTATCTGTTCTGTGCCGACGTGGCTGGACCTTTCCTAATTACAGCATTTAGAGGGGATTGGTTTGTTACAAACCTGGCCAAGCCTGGTGCTCCTCAGGTGAAGAAAAAGGTGCTACCTCATGGCTCATGGACTGCAATCACTTTGTCTCTGATGTGTGACTCAGGGAGTGGAGTAGGAATAAGTGCAGGATCAGACACTCATGTGAAACAAACCTGGACTGAAGTGGCTTTTCGGTGTTTGGCCCTATTTCTGTTTAGAATGTTTTCTGATGGCCCAAATCACTGATGTGCCAGCCAGGCCTTTGCTGAGAGGCTGCATCACACAGAGAGTTGCAGGCAGGGAGTTTAAACATCTCCTGGCTAAATGCAAGTGGAACACGCCCAGCTGGTCGCTCGTCAGTGTCTCTGGTACCCTTTGGTAATTCCCAGCTAGCAGTCAGGAAAAGGAAGTGTTTGGTCAAGGAAGAGATTTTTGTATGAGTCCTCTCCATACCATTCCTTTGGGATCTGTAAATTTAGTTATGCTGCCTGTGTTATTCTCTGCAAATAGTATGTGATAACTGGCTGTACTGGTTTTATCAAAAACTGACATTCTTTTGTCTTTTTGTTTTCCTGCTTTTTTTTGTCTCCTCATCTTCCCAGGGGGAAATATATGTAGAGCTGATGAATTTTTGTGCAACAATTCCTTGTGCAAACTACATTTTTGGGTTTGTGATGGTGAGGATGACTGTGGAGATAACTCCGATGAAGTTGCTGAAATGTGTGGTATGACATTACATTTTTCAGTTTTTTGTGTAATAAAGCAAGAAAGATATGTAAGACACACAAATATATAAAGGCACAGGTTTTTTTTGTTTTACTTTGCTTTTAGAAGATAAGTTTGAAAGATGGGATATAGTTTTCTTTTGTTATTGCTTTTCTTGTAATTTCAGATATTTGATATTTGATATTTTTGAGAAATGAATCTTTTCTGTAGGAAACCCACAGAGGGACGAAAAAGTTACTTGTATGATGTAATACTGAGCATCATTACACTTTCTACTTCCTTTTTTCTAATTCTGCCATATTTACTGATTCTCAAAAAAAGGTATAAATTCCCCCTATCACACAAAATCTCTAAATTAAGAACTTACAGTGCCAACGTGTATCTAGCTTTGATAATGTGTCATTAAAAAAGTATTAATAGCTGGGTAACAGCTGATTCTTTTCTTTGCTGTGCAGTAAAGTTCCCCTGCCCTCCAACGAGGCCGTACAGATGTAGAAACAACAGGGTTTGTCTGCGGCCTGAGCAGATTTGCAATGAGGTCGATGACTGTGGTGATAACTCGGATGAAGATCACTGTGGTAGGTGATATTACCTTTCAAGGCATTCAGATTAGAGAAAACACCTTGAAGGCAAACTTTGTTACAGAGATCTGCTTGTCCTTCTGTAAAGCTTAACTGGAGGTTAGTAGGTCAGAGTTTGAAACTGAAGGAAATTAACCTTGAAATAATTTCCAGTTGCTTAATGCTTCGTGGTCGTTCCCATTTGTATGTGTCTAAAATAATCTGGTACTCTTAAATACGGATTTATTTTTCTCCTATTATTCTGTAATTACGTAGATAAAATCGCGTACAAAGCCAGGCCGTGTAAGAAGGATGAGTTTGCTTGCTCTGACAAGAGCTGCATCCCCATGGAGCTGCAGTGCGATTGGTTCGATGACTGCGGAGATGGCTCAGATGAACGAGACTGCAAAATAAGTGAGTCGGGCTGACAAGAGCTGTTCTCTTGATTGTAGCAGAGCAGAAACAATTAACCGAGACATTCGTCTGTGCAAAACCTATTGAACAACCCAGAATTCAGTTTGATGTAGTTCTTTCTTTTAGTTAAAAAATGGATGGAATTCTGCACCGCAAGGACAAGGCAAATTTTATAGCAGTTCAAGTTGTAGAGGTTTTTTTGGAGTAGTTACAAGTTCTTTACAAAATTTAAGTACAAGTTGATTGCATTTTGTTTCGTATTTGCAACAAAAATTTTAGTATTAAATTCTCGATGTAAAATGTAGTATCTCAGTTAAATACTGTCATTACATGCAATGTAGTACATTAAATTAGGCAGATGTAGATAAACACTGTAAAGTCATTTATTTGTTAAAAATTTACCTGATACTCTTTAAACAGAGAGATAAATTTGTTATTTGTTGTTTTTACTTTAGGTCTCATTTCTAACACTTTAAACAAATCTATCAGGGATTTTTTAGACATTTTGTTTATGTTTAGGTGTCACTGAATATACATGTGAAGATAACGTGAATCCTTGTGGAGATGATGCATTCTGTAATCAAACAAAATCATCCCTTTTATGTCAGTGTAAACCTGGATTTCAGAGAAACAGGAGGAATAGACAATGTGAAGGTACAGATATTTTCCATCTTCCCTTGTTGTAAAGTATTAAAAGTCAATTCTGTAGTCAATTTTCTATGCTGGAGAAGGAGATACATATCATGGTTTTGTTTGTTTTTTATTTCCCACGGAGTAAAAGCTGTTTCATAGCTATGAAAAAAAAAAAAAAGAAACAGGATTTACAAGATGTAGATTCATGCATTTTACCTGGAGAGGTTACCAAAAATTTAACATTAGTTGTGAATGTCAAAAGGTTCAAGTCAGGCTATTAAATAATTTAAGGGGTAAATGGGTTTTTTAAGGTCTAGTAGATTATTCAACATTGGTGTTGAGGTCGGCATATGAGAATGTTTTGATATGCTTAAAATAATGAAGATGCATAATACAAAACTGAAATCAAAGTAAACGGAAAGTAAAGTTCCTTAAAAATTGTTGTCTTAATATGTATGATGCCATACTGGTCAGTGGAAGAAGTTGATATAATGAAAGGGTTGATGGAAAAGATAAACCAAATCTGCCTTCCCAAAGAATGGGTTGTGAATTTATTTTCTCACTGGTCAGCAGTAATTGACAGGAGTTCAGGTCACTTCCATGGGACTATCAAAGTGAATTTCTCCTTAATTTTTTGGCTCTTAAGGAAAAAGTGTAAAGAGGAGCTTTGTTAATAAGGATAATCATGTGGTTTTGACCGTAGCAGAGGAAGGTATGTTGGACATAACTGTAGCACGTTTTCATTTTCAAAGTTGCTTTCAAGTTCTAGAGATGAGAGGTTGACAAACAAAGGATAGAGAAATAAAATAAAAAGTTGTCTGAGACATGTTGATTGCAGTGGAAATAACATCAGTGATAAATGTGAAGGGTTTCCATTTGCTGTTGCAAGATCCAGCTCTGTTTATGAGTTCCCTTTGTTCATGTCTTTTGTTCCATGATTTTAGGAACGTGTTAAATAATTGTGATTTAATCTGCAGGTATATAAGTTACAATTGTTTTCTTCTTAGATATCAATGAGTGCATGGTATTTGGGGCCTGCTCCCAACACTGCCATAATTTAAAGGGCTCTTACAGATGTGCCTGTGAGAAAAATTACAAGGAGAGGAATAACAGTTGCATAGCAAAAGGTAAGGCTGTAAAAATCAAAATAGTACTGTCATTTGTTGTATACATTGTCCACATTTTTTTGAAGCAAATTTGCCATGGGAAGATTATGTTAAATCAGTCATTAGTATTTCACACATAACATGGACTCTCAGGGTTTTGCATCATTGCCTGTTACTAAAGAAATCAGATTATGGCATGGGAACAAATAGGGTTACTAACTGAAGGTAATGGTTTGTTATTATAGGAACACAGGCATAATCATGAGGGCTTATAATTTAAAAATCTGGGAATCATTATCCTAAATCTCAATTTTTCACAAGCTTCATTTCCATTGTAATATAGCTCATGCTTCCCTCTTTCCCTCATTGATACTTGCTTTAATCAAACTCCTCTTTGTTCCTGCATTTATCAGGAGAAAGGGAACAAATGTTGTTTGATATTTCATACTCATAAGGAAGAAATGTGTTGGACGGACATTTTAAGTTGATTCTCTATGGATAAATGTTGTATGAATGGGGAAATAAAAATAATCCAAATACAATCTAAAGTATCCAGCGTATTTTAAACTTTCTCAAAACACAATGAATTGACATCAGAGGGCATTTTCTTATAAATGATATACTTTACATCTGGATCAAGATGGTATCTGGCTATCTGAAACGAGGAGATGTAAGACACAACTGCACAGGTTCTGTTGCAGTCAATTTCCAAACTTCACTGCCTTCACTAAAGATAAAACAATTCCACTTCTTATTTCCTATTGAGCAATTTAAAAACATGTTTATTGACTCTGTGGTCCTTTAATATATATATTTTAGGACCCTCTAAAGACAGCATGCATATAAAAATATGGGATTCATATGGGCTTATCCATAATATCCTGTATTTTTGGATACTGCTCAAAAATGTTCAAATTCTTATATTACATACCCCTTAAATTATAGTCCTGGGTGTCACACTGTGACCTTGAAGAGAACTGAAGCTGATATGTTGATATCAGAGTATCGAGAGATGCATTTATTTCCCAGAGTGTGGATGTTTTTGCGGTCTTCAACAGCAGAAAATTTAACATAAGAAATTATATCAGCTAAACACCAAAAAGCTACTTGAGTTAAACCCACTGATTTTGCATTAGTTGACATTTACCTTGTTTTTGTTTCATTATAATAATTCCTAGGCTCTGAAGATCAAGTTCTCTATGTTGCTAATGACACTGACATCCTGGGTTTTGCATATCCATTCAACTACAGTGATGCTCATCAGCAAATATCACATATTGAACACAATTCAAGGATAACTGGAATGGATGCATATTTTCAAGGGGATATGATTGTTTGGAGCACTCAGTTTAATCCAGGAGGGATTTTCTACAGAAAACTTCACGACAGAGAGAGAAGGCAGAGTAACAGTGGCTTGATTGTAAGTGATCAAAATCAAAGACTAAATCACACAAATTTCATTCGTTTTACTGTTGTGACTATAATAGCACGTGATGATTTAGTAAATTAAAATGACTGTCTGAGAGTGATTTTATTTCAGTGATATGTATGGCTACTAAAGCCTTTCTGTTCAAGACTCTGACAGATTTGGTAGAGTCTCCAAGACAACACAATTTCAGGATTTAAAAAACTTTCCTGCAGCAAAATAATCACTATGTTAGAAGCTTGGAAAGTCTCTATACCACCAAGATTTTTTATTTCAAGAGAGCAAAAGGGAGAGTATAATATATATATATATATATGAAAAAAGCCATGAATTTCAAATCCTTGGAAGACAGAAAATGGTGATAGGCTAAACACAAGCTTAATTTCTACAGTGATGATATAAACAATAATATTGGCAAAGTTATGGCCTATACTTAAACATTAGAAGAATTAGTATTTATTCCTGAATTTGTTGAACTGCACGGTATCTTATTTTGAATGAACATAAATGTAAGTCTGGACTTCACAACAGAAGTGTGGATTTTTATAATCTTGGGTGATTTAAAAACTTCACTGCCTTCACTAAAGGCACTTGTTCACTGTTGTTACTCATTTTGCATAAAATATTTCTACAAAATTCTCTGGGATGTGCTAGTACTGAGCTGAAGATAACGATGTGGTCTTTACATTGATATTTCTATAAGGCTGTAAATTTAGATTTTGGGTTTTTTACTCTTTATTGAATTTAATAGCAGAGTAGAATTTTTAGGTTTTTTTCTTGCCCAGTAGTAAATTCAGTTAGAAATAACACTAGTCTAGCTGTTTCATGTTTCCTTAAACTTAGGAGAGGTAACAGTGATGAACTCCCATCAGGTGACTGCTTTTATACACCCAGCAGAATAAACAGGAGTAGCAGCAGTAGCCCAATCTTTCATCTATAATTCATACACATCTGAAACCACTTCTGAGTACATTCCATCCAAGGATATTTCCTCTCCAAATGAATGACACTCCTGACCTTTAACACCAGCAGGGCAAAAAGCCTCGGGATGTAGACACCAATGGACCCTGAAGATACCTTGAGTCTGTTATGGCATCTTTATAAAAATGGTTAAAAACCAGCACTTCCACCTGCTCAGCAGAAGGGTCTGGGTTTTGTTGAGAGAGAGTGCATGTAGAGTAGATCTGAAGCAGAAAATAATTCCTAAAATTTCTAATAAGTCAGCTCTGTCATTTGCAGAAGGATACCCGTATTGAAGATCTGGAGTAATTCTACTGTGGTGTTTTTCTCGTTGTACATTTGTGCTTAAAACATCCTGATAACCAGGTCTCTGTATTGAGTTCCTTGTTAGAAAATAATGAACTTCTAAAGCCTTTTGGAGTTAAAGTGTTGAGAGGGTGGTGGTGTTATGTATTTATTTTCTTTCTTTTTTTGGGGTAATATACAGATGCATTCTGCAGCTAGAGCAGTCTGCCAACCCACAGCCTCTCTAATGGACCTAAGGGTTTCTTACAGGTCCAAAAATTCAGCATGAGCTTCCTTCAGGCTTCTTCATAGTCCAGGGGTAGAAACTTTCACAGCTGATTTGTCATTGTCTCCCTGTTTATATTAATAGAGATATAATCTTAGAAGTATTTTCCTAAGGTAGTGAAATATTTTTTTGGTTTTCATTTCCTTTTCACTGTTATCTGAGAATACTTTTTAGTCACTTCCTTTTTGATTCAAAGACATTGAAAAAATGATGTTTTCCTTTGTACCCCATGTTCCCCTGTCTGCTCAGTGCAGGTAGGTCCTCGTGACAATGCTTAATCCAAGCCAGACCAAGCTTTTTACAAATCTGAATGCGGAAAATACATGGACTGTATTTGAATATATCTTGGACACTTCTCATTTATATTTGTGAAACATTTATTTCTCATTATGCTTAACTAGTCAGTTATTTTCCCAGCGTTGTCTCATTAATATTCAAATATTGTTGCCTCATTTGCTGCTGATCAATAGGTTAATTGGTTTTATAGTGTTGCTTTAATATTGTCACCAAAATTTAGTTTTTAAAAGCTTGAGAATTCCTTAATTTTAACCCAAGTTTTTTTAATAGATAAGTTTTCAAAGGTTACATTATAACTTTTATATCTAGACTTTGATATGTAAATCAGGACAGTAAACTTGAACAAAGTCACCGGCATTTTCAGGTAATTACATTAATGCAAAAATCCATCTTAACCGAAATTGCTCCATAGAATTAGCATATCAAGAGCCTTCCTCAGAGAATAGCTTTAAGTAGCTCTTGTATTTTTATGTGAAAAGGGGTTTAAGACTGGTACAAATTCAAGCATTAAAGGAAGTAGTAAATATCAACTCTTCAGAGTTTATTGACAGATGCAGAAGAGGATTTCATCCCAATCAAGTTCAGACAGTCAAAGTGAATTGGTGATAGCTGGAGCAGCTGTTTGCTGCCTGATCCTTGGAGAGGGATGGAGGAGTTATCTGAGGTGATATCAACAGGGAGCACTCCCACACTTCAACTCAAGTGCTTTATTTTATGGAAGAGGACAAAAAGATGAACATTAAATACTGATACGATAAAATGGGAGGAAAAGCCTAGGTTTTGTGCTGTATCCAGTCAGTTTATTGGCAGCCAGCTCCCGCCCCAGTGTTGTGAGAGCTTCACGAGGACCCTTAACCACTCTTGGGCCGCATCCACTCGTGTTCTCCCAGCACTTGCCCCGGGGCCCCGTGGAGTGCAGTGCATCCTGTGAATGCAAACTATTTCCAGACCGTTTTCTCTAAATGACATGAGTTTATGGTTTTACCTTAGAGCTACAGCTCTGTCTGGATGCAGTTTATGTACTGAGGAGACTCCTTCTGGAATCAGCTGGTTGGGTTTTATAAATGATCCTACTTTATGTAGTACAAATGGTGGTTTGGTGAACCACTGCACCCACTGGGATGCTCATCTGTCAAGGAAAATGGTGTGTATCGGTGGGTAAAAGTCTAAAAGTTTTGTTGTTTCTCATTTCTTTTTACTGTTCTAAATATATATCTAGTAATATAATATTAGATAATTTTTAAATGAAGATATTTTAAGCAAAATATTAATTTACTGTGTTCCACAGCAATTCCATACCAAAATATCTGCAAAGTAAATAAGATAAAATATTGCTTCACATGTGCTTATGATACAAACTAGAGCTGTCATCTACTTTGGGGACTTAAATTTTTTCTGTAATCTACCATTATTTGCAAATGGTTGCCAGATCCAAGCTGTTACTGCAGCTTCTTTTTTGGTTGATTGGTTTGGGGATTGATTTTGGGGCGTTTTTCTTGTTATTAATTCTTTACCTTGAAAACAGAATTTACAAAAGACAGCAGTTGTGATCAAAAGTCATCGAGCTGACGTGGTCTGCAGCTGTGCTGAGACTTCCAAATTGTAAAAGGCAATTAGGTTTCCAACCCCAATTTTTCTAATAAGTTGTAGTACATTATATTTAGCATCAAAGTGGGCTAAAATCACTGTAGAAAACATTAATGTGATTTTCTTCCTGTATTTTCATCCTTATTTTGTATGCAAATTATTCTTCAAAATTAGCATAATCCAAATAAGCTATTAGGTAAGAGCTCATTTCCAGTAAGTTATTTTACTAGACAGTGTGAGAAGATGCATAAGACCTCAGAAATATCACATAGCTGAAACTTAACGAGCACAACTGGAAATTACACAGCCATGGCATCAGCATGTGAGGTTTTTTCTCTTTTTTTAAATCTCTTACACCAGATGGCTCCTTGCCACTTCTTCTACTTTTCTCCTTCTTCATTTGATCTTTAATATCCCTCCCAGAATTACTGGAATTTCACTTTTCCTGTCTGGTTGAGGAGAAGGGGTCAGTATTGCTCAGCAATCCTATCCTTGTCCTGCAATCTTTTTAGGATGTCCCTTTTAGGATGTCTCATCTGCTTCTAGAACCAGCTTTTTTGGGAACCATCTGTCATTCTTCTTGGCAAATCCCATCCTGGTCTTTCCAGGCTCTCAAAAAAAAAAAGTCTTATTGTAAACTGTGGGTTTGAACTGTCCATATAAAAAGGTGAGAGGATTTTCTGGCCTTGACAGCTGCTCTGCTTTTAAAATAATACTTGGTTCCAGCATTGTAAGCCAGTGCCATTAATCCTTGCAGTATCCAAAGAGTTCTCCAGGTATGAAAGGCTTCTTGACTCAGGTGCCTGAATGTTGCCCAGAATTGAAAGGAGTTTGGATTGAAAATACAATTAGTTTTATCTGAAAATACCCCTTTTTTTTGGTATATGGTCCTTTCTACGAATGTTGCTTGGATAGTAACAAAGAAAAAAGTTTGTTCTAAGCAAATGCTACATTTATTGAAAAAAAAATCTGTTATTTGTGGAAGCATGTGCTGCCACTGTCATCACCTCATACCAAAGAATTATGCTGCAAAATTTTGTTAAAGTTTAAAAACCAACAGTGACCCTGTTTTTAAAGAAATACTGTTTTGTAAATGCAGTGATTGATTTTGCTGCTTTCCTATTCCTCTAAATAGAAAATCAAGGTTCTATATAAAACATACCTTCTATGACATTTTTGCAGAATTAAAAGTTTATGAACAATGAACTCTCTAAATTCACCCTTGTGGTCCTAATATTTCACCTAGAGAATGAGATGACCTTTATTTTATAATGAAAATAGTCTACAAATGTCTTGTGGTATTAGGGAACTCTGACACCTGAGGAAAAACAAGTTCTTTTAGGATTTTCTTTCCTGGTTTTCAGTTATGTAGCTTAGTAGCTATTCTGTTGCTTCATTTTTTAAGGAATGTATGTTTTTTGTTCATAATTTAAGGTGATGTCATTAAAGGTAAACAGAGAAACAATTGTATATGTGTTTAGCTCATGCTGGTCTTGAGTTTTTATGATACATTGCATTCATGTTAGGAAGAGCTGAGTAATCCTATTTTACAGATGCTACTCATTTCTGCAGGAATTTCAGTAAACTTTAGAGAAACTTGTTCATATGGCTCTTCTGTTTGCAGTATGAACTATCCTTAGGGCCATCTTTTAGATCAGGCTTTAATGATTATGGAAAAAAATCATGATGGAGATCCTACAGTTGATAAATTTAATATTATAATCAATCAAGCCTCTTTTACGTGTGAAGCTGAATATTCATGAATACAGACGGAATTTCATGCAATTTTCTAAATTCAGTGATTTTTCTTTACCCTTGGCAGCCACTCCTCAGGATGGGCTCACACACTGTTTTCACTGAGGCCTTTGGGATGGATCACCATACCGTGGTTCTGCATGGAATAAAATAGCTGTATAATCTTAAAACTTCCTTTTCCTTTGGTTTTGAATTACAGCCCATGAAATTTATTTGCTTCAGTATCAATAGTTCAAGTAGTTGGTGCCAAAGTGACTTTTCCCTAATGTGGATAGCCTTAAACTTGAGAAAACGGATTTGAAGCATTGACTCGTTCTCCTGCAGTGCATAGAAGTGCCCTTAGAGCTGAACTCCTGCAGGTGCATTTTACGCCTTTCCAATACAGTGTTTCTGATGTTTCACTGCAAAAAATTACATGAAAATTAAACAAAAAAATTCCACTGTGGCTGTGTAGCTGCTGTGAAAGAGCATTTCCACAAACCTGACTGCAACACCTCTCCTTTTTAGTGTCCAGAGTTCAAAAGGCCGAGGGGCATTGCTGTGGACTGGGTGGCTGGGAACATTTACTGGACTGATCACTCCCGAATGCACTGGTTCAGCTACTACACAACTCACTGGACCAGCCTGAGGTACTCCATCAACGTGGGACAGCTGAAGGGCCCAAACTGCACCAGGCTCCTCACCAGCATTGCCGGAGAACCATATGCAATTGCTGTGAATCCCAAAAAGGGGTAGGTATCCTTCAGCATGGCTCTGGGCTGGTAATTCTGATAGAGTTGCAGAACAGAGCAAGGGAAAGAAAATGATGTCTGCAATTGTCTAAACTTTTCCAAGTTGTTCACTTAACTTTCCTGCTCATTTTATCTGCATGTAGACTAGGATCAGCTATCACTCATCTGCCAGGAACGTTGAAAGGCTCACAACAATTTAGTATCAGTGAAATGTTTTGAGGTTCTGTGTAGGCATTCAGCTTAATTTTTGTGTTTAATACTTTCAGGATGATGTATTGGACAGTTATTGGGGATAGGTCTCACATAGAGGAATCATCTATGGATGGTACTCTGAGAAGGATATTGGTTCAAAAGAACCTGCAAAGACCTACAGGTAAACAGATTATAATTTTTCCTAAATATGTGGCATTTGCTAACTCACTGTGGATTTCAGTTTCTCAATTTCTAGAAGGAATCAATCAAAAAAACCCCAAAAAAACCAAAACCAACAACAACAAAATGCATTTTTCTGTGTTTACTGCCTGAAAACACTTCCATGATATCCTTCTGTTCTTTTCTTCCTTTACTTCATGGTAGAAAATAGATGTTTACAAAGTCTTTTAATGTTTTTGTCAGCTATTTAACACAGGCCCATGTAGAGGGAATGCAAAGAAAGCGTTCAAACCTTTAATATTTCCTCCCAAATAGGATTCTACTAATATTGTTTACATTGTTCTTAAATTTATTACCACATATGCCTTTCCTATTGTAAATAAGAGGGAGTGAGAGTTTGAGCATTTGGGCTTGACTTTGTAGGATTTACATAGAAATAATTATCACAGGAGTGTTATATGCATAAAACAAATAGAAATACTTCTTTTATCTCTGATACCATGAAAGTTACATCGGGAGTGTTAGTTATTTATTAATATGTATTTAAATATTCTCATTAAAATGCAAGGAATAGTTTAAAGCTGGAGAGTGGGGACTGCTTCAGAAACATGCCCCTTGCAGGTCCCCTGTATCACACAGAACTGACACATTGTGATTGCCTTTTACCAGAAGTTATTCTCTTTAGCCATATCCCTGAATATCAATGTTTGTTTTAAAAAGGATTTTTTTAATGGAGTTTCACATATAAACATATTTTACTGGTCTATGAGTCAGATTTTCTCCACTTCCTCTCATCTATCTGTAGCTGATTAATTTATGATCTTAAGAGGAGTATTTTTGCTGTTATGTGTAATTTCTTTTGATGTATTTTTTCTGACTTACCTACTTCCATAAGTATGAAGAAAAATACCATTTCCCATTCTTATTAAAGATGCACTGCAACTTCAAAAGCTCAGAATGAAATTATTTTATGGTTCCAATATTTTCTTCAGGCTGAAGTTTTTGACATGACCTAAAATGGCATATTAACCATTTAATCTTCCTCTGTGAAGCACAGACTACTTGATTTAACTATTTAACTATTGCCTAGAGGCTGGATATTCATAATGCCATCTATCTTTTCTTCTCCTTTGTTTTCATATATAGATGAATATGTATATAAATAATGTCTGCCACTATTGCTGTTTAAGTCTTACAGCACTGATGTAGTTAAAAAAATCTGATTTTTAATTCTGTAAGACTGCACATGAAGTATTGGTGATAAAAATGAGAACACAATTACATATATGCAGAAACAGGGTACAAAGACTCCACGAATTCTGAATACTTTGTTTTTAACACAGGATCACACTGGTGCAGTTGGCATGTTATATTTTGGTTGGGAGAACAAGTTACAGGATTTGATTCTATATTTAATTCCCACCTGGTATTTATAACCCTACCTGCTGAGGAGAATGGGTTAGAAAAGGTGCTGACCTTGGGCAGAGTAAGGTAAAGAAAGTAAAAAACCGTGGTTGCCCCAAGGGGAAGGTTTAAGTGGGAGTTGTTATATTTATTCTCCTTGGTTTCCAGTCAAGTCTTCTCATTGTCACAATATTTGGTGTACATAAGAATATGAATTGTATAAAAACGTAGAGTTACATAAAAATATCAATTTTTTCCCAGGTTTTATGTACCTATTTGAACTTTATCTCCTCTGTAGGTCTCGTAGTTGATCAGTTCAGTCAGCGCTTGTTCTGGGCTGATTTTGAGTTATCTGTTATTGGCAGTGTTCTTTTTGATGGTTCCGATTCAGTTGTGTCTGTGAGCACGAAACAAGGTATGGAGAGCCTTTCTACAACGTGATTCTTGTTTTATTTTATTTTATTTGGCAGATGTTTACTGTTCAGAGGAACTATGTAAGCAAAAACCAGTGATTATTAAGTAATATTTTGTGGTTTTGTTAGCCAATGCTTCAAATATTATCTAAACAGAAGTTTAAGATAAGATAATTTTAAGTTAATCTAATAAAATTACCTTAGGGGAACAAAGATTCAATGATATGTGCAGAGCTCTAAGTTTAGGTATTATTGAGTACCACTGTGGTTAATATTTAGGCTTGGTCTCACTTGGGCTTACATCAGAGCTGCCTGCACTGAATGGGAGTTTTAGGGGTTGTAGAACACTTGATCTGAATCAGTCCTGGGAGAAATAAAGGTCTTGACTTCCAGGTCAGTGAGTAATCACCGAATTCTGCTTACAGATGAGAGTGAAGAAAGTTCCTTTTGATATAAAAGGAGATTCTGGTTAAGCAAACTGTTTTCATAGAATTGCACGATGGCTTTTTAACAATTTGTTAAGTAAAAAAATTTTGAAATTTGAGCAGAAAAGAGAAGGAATACATTTAAAAAAAATTAAAAGCAGGCTTTTGGGAAGGATTGATTAGTGGGCAGTTGGTTCTGGAGAATCATCAGGGTGTTATTATACCTGGTGCTCTTGAGTGTTTTAATCCAGAATTCACCAGGATATCCTGGAATATACTGGGGGGAATCTCCCATAATCCTAACTTGGCAGGACAACATTTAAATCATCTTATTTTGGTTTAAAAGCATTTTATTCCATAATTTGTATGAATATACATGAAGATAATCATCTGAAGAGAGATCACTGAGTGTAGGGAGCTGACCCCAACCTCCTCTTGCACTGGACCGAAGGAAAACTGGGGGAGTTTAGAAATTGCTTTGCAATGAGCCTAAAAACTTCTATCCATTGAATTAAACAAACATAAAATAATTAATTAGAATTCATACATATTTTCATGAAAATGAAATACTGAGTACCAAGTATTGATAGCATGAAAGAGCAGTAGAAAGAAATAAAGGCTGATTGATGAAATTAAATAATACAAGGGAAATACAAAACCATTTTTAAAGTAAATGGAGAAAATAGCAGGCACAAGGTATCACAAGGAATCATAGAATAATAGAGGATAGATTCTGTTTCTTTATGGCTTCAGGAAGAGATGCATCTCAGGCAAAGAAGTTTCAGTTGGAAACCATTGCCTTGTTAGGGGTTAAATGTGAAATTCTACAGCCAGCTGTACACAGGAAATCCAACTGATGGCCTAATAGGCCCTCATAGCTCTTAAAAACGAGGAATTGGTAGAGTTAACAATTTCTTTTGCATTAATTTATTGTAATTATGATGTAAAATAAGAGTAGTACAAGAACTAGCTTTTCAAATATGTTAGGAAGGAGCTGAAGAAATATTTTGTCAGAATAGTTCCTTTGATGTGAAGCAAAATGACCTCTTCCTTCTCACATATATCGAGTCAAAGATTTGTACCTAAGGTACCACAAGTAGAACAAGTCTGTTCTAATTAGCAAGTTGTTACTACAGAGTTTCCCAATTTTTCAACGATCAGCCAGTTTCTGAGGCTCAGTTGTGTGCAAAACTGATAAAAAGCTTGAGATTTCAGTTGTCTGGAGAATGGGAAGAGTTCCTTTGAGGAAGATTGCCTTTTTAAAGGTGGTTTTTGTGGGGACCAAACAGGGTGTCTGAAAAATAATGTCCTTAGGTGGTAATCATAGTAACGAAATTGAAGTTTTTATTAAAACAAAGTTTGTTATTGTTTATATATGAATATGTATTTACTATCCATTTTTATTCAAGGTTTACTCCATCCACACAGAATTGACATTTTTGAGGATTATATATATGGAGCAGGCCCTAAAAATGGTGCATTTAGAGTGCACAAATTTGGCAGGAGCCTTGTAGAATATCTAAGTGTGGATGTTGATAAAGCAAAAAGTGCCTTGATTTTTCACCGCTACAAACAAATGGACTGTGAGTAAGCATAATTACTTTAAACTCAATATCACCTCAGGGGGGGAAAAAGTAACCAAGTTGTATAAATATAAACCAGAGCCTTATTGTACAAACTGAAAATCAATTTAGTCACCTTTCTTTATATAATTTTGATTTAGGTTATTTGATGCGTTTTCACTCATTTGAAAGGACGCTGGACAAATTTGTACACGAATGCCTTTTGTACCTGCACTGTAAATGAGAGATATAAAAAATTAGAAGAGAGATGAATAAAAATCCCTCTAGCCAGAAGCAGATGAAATTTTTTATTCCATCTTACCAATGCGTTTTTTGGTAATGGAATAAATTCTGGTTTTCTGTGGGTCTTGCACTGCTGTTTGAGGGAGCGTGTTCACGGACTTGAGGCTGTTAATATCCTGGAAAGTGGAAGTGTATCAGAATTTTTGTATCTGATTATTTATCTTTTCTTAGCTTTAGAACATAGTTCTAAATTCTTTAAATAGAAAAATAAAAATCAATATTTCTAATATATATTTTTTTTAAAACAGTGCCTAATCCCTGCTTGGACCTGACGTGTGAATTCATTTGTTTACTCAACCCTTCTGGTGCAACATGTGCTTGTCCCGAAGGAAAATCATTGATGAATGGAACATGCATTGATCAGAGCCTCCTAGGTAGGTATTGCAAACTGCATGAGAACCAGAAAATAAACATCTGGTCAGTTTTTGTCATTGCAAAAGGCCGTGCTGGCTGTGAGGCCAGAGTTTTGTGATGTTGTTCAATGTGCCCATTACTGAGCTGTAATGGAAAGGAAATGTGAAGGAACAAAGTCTCTGAATCAAAAAAATACACTGCTAATATTCATCCAAATGAAAAATGAGCTTTCAGCTTAACTGATACAAGAGGATACTTGAAAGTGAGTGGGTATAAATACTGACCAAAAGAAGTCTGAAAAGCTCTGAGGTGTTTTGGATCCCAAATTAAACATGAGCCCTTAAGGAGAAAAAAAACCTGCAGTGGTACTGAAAAGGCAGTGAGAGCAACATGGCAAATAATAATGGCTTTGAAGTGACAGTAAAAAAAAAAAAAACCTGCAGCATTTTTATCTAAAATTATATCTTCTGGGAACTTCTATAATGACTAATACTGAGACACAGGAAACCAGATTTCATGGGAAAAGAGCCTGTAAGTTCTCGCTATATTTTAGGGATGGGGAGGGAGTCTTTTTCATATAAGATTTTTCAGTACTTTAACTGTCTTCACTCTAATTTAGGCCAAACCTAACGTGTTCAAACTGCCGGAATGACTTCTTACCTAGCTTCAATTTTCAAATGTTGTAGAAATTACAGAATAGCATTTTTTGTGTTTATTATGTGCATTAGGGTGTTTTTCTGATGTTTAATTCCAGGCTCAGAAGTGTAAGCGATGGATATTTTGGCGAGATCCTCAGTGCTTAAAGTGCTCAATTTAACAATTAAATCAATTTACCTGAAATGTCATAATTCCCTGGGGAGAATCTCACCAATCTATACTGCCTAGGCTTTAAATATTGAATTAACTGTGTTTTAGTGGTTCATGATGTGGTATTAATAAAACCAACTCTGGACACAAATCGGTCTGAACACCCTCCCTACCCCTCCAAGTGTCAGCTCTTTGTCCATCTCAGGTGGATATTTGTCAAAAATTTCTGCTGTTGTAGAACTACCTAAAAATTATTCCAGATTACCCATAGTTGCTACTTAAGTGTTGAAGAATGGACAGATAAAAGAAATTTGTTTTTCACTGCCGACTTGCACCCGCTTGAACCCATCCTTTCAGCAATGCTCCATTCTTACTAGCTGCCAAAGGATTATGCTGTGGTAATGTTTTCAGGAACGTGTGTTTTTATTAAAGAAAGATCTGAAGAGGTTTTTAAATGACTTGTTATAAATTTTTATGGGTAGACAGAAAATGCCTAGAGAAGCATTTTTAATATATTGATAATTTTCAGTGCCTTCCCACGGCTGCAATATCTGTTATGACTTTTTAAAGGGCTGCTGAATAAGTGTTTCTTAGGTTTTTGTTTACAATTATATTTCAAGTAATGTCTAGTGTAGGCTTTTTCTTACATTTTTTTCATGTATGTTATTTTTGTAATAGTAGACTGCAGGTTTTGTAGTATCACAGTTTATAAATTATGAATTGAAACAAACTTCTTTATCAGAGTACTCTCTAATAATGTTTTTGCACTATTTTGATTTTTGTTTTTTTAAAGAAGTGTGAGTGGGTGTTAAAGGTTTGTCTCTTGCTGGCACTCCAGCTTCCAAGGACCAGCAGAAATTTCTGGAAAGATCAGAGTTGGCCCCAGGATCAGCATCTTGAACAGGTTTATGATTAAAGGGTGACTGACAGTCCACCTGCCGTTAACAGGCCACTAACAGCCTGCAAACAAAAGTCAAGTCAATTTATAAATCAGGTTCTTTTCCTTTAGGAGGTTGCACAGTATGGAATAAAAATTTGGAGCTGCAGTTTTCCTTTTCTGATGAAGATCTAGAGAATGTATCTGAAATATTCCAGACCCCACACATTCACCTTGTTTACAGCTGTTATTCAGAGCTTTTTTGGCACAGTTGTGGATGTCAGTAACCCAAAACAGCAATTCCTGCCTAACTTGCCTCTATATTGTTGAAGGGTGACCTGACAATCCAAAGGGAGGTTATACAGCCATATTTTTTGTTGGTCTGCAATAAAATCCTGATTCAATGTCAGTCAAAATATTCCTGTTGATTTTGGTGGTCTTCTGGTTTCTGGAGGTGTTCTGGTTTTACTGAACTTGCACCCAGCTGTTTTAGGTCATGTAAGAAGTCTTTTACTTTCAGAAATTATTAGTAATTGTAGATATCCAGAACTAGTAGGGTTGAACTGTACTTTTTTGAATACTATATAATTCAAGTTACAATCAGAAACAGTAGTAAATTGAATATTCATAATATTTTTAATTCCTTTGAGTGTTTTCTGAGTCTTTTTAAATGTAGTAAGGAAACTAGTGATAGATTTCCATGCCTTGGCAGAGCCAAAATGGGACAGCCATCTCCAGTTTAATTCAATTTCTTCTTAGTCTGTCTACCATAAAGTTTGGTGACTGCAAGGTAATCTCAGTCTTGCTCTGTTCCCTGTGTTACATCCCAGAAATTAACTCAGATTCTTATTCATTGGATT